>JAVTVJ010000718.1:600000-1166110 GCA_034509425.1 Eopsaltria australis
GCTCTTTTAAGGGCATAGTTGCAATTTTTGCTCCTTTCTTCCTCATTTCTACCATGGTGATAGACAGAGATCCATACAACATAATGGGATTTTGAATATTATTATATTCAAGTAGGAAAATAATTAGTTTACATAGGTTATACAGGTAGGGAGGGGAAAAGGGAATACAGAAATTAAAGATGACTTCAAATAGGACGTAAATTTATTGGAGCATGAATTAAAAGCTAATACATAATAAGTGTTACAAATGAGATTCTCATTTAATATAGTAAGTATATCAAACAGATCAAGTATGCACATGTTCACGTATGTTGAGCAGCGATCTTTCTGTAATACAATTTTATGAACATGAAATGTTTTATAAAATCATAGGCTTATGATTCATCAACTGAACAGGTTAGTTTTGACTGGCAACTAGAGACAGGAGACTAGAGCTCGTCACATAAAAACTGAATGTTCTGCTAGGAATTTCCTGTGCAGAAGCTGGTTCAATAACAGAAATTGTTAAAAGCAAAATTCTAAACTCTACATTCAAGGACCATTATGCTCAGATGCTATTCCTACTAGAATTGTTACATACCCCCATATGTATATACATGCACACAACTACAACATAAACTTGATTGCATTACTTAGCATGGATGTTGCAAAAGAAAATTTGCTAGCTATGATTCCAAGAGAATGCATTTCGCAGCCTTAGAATGAGGACAAGATATTAAAACTGAAGATTTTCAGCAGGAGGAGTGGATGTAAGGGAAGATGTGATAGCTTTGTCTTGATGCTTTTTTTCAGTTCTACAAACTGGTGGTTCAATTTTCGTCTGCATCATAAGAAATAGAAGAATATCTTCCATAGTTTGTTACCTTACTCTGTGGTGTTGCATCAGTGGATATTATTTGAGGGCCAGTGGTGAGCTGATACCACACTGTTTCATACAGACATAAAAAAGTCATTCTAAAACTCAGATGAATAGCATGGCCAGCATCGCCCCCCACCCCTGCTCCATTTTCTGTAGTAAGTAAAACAAAAGCAAATTTGTATAGCAAAACTATATTAGATGGATTGGAGTCTAAATTGCATCCATGTCTAATACTCACTTGTTTGAAGAAAGTAACAGAAGTCAAATTCCACTATTTTCATAGCCATGGGAGTATGGCAAAATACATTTTGTGGACCCTCCTGCTGGAACAAAGCACATTCTCTGGAGAAGCAGAAGTTGTGACTTCTTTGGATGTATTTTAACAAGGGAAGGAAAAAAAAAGAGCCCCCAAAGACTAAAGGATTGATGTGAATGTGGAGAATGTGAAATCTCTCTGCCTTTTCCATCGATCAGGAATTGGGAAAGGGTGACTGTGTTGAAGAGCATTCTTCCTATATGGATATGATTTGGAAAGAGAGCATAAATTTATTGATTTTATCATGTGCATTATAGGCTAACAGACAGGAGTTACAGGATATTCTGAATTGGAAGGGACCCACAAGGATCATCAATTCAGCTTTGAAGTCAATGGCCCATGTGGGGAATAAACACACAACCAAGACATTGTTAGCACCATTCTCTGACCAGCTGAGAGCTCTTTGGCAGTTTCAGCTGGTACTGATCCTCTTTGAAATAACAGAATAATATTTTGCTTACTTCATTTTATTTCAGGGGAATAATTCTAGAAAGTAATTTCTCCCTCTAACTTAATATTTTTATTTTCTATGGAATTTTTCTTCATCTGAATTAATAGTTTATTTGGCCTACCTAAAATTTCACTTCTACCTTCAACATGATTTATCCATTATAGTAATTTTGTTTCCACTTGGTTTTGTTCCACAGCTGCCTTGGACTGCTCTTAGTTCTTTCAGGATTTGATGCCATATATTGGAACTCCACTTTTCAACTGCTTTGTACACCTTTCTTCACAGCATTTTATCTAGTATTTTGGGCTACCCTTGATTATATGCACAATCCTAAGTATAGTAGTCTAAAAGCTAGTCTAAAACAAAGGCTAAGTTCTGTAGATGTTGCTTCTGAAGTTTTTTAATTAGATGAGTGTATTTTCTTCTTGTACAGCCATGCACTTTTCTTACTGTAAAAGCATTGATTTATTTTTATAAAAGAAGTGTTGTGTTTTGTTGTTGGTTTTTGATTTTTTTGAGGACAATTGCTTAATTTAAAGCTGTTGTCTTTCTATCTTCTGTAATTGAAGAGAAGGAAATTTCAGTGTTGTCTTCTCTTAAATTCAGGAAGCATAGGAAGGTAAAGGCAGAAAATACAGTTTTGTAACCTCAAGCTGTAACATGAGAAGCAATTAAAATAAATCATCAAACCAGCATGAATTCAGCCTTATGTGTGCAGGAAAAGGCTGAATTCACACTGAGCATGTATGCTCAGATGTGTTGTTTTGTGGGTGGTACTATTTTTTGGGAAGGTAGAGTGCATGCTCTTTGTCTACAGAGGAAAAACATCTCTTCACAACAATGGAGTCTGAGGGCATCCTGATAAGCATTACATTCACGCTGTTTTATACCCCTCTGCTCTGGGTTTCCTGCATAAGGAACAATGGGCTTTGCTTCAAGTATTTACCATTCATTATTGGTGTGTGCAGTTGAAAAGAAACAAGGATCAGAAAAAAAATACTTATGTCCTGGGTTAGTCAGGAGGGGGTCAAAGTGATGCAACTTCCTGCAGCAGAGATCACTTCCTAGATTTTGACCCCTCCTGACTAACCCAGGACAACTTAGAAAATGAACTGACAGAAATGTGTGCTAACTTGGCAGAGCAGCTAAAAAAGGGGAGGCATTTACTGTGAAGACACAGAACAGCTCTTTTCAGTTCATCCAGTATAGAAGCCAAGGACTTATACCTTGCTTTGCATTTTACTAGCATTTGGCAAAGAAAAATCTGTACTCAGTGGAAATGAGAATACATAATCCTTCTACCTTAATCTCCAATCAGTGCTTTGTGGCAACTGCCTGCTGTTTCTTTTCAATGCATTACTCAGTGCATGATAGAAATTTGAGCAGCAACTTGGCTTAAATTTGTGAGTGGGGGCATTGATGGGCATCCTTTGCGTTCATTTTCCGGTATTCAAGCGTGGTTCCCCCTGGCCTCAGACAGATCAGTGAGCTTTCTGCTCTTGAGCTGGAAGGTGAAGGTCTTGTTAGAATGAAAAAATCAGAACAATTCTTGACCAAAGCACTCCATTCATGCCTTATAAGCAAATTGCTGTCTAATAGGTTACTTGACACAGTGCTTCTACAAGATTTCTTTTTCTTGGAAGAGATACTAAACACATACTTTACTGTTAGTTGGTGGAAGTATTAAAAACAGTTCTCTGTTTACCATATCATTAAAACAATTTGTGGAGTTTTTTTTCTATTTTAGTGCTACACTTTGTAGATTGTTAAAATTTTAAACAGATACAAATCCTTCTGTGTGACGTATTATTTTAATTTATGCCATTGCTTGTGTTAGAAAAATAATCATGGCCTTTAACATTCTAATTCTTCATCAAGTGGCTATTTGTAATGTTTTAGTCAGAATAGTCATATTTTAAATTGAAAACCTGATCACATTTTTAATTATTTAATAAATGCATAAATTAATTAAAATTGTAACTGTAGTGGGTTGATTTTGCTGTGTTTGACAGCAATTGTGCAGGATATACTAAACAAAAATTGAATCAATCTGTCACTGCACCTGCTCAAACAGATTTTATTAAGAAGCTGATGTTCAGTACCATTTTATGAATGACCTTGAAAATAATATTTTGAAAAAATATGCATTATAAAACTTGTGCCACCTATTCCACACTTGAGTTCTCTTTTCACCTCTAATGGTTGCCTGCAAGAATTAAAATAAACCTTTGCAGTCAGAAAATATAAATATAAGGTTTAGTTTCTGCTTCTAACTTGCATGTACATACTTGCTGCAAATGTTAACACTTCAGGATAAAAAGCCAACTCTATAAAATGATAATTAGTAAAAACTTATGAAGCAGGAAAAGGTACATAAAAGACCGAAAACCTTAAAAGATGCATAAAAGAGCGGTAAAGATTGATTGACAAAAATTACTGAGTGTCAGTGGTTAGTTAAGGTACTTTGATTGTTAAGTGCTAAGGCATGCACTGCCTTTTTGCTGGGCTATATTCTGAAAAATGGTAAAATCATGTTGTCAGCCAGTGGAAACCATGTCAAGCCTATCTGAAATCTTGTTTTCAAGAATTCTTTACACTCAGATCTTAGCAATATCCTAAAGATGTATGAAAGCTAGCTAATAGACTTAGCTACAGTGTCTGTTTCTTATGAAGTATGGAGGGAGAGGTTAAAATAGCCCAATGCTCAGATTTGGAGAAGCCATGTCTGCAAGACTTAATTGGGATTGGATGTGGATTGAAATGCTTTCTGAAGGAGCATAAGGCCAGGTGGAGGACTGTGGTTTTAAACAGCTACTAATGATTCATTTGTGGTTGCTAAATTACATTATTATCCAGTAGGATGTATCATACATTTGATAACCTTCTCACAACATTCAGCAGCAATGTGGTAGTACAGCAGAGAGAATTCATATAAAAAAGAGAGCCTAAGTGACTCTCATTTATATGAAGTTTAAGGGTAAATGCTGAGATGCGCACCTGTGATGGGGCAGGCCAGGATGTACGGACAGAATGGGAAATGAGAGGCTGGAATGCAGTGTTGAGGAAAGGGCCCTGGGGGTCCAGGATGATGGCAAGCTGAACGTGAGCCAGCAGTGCCCTGGCAGCCAGGAGGGCCAAACGTGTCCTGGGGCAGCAGGGACAGCATCGCCAGCCAGGCAAGGGAGGGGATTGTCCTGCTCTGCTCTGGGCTGGGGCAGCCTCACCTCGAGTGCTGGGGCAGTTCTGGGTGCCACACTGTAAGAAAGACATTAAACTAGAATTTCCTCTCACCTGCAAATATACACTTAAAATAAGTAGTTCACTTGATGGTAACACAGTGTCCTGTAAAATGATAATATAGTTTCTATATGTGAAGTAGTATGTAGATTATTTCTGGTTTCTGTACTATATCTGAATAGCAGTACTTAAAAAATAAGGGTCTAGGTTTTCCAATACTGATAAAACAGTAGCAACTAAAAATTAGTATCTTTACTGCTGTTTATTTGTACAAACATAACTTATTTTGCACAGAAGCTAAGCATAACTATTTCACATGTTCATTATAAACTTGAGTTTTGCATCAATGTCATAATTACTTCAATTTTTTTTCTGAACTTTTAATCTGTTCCAGAAAACAGAGATAGAACCACTTCATTTCATGAGTAGTTGCTTTGTGTTTAATAGGCCTTTTTGAGGAAATAAATGTAAAGAAAAGCTATGCCAGTAGAAATTACTGTTTTCTTTTTTCCACAGGTGCTTTGTCCATCTAAATAGGAAAGAACTTGGTTATATATCCTGATATTGCAGAACCCTACTCCCAGCTTTGGGCTTGTGTCTCCTCATCCTTAGGCCTTTCCTACAAACCTTTTTCTTTCTAGGAGGTAATTAACCAAAAAACTACATGTCCTGTTGATTAATAAAATAATTTGTTCTTCCCCATTTCAAACAAAACCTCTCACTCACTCACTCACTCCAAAAAAAAAAAAAAAAAGAAAAAAGAAAAAAAAAATTTTTTTCCTCTGGCAATATAGGGTTTCCTTTGACACAAGTTCTTGTGGTACATGGACTTAAATAGCAAAGGCAGAACCTTAGATCTGCTCCGTGAATTAGAATACGATAGAATAGGAATAGTTCAATCGGAAGAGACCTACAGTGATCATCCAGTCCAACTGCCTGACCACTTCTAGACTGATCAAAAGCTACAGCATGTTGCCAAGGGCAACATGCCCTTAGCATTTGTTGTCCAAATACCTCTTAAACACTGACAGGCTGGGGGGCACTGGCCTCCCCTCTAGGAAGCCTGTTCCCAGGTTATAACACCATCTTGGCAAATATATTCTTTCTAATGTCTGGTCTAAACCTCCCCTGCCTCAGCTTTGTACCATTCCTGTGTGTCCCATCACTCTATACCAGGGAGTGGAGATCAGCACCTCCCTCTTCACCTCTCCTCCTCAGGAAGCTGCAGAGAGCCATGAGGTCACCCCTCAGCCTCCTTCTCTCCAAACAAATAAACTTCAAATCCTGAAGTGCTCCTCATGGGACATACCTCCTAGCCCTTTCACCAGCTTCAGATGAGTAGAATTGAAGAGGTGCTTGCAGGACCAATTTTTACTTAAGAGTACAAATACTGATATACTTCCTTAGTTGGATTTTTTTTTTTTTGGATTGCAATATTTGGACAGCATCTTATGACTACAAGATGATACGGTACATCTTGAGATAGCCCAGTGCTGGTTTGAGCACCTTGGTGGGTGATTGGGTGATTGAGAGCATATGAGAACCTCATTGTGCCATGCAAAAATGGAGGAAAAATAAGTTACTATGTAAAATGTGTCTCTTGTGTGTATTGTGACCTATGCCTACCCTGCAGCATATAAATCCAGTACTTCTCATGATAAATAGAAAATGTTACAGACACTATGCAGGTAAAAACTGAAGTGAATTCTGATTCCTTCTTGATGCCATAAAGTTCTGTGCATGAGGGAACTAAAAAATAAGGGAAAATATGTATAGGGCAGAAATTAAGCTCTGTAGTATATTTGTATACATCCATTAATTTGACCAAAGTTGTATGTTTTCTGTAATGCAGACATTGTTTTCTAATGGAGCTAAGGTATATATTTTCTATGCATGGTGGTGTTTTTTTATTTGCAGAGGTTAGCTTCTATCAGTCATTGTAAATTATACATTTTCACTGAAAATCTTATTTTTCTCATAAAAGAAGCAAGTAATAAAATTGCTGATCATTCATTTAGAAATAGTTTAACATTCAGAATGTACAGAAAACTCACTAGCCTATATATAAGGAAAAACAGATTACATAGAGCCAAATATTTTTAGTTGTAGTGTATCCATCCCAAGCCTTGAACTTCAAGACCTTGAGATTGAAAATGAAAACATAGATGTTAACTTCTTGTGGTGTAGACTTTCCTAATGATACAGTTCTCTATGGGGGGCCTCACAGCAGAGAATGATTTGACATGCCAAATAAACTTTAATGCTCAGATAGAAAGTAAATGTTCAGCACCCAGGGACTTTTGTGTTTGATACAGTCTCTTGTTACTGTTTTAGCACGGCTGTCATTTTCTGTGTGGATTTCTGTTATTTCTTTGTAAACTTCATGGGAATTTATAGGAAACCTGTGATATATCAGTAGACTGACACAATTATTCCATAAAAAGATATTTTGTTCCAGTTCATTAATGTTGGAATACTTGCTAAATTATGTAGTTAGCACTAAGGGATTTTATATGGAGTTATTAACTCCTGTGGTCCTATCTTCACAACAGGAGACTCCTTAGGTAGAAGTATCTGATTTTGTCCTAAGGCATTTTATTTCCTCTGAAGTGATGCTTGCTATTAAAGTCTATTTTCCTCCAGTATTTCATTATCTTAAGTTTACTGAAGTACTTAGAGAGCTTAGAGGGCTCATATAATTACATGAACATCTAAGAAAAGCAATTGGGGCATTACTGATTAGCATTTTTCTCTCTTATTGTGGATGATACCAGGAAATGACTGCTAATTCATGAATGAGCTTTCCCAAAAACACTACTGGTTTACACTCAGAGTGCAGCAAGGTAATTTTTTTCTAGTGAACTAGAATCACAGAATCATTAAGGTTAAACGATGTCCCCAGGCACTACATCTATATGTTTTTTTGAATGCTTCCAGGGACAATGATTCCCCCACTTGCCTGGTCAGCTTGTTCCACCACCTTTTCAATGCAGAAATTTTTTCTTATAACCAATCTAAACCTCCCTAGGTGCAACTTCGGGCCATTTACTCTTGTCCTATCACTTGTTACCTGGGATAAAATACAGACCAACACATCACTACACCCTCCTCCCTTCAGGCAGCTGTAGAGAGCAATTAGATCTTGGAGTCTCCTTTTCTCCAGGATAAACACCCCCAGCTCCTTCAGCTGCTCCTCACAGGACTTGTGCTCCAGACCCTTCCCCAGCTCCTTTGCCCTTCTCTGGACTCACTCCAGCCCCTCAATGTCTTTCTTGCACTGAGGGCCCAGAACTGGACACAGCACTCGAGGTGTGGCCTCACCAGTGCCCAGAACAGGGGGACAATCCCTGCCCTGCTCCTGCTGGCCACACCATTGCTGATCCAGGCCAGGATGCCATTGGCCTTCTTGGCCACCTGGGCACACCCTGGCTCATGTTCAGCTGCTGTCACCAGCACCCCCAGGTCCTTCTCCTGTGGGCAGCTTTCCAGCTATGCTGCCCCAAACCTGTAGTGCTGCATATGGTGTTGCTGTGACCCAAGAGCAGGATCCAGCACTCCATCTTGTGAGAGGTAAATGCTCTTTTGCTAGTACGTTTAAAACTGAATTTTTTTTCTCCTGTGAGTCGCAAGTCTTATAGAAAAACCACTAACAGCAGTGCCAGGAATAAATTACTTGGTTTAAAAGAGTTTGCTATAGTAAGTTATTACTGCTAGTGTTTTAAAGTACATCAAAAGTGATGAAAATACACACAGTTAGACTAATGATAAGAACTGGCAGGGTTTGGAGAAGATTTAAGGGATAAATGTTTTAAATTAAAAATCTGTAACCCTTGCTGTGTCTTCTTCCCAAGAAAGACTTAAAATAAAAATTCATCAGGTTTCAACCTCTTCTTCATAAAAATGTCCCCAGTAACATAAAAATATTGTTGAATCTAGAGCGAGGAATGTGAAATCATAATGTGAAATTATCAATTCAGCATTTGGAGATGCTTTAGGGGGTCCCATATTGTCATCATTTTTATGGAAGCAGTCTGAGGATAAGAGGCTGCAGAACAAGTGAAGATCTAAGTACACTGACATAGTTGAACAAAATTAATTTGACAACTTTAAACAAAGTAAATAATTATTAAAAGCATTTCAGAAAAGATTGAGTCTATAATAAGTTAACATTATTGCACAGGAAAAAAAATTATGACATTTAGTTCTCCTACTAGAAATGATGTTGCAGTAGTCCATTTGAAACTAAGAAAAGAGCAAACATGAAAATTCATAAATCATAAATTGCATAACCTTAAGGGAGTGAAATGGCGGAGAGAGAAACTTTGCACAAAAACTACTAGTGAAAAAAAAATATTTTCTGGAGTGTCAGAAATTTCAAACACTGTCAATAGGCTGTAATTTTGCTAGTTTTAGGGGTGCACTGATATGTGACAAAATAATTTTGGATATATAAGACTTACACCCACAAGAGTATTTACTATGGGAACTGGGAAGAAAAATCTAGCTTGTCTCTAAAGCTGTGCAGGTGGAGAAGGAATGTCATTGGTTTTTACACAAGACAAGGGACAGAGGGACAAGGGCCTGAAAATGTATGTGTATTCTTTTATATGCTGTTAAATCAAGATCAGGAAATTCAAGTTTATGGCAGTTTTGTTTGCATATAAAGAGCAATATTCAAAAAATTGACAAAAGAAAGATGCTTGTACAGTGCAGATATTTTGGAAGAAAACAGACAGTTCTCCATAAAGAAAGCCAACACACAAACATGAATGCAGAAGAAACAGCATGATCACCTAGTGGAATGAGTATTTTGTGAGTACTGAATCCTGGATGCATTCAAAATATGAATGCTGGTGAATAATTTGCCTTTTATACATAAACAGTGATAACTTTCGACATCAGTGATTTTTATTTGTCACTGAACTATTGTAGTTTAATAATGAAAATAGAAAAAATCAATTAGAAATAGTTCAAAATATGAATTAAGATTAAATGGGAAGTAAAGTGTGAATTTCTAATAATGAACCTCAAAATTCAAGAAGTGAATAGATGAAAATGACTGATAGCTGATGGTGAGTCATCTGTTACATTGCTTTCAGAATTCAAAGCACCAGAACAAGAAATAATGTGAAGAAAGAGATTTGTAGTAGAGAAAAATTGTACACATTTTCAGCAGGGACAGGCTGATTCATTTTAGTTTTAAGGGTTCTCAGAAGAAAATATGAAGTAGAAACAAAAAGAAGCATGACACACACATGGGTGCCTAAGGAGATGGGCTAGTAGGATTTTTATGCAACCCTAAAGAAATGAATGAGATTATTCAGAAAATAACTATAAATGGTCTTTAAAAAGTGCAGTACTTTTGCCAGTGGATACTAAGAGATAGAAAAGTTTTTTTTACAGTCTAATATAAAATATTAAAGTATTATAACCTAAAATGGTGATATATTTTAGTACCTTGATATGACAGAGCAGCAGTGTTACTTGGAGTCATATTGAGCTGAATCACTTCGTCTAATATGTAAAAGCTGAACCTTTTTTTTCACTTGAGGATTCCTGAGGCTCTGCTCTGGTACATGATTACCTATCATGTTGAGAAATCCTTTTTCCTCTCTTCTACTCCATACCTTTTCCATTCCTGAGTGACTAGGCAAAGTTCAAAGGCAATGCAGAGGTGCTGGAAGTGAAGGATTCACCACCCAGCCTTCACAAAATACTGCCATCCCCAAGCTGCACAAAACTCAAGCAATTATGTATCATATTTCCTGCCACTTCTTTATTTCCCCTCCATGTTTTGGCCTCTAAAAACTGCATTATATCAGGCTAGAGACAGGGGTTATTGGTGCCTGCAAATGGGTATGCAGGTCCAAATCATTCCATCCAGTCTTGTCTGGACTGTGATGAAAGTTGCAGTTTTGTGACCGTGCTGTTTTTTCTGCTGCCATAGTAGAAGGAACTGACTGGATTTGTCCACCACAGTGATACTCAGTGAAATGTTCCTTGTATCACTGTATTCCTCTATCTCACCTCCTGCTTAACAAACATTCTGGACAATCATCTCCTACAGTGCATTCTAATATGAACCAAATTTTGTGGATTTTTAAATACTGAAACTCAATATATCAGAACTTCGGAGCATTTTATACCACTTTAAGACAAATTAAGCAGATTATCAGAGTTGTTTTCTTTTCTTAGAAAATTGACTCTTTAGAGAAGTATAGCTTTCTTCTTCATGTAATTCTACCAAAAAAAAAAAGAAAAAGTAAGTAATTATTTTTCTTTGTAGAAATCACTACTGCAGGGAGCAGCTTCTGAAACATCGCCTCTAGTGAACCTTGCTGTAGTTGCTATTGCTTTATACAACATTTTGGAGACTACCCCTCTATTTCTGGGTCATTGCAGCCTAGTTCAAAACTGGTTAACTCACTCTGCATCAGAGCATGTCCTGCATGATGACACCCTGTTTCATTATTGTAGACACTGACAGTATCAGCTTGCATTTTCAATGTCCCATAACATATATGTGGTGGGATTTTTAATTTACCTTTATCATTAGAAAAGAAAACAATTTGTGAAGACTGAAACTTTCCATACAAATGTGGACGAGACCTGATGAGTCATTCACTGAAGATTACCCTGGATACAAAACTGGATTTCTCATTAGAATAATTCAATTCCTTGCTTTTTTCTCCACATGCAGTGTGCTATTCTGGTTTATATTTAATTTGAACAAGAACTAGTCTGTAACTTTTCTATGTAGATGAAGAGTAAGTCTCTTCCCACTCACCTCAGAAGTAATTATTTGTAGGTAATGATCTGTTTCAATAGGAGAAATTGAGAAAGGCCTACCCCAGTACAGCCAATACTTGAGTGAAATCCTTCCGAGAGGACAGCAGGGAAGGGAAATCCTGGTAGTTTATGACTGGAGTGCTGTGATGGATCGATACCATCTCTTTAAGAAGGAAAATGAGGAGGAGAGATGCCTTTTATTTAGGAGAGCAGCAGGAAAAAAGAAAAGGAGTTCTGCATATCATGAGATGATGAGCCAGCTGAGAACTTATAGATTGGGGTTAGTGGTCAGACCAATATCAACGGTGTTGTGGTAGGGGTCTTCTTCGGATGTCTTGTCAAGAAGAGCAGTAGATCAAAGATGAGCTGGAAGAAGCCTCACGCTTACTGGTAGTATTCCTGCGGAAGGACCCTTTAACAAAGCACATGCAACCCAGAGCTGGAGTCCTTTGATGACAACTTCTTGTGCAGGTAATCAAGGCACTGACAAGGAGAAACTCCCAAGTGGACCTGATACTTAAACAAGGGAACCTGTAGAGGAGCTGAACATGGGCAACAGCCTTGGCGGCAAAGACTGGAGGGTGTGTGAGGTTCAGGATCATGAGAGGAGGGAAAAGAGAAGTAACAAGACCATGGCTCTGAGAGAGTAGGCTTTGGTCTTCTGACCAGGGATACAGCCCTGGTGAGAAGAGTGGACCAGGAGATGTGGTTAATTTTCATGCATGACCTTCTCTAAGCTCAAGAACAGTACATACCAGCAAAGGGGAAATTAGGTAGCTGTTGGAAGAGGCCTGCATATAATAAAGAACTCCTGAATTCCTGATAAAGCTCAAATATCAAAAAGGAAGCATACAAGAAGGGAAGGCAGGGGCAAATGAACCAGGTAATATATGGAAATACTGTTTGAGCATACCAGGATGAAGTTAAGAAAGCCAAATTCATGTTCAGTTGAAACTGGAGAAATATAAAAAGGGCAACAGGAAAAGTTTCTACAGGTACCTCAGCATTGAGAAGATGACTAGGGAAAATGTGGGTCTGCTGCTGAATAGGTCATGCGGCATGATAACAAACAAGAGGGAAAACACTAAACTACTCAAAGTACACACTGGAGATTGCCATATGGAAAGGAGATGGGCAGAAAAGTATCTGGGCACCCTGGTGAACAAGCTCAGCACGAGGCAGCAGTATGTCTTTGTAGCAAAAAAGGCTAAGAGGATGCTGGACTGCATTAGTAAAAGCACTTCTAATTTGCCTTCCCCTCTACCCAGCCCTACTGAAAGCATATCTGGAGAGCTGTGTTATGTTCTGGGTGCCCCACTACAAGAAAATCATGAATCATTAAATGAGTAGAACAAAGAATAGTGTAGATTATTAAGGAAACCGAGAATGTGACATACAGAGAAGGCTGACAGCTGGAACTGTTTAGTCTGGAGAAGGGAAGGCTCTGGGGTGAGGCTACCAACGTGTATAAATGCCTCTTAGGGGAGTATTCATAATGGCACCAGTTTCTTCTTAGTAATGCTCAGTGACAAGGCAAAAAGCAACGGGCATATATTAACTGTTGAAACACATGAAATTTCATTTTAACACAGCAAAACACCTTTTTAATGTTTTAAATTTTATTTATTAATTTTGTATTTGAATAATTATAATTATTATTATTATTATTACTACTGCTAGTATTATTTTCTTATTGACAGATGATCAAACACTGGGCCAAGTTGTCCAGAAAGACTGAGGAGTAGCCTATTGATGAGTCCAGAACCTGACTCAACACTGTCCTGGTCAAACTACTATCGGAGCTTGCTCGAGCAGAGCTCGAACTATAAGATCTCCACAGAATCTTTCCAAACTCAGTGATTAGGTGATTTGCTCTTGGTTGATTTGGTTTCCAGGATATTGTGGTGTCCTGGACTATTTGCCTCTGAGGAGAAAGCTTGGAGAAAAGACACATCTTGAACCATGCTTTTTATGAAAATGTTGAAAGAACTTTCATATGTCATGGAATAAGCAGATTTCTGAGATGGGACAGGCAGTATACAAAACCAATTTACTACTCAACTCTGATGGCATAAGTGTTCCTGGAAGAGAATGTGCTTGTGCAATATTATGCAAAATGACAGCATGATGTCCTTGTTATGGAACTGGTTTGTACCAAGTTTTTACCTTGAGCTATGATTGAATTAACTCAAGCAATAGTAGTGACCTGGTAAAGCATGAACACAGAGAGGTAGCAGCCCTACCTGACCCCTCCAGAGGATTACAATCTCAAATGCTATTATCATTTGAATTTCTACCCATACCTTGGCAGTTCAAGTGATCTGAGTTTAAATAATTATTCCACTGAGATTTTTATGTGTAAATGGAAGTGCCAGAATTTAACTGTATTTAAACTGCATTTTGGTTTTCAAGATAAGCCTTGTGAAGAGAAGATGGTTATAGTAATAAATTTTTACTGTTGAGTTTATTCATAAAAGAATATGCTGGGTGGTTGTTTGGCTTTCTGCTTCACAGTGTGATTTGCTTTAAGACTTTTATTCATTTTCCTTTTTTCCTTTTTAATTTTCCTGTCTTCTTTGGAGTATTTAGATACTTGTTAACTATCAAATATGTTTTTAGCAGAACTCTCCATATACTTTCATTGACACAGTAGTTTGTGTAGTAGTTTTTTTTTTATGAACTCTTGGCTTACGAACACAGGAGGACCATCCTGAAATTACGACTTCTGTTGTGTGCACTTTGTTTTACCTGCATTTGTCACGTTATGTTTTTTACAATTATATGCAATAAGAAGCTTTTCATTATTAATACTTAATAGAATATAAATATCTAACTTGAGCTGGATGGTCTTACTAGTTCATGTTTCAACAAATTGACAGCTTTTGATGGCAAGAAATTGAAATATTTTTAGTAAATCACCAGAAATTGCAATTTATTTCCCTGTCTTCTTGCAACAACATTATTTGAAGTACTTCCTATATAAAGCTATAAGCATTCTATTTCCCTGTTGACCTGAGGATATATAATAGAACATATTCCTTGCTTTGTAGTTTTCTTCTTTTTAAAAATTAGTCTGAACTAATAGGTGCAACTGAAGGTTCTTTGTTCTCAACTATCTTTACTTGGGAACTTTATAGATACCTGTTTGCAAGGTAATGGGCTAAAAAATCAAAGCTAGTTCTTAATTTTCTGAAAAAAAAATAAATTCTAAATACCTAAAGTTAATAATTCCACTGATTTTGAGTCTTAAGACCAGCCTGGATGTGGCTCTGAGTAACCTGGCCTAATGGTGGCTTCCCTGCCCATGGCAGGAGGGCTGGAACAAGAGAATCTATAAATTTCCTTCCAACCCAAACCATTCTGTAGTTCTATTATTTGAAGACATTTCAAAAGATTCTATGCTTTATCTACTTTGTTGAAAAGTAACAAAAAATGTACATGGGAAATATTACTGTAAGTATGGCATAAAGGGTTTTTTAAATGATCTATTCCAACTCAGAATAGAGTTGGACATTGTGAGTGTTCATAGTTCAATAGTTCAATAGTCAGCAGTGGTTGAAAAGTTAAATAGAATATTAGGTAGTGTCCAGAAAGGCATCAAGAACAAAACAATAAGAACTGGCATACATTTAAAAGCCAAGAGGAGTATTTTTTGCAGAAAATATAGAAATAAAAATTGTGAACTGTAAAAGGAAATTGTATAAATAAGTTGAAAAAAACACATAAATCAATAGAATTAACTATGAGTTTCTGATTCTAAATGCAACAGTCCAAATGAAACCTCTATGTATCCGAAACTTGATTTTAATGAAGGAATATTAGCAAAGTGGAGGAAGATCACTTTCAATCTTGGTCTTTTTCTAACACAGTTTCCCTAACCATCTCTTTCAAAGTGCCATCAGATAGGATACTGGGGTAGGTGTAGAATTAATATGGAATGTATGGCCATCTCTCCCTCTGTCAAACAAGGTAAGAAGCTGTTGTGCTCACCAGATTTTTTAATTGCAGAGCTAAAACTGGATGTATCTATTCTGAATAGAGATTCAAATATTTATTTCTGAATATATTTCTGAATACAAACTTTCTATTGTTGACTATTGGGTAGACAGAACCCCCAAGTAAAATTTAAGCCAACAATAACAAATAAATAATAACTAAAAGTCTTGTTCATGTGGTAGTTTAATCTTGGTGAATTAAAAAGATATGGGTTCTGTACCTTGGGTTGCAATTTCAAAGTACATTATGAAGATTTCAGAAGCTTCTGTGATGTATTTCTTGTTAGTGTAAAATACAGGCATATTTATCTTGTACTGTTTCCTGATAAAGTGAACTGTGTATTAACATTTTCTTAAAGTAACAGTCATGCCTCCAAAATTGTCTATAGTCAAGTTTAGTATTGCCCTGCTTATGAAATTGCTTAGAAACAGCTTGAAATGCAAGCAGCATAGCCCAACAAGGAGGATGAAGTTGTTTTTCCGTTTAAACCATAGCTGGACTGCTTTAAGGCAGCTCTGATCCCTGACCATAAAAAGAACATATTAAAATAATATCTTGGAAAACTTGAAAAATAAAATTTTTATACATAGAAGCTTTTGATTCAAATTTCTCTACTTGTAGTTTAGTGTAGTTAGTTCTCTACTAGTAGTTTAGTTTAGTGTAACCCAGCCAGCCAATAAGTACAATGCAGCCACTTGCTCACGCCCTCACCAGGTGGATGGAAAAGGGAATTGGAAGGGCAAAAGCTGGAAAACTCATGGGTTGAGATAAAGACAGCTTAATAAGGAACATCAAAGCCACACACATGAGCAAAGAAAAGCAAGGAATGAATTCAGTGCTTCCCATGGGCAGGCAGGAGTTCAGCCATCTCCAGGAGAACAGGGCCCAATCACACACAACAGTGACTTGGGAAAACAAAGTCACTCCATCACTCCAAATGTCCCTCCCTTCCTCCTTCTTCCTCCAGTTTATATAATAAGCATGATGTCACACGGTCTGGAATATCCCTTTGGTCAGTTGGGGTCACCTGTCCTGTCTGTGTCTCCTCCCAGTCTCCCAGGCACTCCCATCTCCCCCGCCAGCGTGACAGTACGAGAAAGCGAAAAGGCCATGGCTCTGTGCAAGATCTGCTCAGCAATAACAAAAACATCTCCATATTATGAACTCTGTGTTCAGCACAAATCCAAAACACAGCTCCATGACAGCCACTTGAAGAAAATTACCCCAGCCAAGAGCAGTACAACATCTTTCAGGAATACTTGTTTAAGTACAGCAAGGAATAATTGCTTTATTACAGAAGATTATATTCTATTATTTTGTTTTGCCTTGTTTTATTTAATTCAACTAACTCTGATAGGTTTTTCTTAAGAAAATGAAACCTTTCAAGTGAGTTAATGCTAGATATTCACCTGCTTGCCTAAAATTTGTTGTTTCTTGGTTTTTATAGTCTGGTGAAATTTATAAAATTCTAAAACTTTATGAAAGTGTACTTAAATTTGCAAGTTTCTAGAACATCGTAAAAAACAAGAGTAGATGTGGCTTTGCTGGATTACATATACATCATAAATTCTTGTTTTTCTCTCTTGGTGCTGCTAGAGACCTCTATTCAAACTGATAATTTGTTCTGTTATGCAATTTTTAAATATTATTGTTTTCTATAGCTTCTTTTTTAAAGGATTTTAATATCACTCTTATTACTTTAGAATTTATTTCCCCTACAAGTTAGGAAGATTGTGTTATTCAGCTTCACTCACAGAGAGAGGATAAGGAGACAGGCTAATCTAGAACTCAGCCTTTGAAAAATCTGTTGTCTCAGAATATTAAAAAAGAGCACTTTGGAAGCGTGATACTCGTGGGTTATGTGCTTTTTTTCTTCAGCTTGACATAGATTTTCTCAGGTAAGTCACAAAACATATTCTGGTAAAACTCATTTACAGAAATGAGTCTCTAGCTTTTCCTCATGTAATGTTCCTTTTGTCCCAGCAGCTAGATTTCCTTAGCTTGTCTTGCATGTAATGAATAATCATGGAACTAGCCTCATTTATCCTTTCTTGCTGGAAGGAACATTTTTTACATATTTTTTCTTCATCCAGACTGCCCTAGGACATGCTAGTTTCTTATGCCGGTAGTGGAATTTTTTGCAAAAATTATTCATTAGTTGTGGCAACAGGGAAATTGTAATGCTTTCAGATATATGAATATCCTGAAAAACTCAGTCATCCAATATTTGCATGGTAGAAGGGTGATAAAAATGAAGAGAGTAGTGTGTATTGTAAAAAAAGGACAAAACTTACTTCAGTGATATTGAGGTTAATGTGCTTTAATTTTCATTTCTGAGAACATAAGAGTATACACAAGCTTTGGCCCAGTCCCAAATATTTGACATAATTGGCATAAGGGAAACCTGGTGGGATCAGTCCCTTGACTGGAGTGACTTGCTGGATGGGTACAGGCTGTTCAGGAGGGATAGACAGGGCAGAAGAGGCAGAGGGGTGTGTTACCGCAAGGGTTAAAATGCATGGAGCTCACATTTGGCAATGGCAGTTGAGACAATATCTAATCTGAATAATTTTGAAATATATACTGGAAATACAGAGAGGCCAAATCTGTATCTTAGTGTATATGCCTAAGTAATCATATGACCTGCTAGATAACTCTGATTCTTAGAGAGGAGAAATAGGAGGTAGACTTGTGGGTAAACCTTTATACTCAGAGTTGCAACTGGACTGTCATTAAAAAGTATGAATTTCCCTTTTGGGAAACAAATGACCTAGAAGGACCTCTTTACGCTACTTTGCTGTGGCAATGTCTTAAAATAAAGTTCCACTACCAGGGGTCCCAACATTTTGTAATGTATCTGTAATGTTAGGACCCTATTTTAGCATGTTTATTGGAAAAAAACTGACAAATGACTAGTTTTATTTCCAGAAGTTGGATGAGATCAGTGAAAGGGCTTCATCCAGTATTTCTGGCAATAAAGTCACTTGTTTCAGGATCTGAAAGAAAAATGGTAACGAGAGTATTTTTTCAGCTTCCTCTTGTATGTCCCTGTCATAAAGGTGCATTTACAACAATAAGTAAAGTACCTGTTTCAAAGCTTTCACTTATCCTGAAAGATTTGACATATGTGATACCATATAATTCTTTTCTTTAGGTAATGGGATGGAAGAACCCTTTTTTCCATGTTAGGAACTTTATTTTTTTGCACGTGTGCATCTCAACTTCCTTCCCATGCAGTTATGAGTATACCTGAGTTCACTTCACAGTACTCCAGGCAATAGCAAACAAACTCATTTTTAAGTAACAACAGTTGCCATACAATTAAGGCAAGAATGAGTGAGCCTTTGTTGATTTTTCAAGTACCATTACCAGGCTAAATCTTGTACTAACATTTTTGGAACATTCTGACAGGTATGTTGCTTAGCTATGAATTCCATAGGATTTGAGATTGTTACTGAATGAGGTCCTCCTATGCAACTGACAATGCATCATGAAGCCCAGAAAACCTAGGTCTGTATACCTACAGGTCATTATATGTGCAGTAGAGAATGCAGTGCTCTTAGCATAATCTCCTGTATGAACAGATCTGAAATTCAAAACTGTCTATATCATCCACATGACTTTGAATAACTTGTTTCAGTTATTTTCTCTTCCTTGCTTTTTGCACGATGTTTTCATTGTTGAGCATGTCTGTAGACAACTTTCAGAAAACGTGCTGTCAGAAGAATAACCACTAGACATAAAAAAGAAGAGTTTCTGGGAAATCTTCTGATTAAAGAAGCGCAGGACTAAGAAAACCGTCTAATACATCAGTACCTGGGCTGAAGACCTTGGAAATGTACACAAAGTTCTGAGGCTGGAGCCTTGGATTTTACACCTTTGGGATAGGTAGACCTACTTAACCTCTGAGCTAGACCTACTCTATCTTTTTCCAGGAAGCAAATGACAGGATAAGAGGAAACAGCCCCAAGATGTACCACAGGAGGTTTGGATTGGACATTAGGAGAAATTTCTTAACTGAAGGTGTCAAACATTGGATCAGACTGCCCAGGAAAGTGGTTGAGTCATAGTCCCTGGGGGTGTTTAGAAGATGGGGTGCTTAGAGATGTGGCTTACTGTTGGACCTGCTGGAGTTAGTTTTACAGTTGGACTCAATGATCTGAAAAATCTTTCCCAAACTTAATAATTCTGTGATTCTTAAGAATGAAGCTCAGGATCAAGGAGTGTTTACTGAGTTAGACCTCATTTTTCTGCTAAGTTGAGAATAACCTCATGCAGATGAGTCTGGGAACCTGAAAGTCTGGTAGCAAATTCCCAGGGTCTCTGCCTTAGAGACAGACGTACTTGTACAGCATTATTTTTGTCATCAGTTTTATGTTGGTGAATTAGAAAACTCTGTTGTATATACCACTAAAATTACAATAGTTTGTTTGAGAAGATGTTTCCTATAAAGTCAAGCTCACTGGATTCTTCTTACATCTGCATAGTAATATTATTTATTTCTTTATGTGGTACTGGTGAGTCTACTCTTCTATTGGAATTTGAGTCCTTTCATTTGTTCTCTTAGAACAGGTGTTTTTCCAGTTCTTTCAGACTTCCTGTGCTTCCCAGGATTTGTCATTCTTGAAGGAGATAAAGGACCCTTTATCATCTTTTTTAGACTTTTTCTGTGAAAATTATTTGTTCTGTTGAATTAAAACAATTTTTTCATTAGAAAACTCTACATATTGATGACCTGCAAAGTATTTTCTTTTCATTTGCCTTAAGTATGTAATTTTCATCCCTCTAAACACACAACAGAAATAAACACGGGTATTCCTTGCACTATTAACTATTCTACTGTTTCAATCTGATTAACTATATTATTACTAAAATTTTTCAATTTTTTAATGTACATGAGTACTTAATTTATGCTGAAAGACATAATCACATTTTAAATGGTGTAATTATTTTAAACCACTTGAAGAAAGCGAAAAAATTATTCTGAACACATGTAGAGGTTTTTTTCACAAAAAATATTTGCATCATAAAAAAAAAAAGGGGGAAAGCATTGCCTGACAGAATAAAAGATAAAAGTTAATTTTATTTAACTATGATTTTAGGCACATGAATCATCATTGTTTTCTCCTTTTCCATACTGTAAGTAATGAATAGCAATAAATCTAGTCACAGTGAAATGCATCATTGAAATGGTCTGTGAATAATATATTCTCATTTACTTTTTAATAAAAATTAGAGAATCCAAGAGCAAGAACTGGTTTGATAGTTTCCTTGAGTTATATTTTATATTATGTATAAAGTATTTAAATAGTTATTGGTGAGGAAGAAGTGAAGAGAATGTAGGAATGGGAAGCAGAGCATTGCTTGAAAGAAGAGAAGTGTATTTAGTCTAGATCTAAAATAGCTGTGCTAATAAATAGCATTTGTGGATCTCAAACACACTCATAGCTTGATGGGAATTTTAGCAGTTCTCCAGGTATAGAAGTTAAGACATGGTGGTGGTGAAAGCATTGTCAATGCCATTAACATTCAGAGTAAAGCAGAAAAGAAAGTCTAGATAATAATACCATCAAGCCAGCACGTATACTTTGTGTCCTGTAAATATATTACTGGTTTGTAAAACATTAAGTACCTAGCCACTGTCTTTTTAGAGAACTGTTTGAACACTTAAGGTTATTGTAAATACAGCTATGTCATCTTTTAACAAAACACAAAATCATTATTTCTTATTCTAAGTAAAAATATAAAATTAATATTTAGGTGTTTTCATCAAAATATTCTTTTGTAAATGAGAGAATTATTTTGTGCAGACACAGGTAGAATTATTAGAGATTATTATTTTCTGACTAAAGCCAGTCTTGAGTCACAGAGCTGAGTCAGGAAGTTGTTTTGTAGGTGGGATAGTAACAATCCTATTATTCATTAGGAGAAATGGTGTCAAACCTCCAAAATGAGTTTTCATTGTAGCCTCTGGCTCTTTGGTACTCAGTATGCCTCTGGGCAGCAGGTAAACAAACTGAGGTGATTACTTTAGCCTGTTTTTCAGATAACTTACGATTCAATTCTGCTATTGGACATGACATTGAAATGCAAGAACACAAGGCACTGTACGCTTTTTTCCCCCGTCTTGTATTCTTTTAATGAGCACTGTGCTGGCATGTCAAAGTTGTTAGAAGAATGATTGCAGCACTGTGTCTTTTAAGTACTTGCATGTTTGCCTATTGGTTCTTGGAAGAGAAAGGAAAAGCTATAGGATACCAGTAATCATTTGATCCATGCCACAAGACTGAGCTTCAATTGGAAAGAATGGGAAGCTGTGCTATGGTGTGTTGGTTAGGGATGATTCAAGAACTGACACCACACACTTTGTTAGAGATGTACATTGTGATGTTTTTTAAAAAAATATCTTTAACAAAATGCTAAGGAAGGTGAGAAATGGATAATTTTGTTAAGTGTGTCAAGTGGTCTGCAGAGAAATGGCAAAAAAAGCCAGTCTGCATTTCAGTGTCACGACTCTTTACTTTTTGACTTCTTTCAGACTGTTTTTATTTTCTGGCAAACTTGTGATATGTGGCTGACTTTTGTTCGTTAGGTTACAATGGCTTATTTTTGCACAAAAATCTATGCCTACTAATGAGCAATTACTGATAAGAACTAAGAAACATGCCTGCTAATTAGAAGGCTAGCAAATGATCCCTTGAGCGTTAAGTTAACCAACCAGGAAAAAATGTAAAAAGGAAACAGACATTTTAAATGTCCCAGCCCAGAGTCTACTCTAGACAAAAAGTGTTGAAGTAAGTTAATTGGTATCTGAAAGGTTGTCATGTTCTAGAATTCAGTTAATTGGTTACAGGGCAGGGATTAACAGAGAGTCTTCCAGACCTGTAAGGTAAAAAGAAAGCCTAATATGTTCCATTTAACTGATTTCATGAACGGTCACTTTACAGGAACTTTTTCTTTTCTACATCCTCAGAGATAAGAAATGTCAGGAGCAGAACTATTTCTTGTTTTCTTTTTATCAGCAATAATGATCTTGGATCATTTTATATAGCGGATGACACACCTGCCATTCCAAAGCTTGGTTTTCATTCTTAGTGAGTCGTTTTGTGGTAATGACAACAATGGCTTTTGTTATGCTTGCCCAACAATTTCGTAATGGAATACTGGTATAAATTGCCTAAAACTCTGTTAATACAGAAAATGATTCCTAAAACCATGCTGAAAAATTAGGCAAATCTACCAAAGCATGTTTCTTGTCTGTTTCCCAAGATGGATAAAATCATTGTGATGAACATTTTCTGGTTTCGATGCCTGAGTATTTATACTTGAATAAGTGGCCAGTTTTTGCACAAATTGATTTAATTTTCATTGTCACTGAAATAAACATTAGGTGCCTATTATTTAATTTCTCCAAAGCTTGGCTTTTACATTTGTGTTGGAACTTTTCCATTTCTTCCTGGCTCTATTAAGATCATATTCCTCTACCTTTCTGATTTTTGAATAGGAATTGAAGAAGCTGCCCAGTGAGTTCACTTTCTCAATTCAGCTATGTAGTTCTGACTGTATGTGGCTGTAATTTTTATGGTGTTTGGAGATGCCCCAAAAAACCCCAACTGGTGAACTATGTCAAAAAACCTCATGTGATAGACTATTTTTAGCTTTGATATCAGCATTTTTCATTTCTAGCAGAGCTGTAATTAATTTAATTACTGTTTTTAATTTATTCAGCTGTCTTAAATATACACTATGCACACTCTGAAAATACAAGCATGAAGTTAAACTTCTCCCTGGATGACTGTAACACATTAATTCTTGTCGTATTTTTACAATGATTGATTTTACTGTTGATTTCCTTCAGAGTATTTGCGTTAATGCATACCATTTTATAATATTTGTTTTCTTAAACTATATTGCAGCTGAATTAAGAAAAATAGCTGAATTATTAATTAAGAGTTAATGATTAAAAATTGGAAACCATTTGCTTACAGCAACTGCTCAAGCTCCAACTACAAATGGAGCTCATTAATATTACTGTGGTGAGTGACCTTGGCAGGATGTCAAGTGCCCTCCAAAGCCACTCTACCACTCCCCTGCTCAGCTGGACAGGGGAGACAAAATATGGTGAGAGGCTCTGGGATTAAGGCTAGGAAGAGGCCACTCATCAGTTGCCATCATAGGAAAAACTGACTTGATCTGAGGAAGTTCAATATGTTACCAATCAAATCAGAACAGGTTAGCAAGAAAAATAAAATTAAATCTTAAAATACCTTCCAACCACCCCTCTCTTCTTCCTGACCTCAACATCACTTTAGAATTCTTTACCTCCTCCTCACCAAGAGGAGCAGGAGGACAGGGAATGGGTGCTGCAGGCAGTCCATCATGTTTCCACTGCTCTCTCCTCCACAGGGGAAGTACTTCTCATCTCTTCCCTTGCTCCACCTTGTGGTGCCTCCCATTGGAGAAGGTTCTCCACAACCCGAGTCTTTCCCATTGATGCCTTAGGCATCACCATAGGCCACATGGGTCCTGCTCCAGAATGGGTCCTTTCCACAAGGTGCAGTTCTTCAGCAACAGGCTGCTCCAGCACGGGTTTCCTACGGGAGTCACAATTCCTGACAGCAAAATTCCTTGCTCCAGCAAGGGCTTCCAATGGAGTTACAGTTTCGCTTCAGGCACCTGCCTGCTCCGACGTGGGGCTGCTCCATGGGCTGCAGGTGGATCTCTGCTTCCCCTTGGATCTCCATGGGCTCAGGGGCACAGCTGCCTCACCATGGTCTGCACCAGGGGCTGCAGGGGAACCTCATCTCTGGCACCTGAAGCACCTCCTCTGCCTCCTTTTCCTCTGACCTGGGTGTCTGCAGAGCTGTTGCTCTCACATATTCTCATTCCTCTCTCTGGCTGCAATTGCTCAAGGGATTTTTACCCTTTCTGAAATAAGTTATCTCAGAGGTGCTAGCACCACTACAGATGGGCTGGGCAGTGTGTCTGTCTTGCAGCTGGTTGGTATTGGCTCTCTCAGTCACGGCAACAACTTCTGGCATGTTCTCACAGGAGCCATCCCCATAGCCACCCCCTACCAAGCTCTCTCCAAAAAGTAAACTTTTGAGAATTTTCTCTCACAATGGTGAGCTGTTTGCTAAAAGTTTCAGAAATTTTCAGAGCAAATTTTTTCTCCTTTAAATCATTACCGGTTGGAATTATCTACCATTCTTTTTTGACCCAGAGAATATTAACACAGCTTTAGATGATTAAATTGAAAATACTGTTTACTAATGTTTAAACAGAAGATTTAATTAGGGCCTCATCTTCAGAGGCTTCTAAGATCTATGGTGGTTGCTTTAAATGCTGAGCTCTTAATATCAGCATGAAATTACTGTAAGCAGGAGAGAAAGTTGAGTGTTGGGACACCTAAGAAAATATAAGATGAAGTTTCTCCGGTTTTTAGTCAAGAGGTGTATAGTTTCAAATCTCTGATTAGTAGTTTAAAACAAAAAAGAAAAAGTTATCAGTATTTGGACCCTCAGTTCTTTCAAATGGTAGATCACTTATAGGGAAGCACACATATGAAAGAAATTAGTCTAATGCAAAGCTTTTGTTCCCTATAGAGGTATGAATAAATATTTTAGATAGCAGTGCACTAATCTCATGATAAAAATACTTTCTCTTTGCTTTTAAAACTATAGATTATTTAAATCCTTGAAATTTTTTACTATATTTTGTCATTCCTTTTAACTTTCTCAATAATGATATTAAAGTGCAAATAGTATTTCTTAGAAACTAAGTTATGGAAAGGAATTGCAAGAGTTATCAATTTAACATTTTGAGTACTTTTTTATATGGTGGATATTTTTTTGCCTTCATCATAGGTTTCAGAAGAAGCTCTGCATCACAGCACTGAGGATGAAGAGTCTTCCCAGGGAATGGAGCCCTATCTCGTGCGGAGATTATCATCCCGTAACATTCAGCTTCCCCCGCTGGCTTTCAGGCAATTAGAACAGGCAGACTGGGATAAAAAGAATGATACTGAGGCTATCCCAAGGCCCACGACTCTTCCACTGAGGATACCTCCTCTGATTGCCATTACAGCTGCTGAGTCCAGCAGGTAAGGTCCAGAAATTTGTTATTTGTTCAACATTCCCTGTGGCAGGTACAGGGCTGTTGATGCTGCTTCTAGGAGAGAAGTCTATTTCTTTTCTAAAGCCCCTAAATGAAAAGGTTGAATAAAATGTCTTCAAACTTGTGCCTGGCACTTGGTAATATTGCCTGTAAAGCTTTTGGTCATATCTAGTAAAACAAACTCTAGAAAATGTTTTCTCTGAAAATTATTAATACTTCATATTCCTAAAGAAGGTTACTGGAGGCTTGATTCACCATTTATGATGATGAAGGGGAGGAGGAGGTAGAGGATGAAAGAAGATTTTTATATGCAGAATTTTTTTCTTTAATGGTACAATTTCGAAACTAGTTTCAAGAAATCCTGAGGAGATTTTGCCTGCTCTTGTATATCTACATTATTTGTAACATAAGTGGTTTGCAATTATTTGGCTATAGTGATTTCTATTACAGTTTCTTCATATCACATCTGTGACTTTTTTATATGATATATGTTTTCTAAAGTAAACTTTCCTGTTCTTGAATTTTCTGGTAACATCCTGTTTTCCATCCTTATTTTCCAAAATATAAAGTGTTTAGTATGAAAGTTTTGCTTACAATGGTGAAGGTAATACAGCTGTTTGGTAACATGATAATATATAAAGAAAAGGTAACATGAACAAACTGAGAGCTAAAATGCAGTACTTTAGAATTTTAAAACGTATGTTCTGAGAGAATATTCTGAATAATGTCGTTATGAAAAGAATGTAGGACTTGTAGTACATGAGTAAACTCATAAGTATTCAGTAGGGTGCTTAGCCAAAAAGCCAGCTAATATTAACATTGAATTTAATACCACCTCCCATATCTTATTTCTTCCGAGATATTTTTATTTTTGAAGAAGTTAAACCCATTCTTGAAATATGCTCATAGAAATACTGACTACATCCATAAAAACATGTAAACATTTAGATTGCTTACAAATGAAAATATTATTTGGAGGGTTAAATGTAATGAAATTTAGTGATGTTTTGAAGATAAATTGCTCTTGATTTTTTGTCCTTAGCTGTGGAGTCTGGAGAGAAGATTGTCTCAGATAAGGAAGGAAAATAAGTGCAATGCTTCTAGTAACACTGACTGGAAAAAAAAAGTGTGACCCTGATGTGATACATCAGAAAGATTAGAAAAAAGATTGAAAAACATTGTCTGATGAAAGTGGCTAAGTGATTATAAATTTCTGGAGACTGCATTATTTTCTAGGCTGGATTCAAATACACTAGAGAAAGACAGTTTGAAGGTTACCCAAATAACAAATCTAAAACATTGTGGTTACTATGTGTAGCTATCTGCTCTACTCAGAGAATGACTGCTTCATTGAGAGGCTTCTCTGTGGGTATGAATCTCTCCTCAACAGTAAGAGATAGCTTTGTACCCTGTCTTTGACATTTATTCCTGTGGTTGGTAGGAATGTCTTAAGGAGCTGGACAAAACAAGATTTATTCTGAGAGTGACAGGGAAACAGCAGACAGATTGTTGAATGGAACTGCCGGGCTGTTTAAACAAACAAACTAAATCTAGACACAACAGCAAAAGCAATCATAATTTTGATCTTACTTTGTAATATAAAATCTTTAGCTTTTATGATTGTTTCTTAGCTAAAGAGCAATTATAGTGATACAGGAAGAATATTGTTCAGGAAATTAAATTTCTCTAGATGTTTAGTGCTATTTTTCGGTTGTTAGCTCCCTCTCAGGCAGCTATGAATTTCTCATTTACATGCTTATTATGCCAGCCAAACAGCTGGAGAAAGCTATCCTTTTATCTGTCTTCTCATCTGCATGAAAGTACATAAACTTAGGGGTCCTATTATGTCTGTGAAAATGCAGCTTACCTCCCTTGCCTTTGAAATGTTCAGTTGAGGAGAGGGAATCAAAGTGTGGGTGTGAGGATTCTCTGTCTTCAGTAGGTAAATGAAAGTAGAAGAGCATTTGGGTCATAGAAATTCATTCTAAAGCAGAAGAATTTCACCACTGAAAACATCTTAAATTATAAATGTATGGTTTTGGAAGAATATGTTAAAAGATTCCAAAAACCAGCATTATAATGCCCTTATGATGAGATTTAAATTACAGTAATGTGCAAAATTAAAAACAATGACAGTGGAAGTAGTTTTTAAAAGAAAATATGGGTTCCATTCCTAGACATGCACATATGCATGTATGTCTAGACACACTCCATTTGCATTCTACTTTTCTCTACCCTTTCTCTCTCTTTTTATGCTGTCACAGGATTGTTGCTGGTTGTGTGTTAGCTTTGTAGAGAAATTAAAACAAAGTTTATATTTTTCAAAAACCAAAATCCAAACAGTAGCATAAATTAAAAGCTGGAAAGCAAATTTTCAGTTATGTTTTACTTAATCTTTCATTCTTAATCTTTCATCACTTAGTAAACTCTTACTCTTCTGACTCTGAGACATCACAATTCCTTGCCATTTCTTTCACCCTTCTGATATCCTTCCATGCATACATGGAGCCAGATTCTTGTTTTCTTCATCCAGGTTAGACTGAGATCATTGCTAAGATGAAGAATTTACGTCTCCTATTGAAGTTTCACAGCAAAAATTCTTATCGTGCTATAAGCACAAGTGCTTGAAAATTGGTAGGCTGACCCTGCAGCTGGTATCATCCTTACAATTATGAAATGCAATAATTTCAAGACCTTCTACGGGAAAGATTAGAAACAGGCAGATAATTGCTTTTAATATTTCAGTTTTTCCATTTTTATTTTTATTATTTTTATTTTTATTTTTATTTTTATTTTTATTTTTATTTTTATTTTTATTTTTATTTTTATTTTTATTTTTATTTTTATTTTTATTTTTATTTTTATTTTTTATTCTTATTTTATAAGCAATAACCTGTATATATAGAATATTAAATGTGATATTTTACATCAAACTGGGATAGCTTGGCTGTTTGGGACATGGGGTATGCTTTAGCCAGTTTTCCTCAAATAACTGTAACTAAATTTACTGGTGACTTTGGTGTAGGCAACAGCTATAATGGCATTTAATATGGGATGCACAGATAAGAAATTATTCACAGTAGAATGCTTTTGCTTCCTCCAAAGCAGCTGGTATTAAAATGGTTGGGGGGCTGTTATGAATGGCAAGTTATTTATTTGAGGATACTTAAGGTTTTTTATCTTACCTACCTTATAATAACTATTTCAAAGGTTTACTTACCTCTTTATTTGACCAAGAGCCACAGCTCCCACCCTGATTCAATACCCTAGCAAATATTTATATTATGTAGCATGTGTGATGCCATATGTTTGATTTCTTCTTTCAAACATTTGGACTTGTGATTCAGGATAATTGATCAAATCTCTCTGTAATGATGGTTTTGATTTGTCCAAAGCTCCATGAAACGTAATGGAAGTCTATTCAGTCATCTTTGTTCTGGAAACAATCTCTGCATCATCTAACTCCAAAGAAGAGATGGTTATGAGAAGGTGGGATAGGACATGGCCTCTGCTGAACGCTGTGAATTGCCATGGCACATAAACCTACCTTTTCCATAGTACAGATCCACAGAGTCAGGGATTGAAGTATTTCTTTGTTTTGCCTTTTAAGAATAGCTTTTTTAGTGAAAAAGTATTATCCCAGTTGTTGCTGTGGTACTTGTGTTCTCTTAACACCTGTGTCTGATAAAATTTGATGGAAAATTTCATGTTCATTGCGTGCAAACTACAGAAATATGAGTATATCAAACATGTGAAGATTTCACTAAAGGCATTATTTGAAAGCAAAAAGTTGTTTTGGAATCAAAAGGTGCTCATCAAGGCTTTCATAACAAAAATATATAAAATACTGTGGTGCTTCATTTAGTTATCTGATTTGGTATGTATACTGTCTCACTATTTATCCTAGTCTTTGCTCAAACATCATTTGGGAGAGATTATTATAATTGTACAACATAAAATCTATTTTAAATTGCTTTTGTATTGCTTATGTACTACTGACAGTGTGCATATTAGTGTGTTTATAGAACTCTAGGGAGCTACAAGAGCAATTTACACGACAGCTAAGTTCTGAAGTATTTTTTTAGCAATGTTCCTTCTGCCTTAATTTATGTTTTTTCCTTAATTTAAGTTCTGTGGATTAGATAGTCACTATACTGCTTAAAACTTCTGTGTTTTATTATCCACTAAAGAGGCAATCAGCACTCTCTATATTGGAAATCAGATAAAAACTTGATTTAAAATTATCCCCAGGCCCTTTAAAGAAGAATTTAAAATTTTAAATATCTGTTTTAGAAAAGAAATATTAGCAAATTGCTATTAGCATCATCAATGTAAGTTTGATACTATCACAATACAAAATGAGAATCTAGTTTCAAGCTAAATATGTCTTAATGCCTACCACTTGCTTACTTATTGTTTTTTTCATGTCCAAGGAATATCTCAAAGACCAGATTTTGTCCTCTGTATTCAGGGCAAGAAAAGCTCTTGCAAATGTTAGAAACTGAAATACGTGAATCCTGAGCCACAATTTTGCTGTTATTCACTTCCTATACCTGCAAACTATTTTTAAAAGAGCAGCTAGGATAATAAATTTTTATAGCCATTTTAATGAAATGAGTGTTATAGAGAGATCATAAAAGCAATAAGATTTGACCTTAGCTGAGTAACACACAATAAAAATAAAATCTGAGGAAAGCTGCTCTTCAGGTTTATTTATTTGCAACTGAGTAGAATAGTGTATGTAGTGAAAATAAGTGGGAACTATGGTTTACATACTTCTGAAAGAGAAAAAGGGAGAAAAAAGGGAAAATTTGTTATTTCATTTATTTTTTAATTCAGAAGTATGACCTTGAGCCTGCCAGGTAGTAACTTTCCTCAGAAAGCTTCTCATGAGTCCAGGCTCTCTTCATCTACATCTGTGTTCCCTGAGTCACCTGCTAGTTAAGAAAAAGAAAGAGCAACACAATAAGTCTTAGTGATTTTCTTGCTTATTTCTTTATTTTAACAGCATTATAGACACAAGAAAATCCTCACAATACCTTTGGATAACCTTTTCAATTAGTGAAAGCATAGTGCTACTTTCATTTTGTGCATAGGACAGCTTGCACGCAAAGAGGTAGTGCAGCTGGCCAAGGCTAAGGAACAAGCTGGAAATCAAACTATAAAGAGAATTTGAGAGTTTTTGAGTCCTGTTTTTGTGTCTTTGTTATTCTGCCTATTAGGAATTTGAGGATAGGTCTTAGGGAAAAAACATATGCCTTACATTTATCTCAACCTTTAAACTAAACTTGCTATGTCAAGGAGAATTTTATTAATCAGGTCTTGGAAGGTTTTAATCTATTAGTAATAGGAGTCAAGCACATTACTGTAGTTATGCATCCAACCTCACATTGAGCCTGTGTTTCTATCATACTCACTCAGCCAAATCAAACTCTGACTGCAGTAGCTGTCATGAAGAAAACCATATTTAATTACTGTGGAAACCAAAATTGAGTCAGCATTTAAGTGCACATTTCTCAGTGGAAAAAATTAGCGGGAATTTTTGAGGTTAAGTGAATATTAGAAGCTTTAATGTTTGTGGCATCCAAGCTTCAGCTTTTAAGAGAGTCTTCTGTTCTGGTGACCAGTGTCCACAAATTCTATGGTGCTATATGGATCCTGGAATAATTTTGGAGAACAATATAAAAATAATTCTGTTGGTCGAGAGTTGCATTGACTTGGTCCTTAAGAGACGTAAGGAAGCTGTGAAGATGGCAGGTCCTGTACCAGAACAATTACTTGCATAATAGTATTTCTTAGTACTTGTGGATAACTTCAGATGTCACAATTACCCCTCATCTCACAAAGAAAAGGATTTTTTAAAACTTATGTCTAGCATTAAGTGAATGATTTAGATCTGATGCCCAGGTGGAGGACATGGAGGACAGCAGGTACTGTGTACAGTCTAGCATTAACTATTCTGAAATCCTTTTTGAAAATTGGAATTTTGCTCAACTCTCGCTGTTTTACTCAACAATGGTAACATTTCTAATTTTTCAATTTGATGTAATTATTTATATAGCATAGACTGGAAACAGATGTTACTGTAAATTGTGGATGAATAGTCTATGTGTACATGTATTTTCTAATTTGGGAAAGAAAATATAATTATTGTTTAAAATACGTATTTTGAAACAGTTATTTTCAAACAGTATATAATCTGAAAAACGTAAAACAGCACTATGTAGTTCCAGGAACTTAAACCTAACTTGATCTTTCCCCACAGTGGGTTATATCTTCTACTTCTCAAAACTTTGCTTTTGAACAAGTTGACCTGGGAGGCCTAAGAACAGACCGTGCCAGTAAAATAAGGAAAAGAAGGGTTTGGATACATCAGCATTTTCCACATCATTTGTCACTAGGTTTCTTACTCCATTCAGCAGCAGGCTCATATTTACCTTTTACTTATTTTTATCTTTGATGTACCTTTTTGTTTCCCTTCATCTCAGTTGCCAGGTTCATCTTGAGTTGAACTTTGGCTTTATTGGTACCATGCTTAAAAAGCCAGGGGGTACTACAGTATTCCTCCTTGGAAAGGTGTTTCTTCTACCTCCTTTTTATCTCTATCAGAGATTCTCTATTCAACAAATTTGGTGTCCTTCTATTGTTTCTAAGCCCTTAATCACAATTTATCCATCATACTAAAGGTAAGCGAGTAAATGGCTGTTATGCAGTATTTTTATGATTAAAGTACTATTTTAATATTCAATTTTTATTAAATTCCCATATGAATTCCAATAAATTCATTGGGGGGATTTGTAACATGACTAGGCTCTGTTCTTTGTTTTTGCATTCACATAATTTTCTTTGTATTAAACAGAGCAGGAGAGATTGTTTTCTTGTTCCATAGCTTATTTGATTGTTTAAAGAGACAGATCATTTACTAAATGATCCCTTTAAATGGTTTCTCTTGATGATTTTTCTTACTCTGTTCAGCAGTCTTCTGCTTAGATGGTTATTGGTGCTAAGGTCTACAGCTAGAATGGCTCACCTTCTTAGGGATATCTCAAAAGACTACTTCTAATAGGTTAAAGTTTCAGTGAGGTGGGGGAAGGCTGGACATTCATTAACGCACCTTTACTTTCTGTACCATGAGTGGTCGATGTATTCTATTAATATTTTTATAAAGATTTGTACTTTTCAGGTATTGTCTGAGGGTTTTTTGGGTAGTTAATCAGCAAAGCAGTTATTTTGTTAAAATACATCTTTGGGCAGTCAGTCAAACCCAAATCCACAAAATATTCAAAACAGCGCAAAAATTGAACATCGTGATTCAGCAATGATAGTATAATGTGAAAAGTAATGCGTAACACAATAATACCTTAATATGTACTTCTTCACTATGTCATATTTACATCAATTTAGATATGAAAAAAGAAATCAGAAAGCCTATTCAGTCAGAGGAATACAGCTTCAAAAGGATTTTTTCATGTTGGAAATTATTCTTTTAGATTAGCTTCACTAGTGAAGATGTGTTGGGCTCTCTCTGATTGACATTTCAATCACCTTCACAGCAGCAGCCTATAAATACAAACAAGAAATTGGACTGTCAAAGGCACATAAAGCTAGGAGGAAAAAAGAAATCACTTCAAAAGAGTGATCCAGCCAGCAGCTATGGGTGAACTCAGCCTATGGGACAATTTCGTCCAAGCCTCCTTGACCCAGAAGAATGGCTGATTGTTGAGGGAGGGCACAGAGCAGCTCAGAGGCACCTGGTGTGGTTGTACAAAGAATGATGCCCAGCCTCTGAGCAGCCAAAGCACACAAGAGAGAAAATCAAATAAGAAACATATTAATTCTGAGCATTTACATCTTTCTACAGGTCTGTGTGCAGAGTCACTCTTGTATGATCTCCGTTAAGAGTGATTTGCAGGTTTTATTTTACCATGTGCTTCTTTCTCTAAATTAGCAAGTGACGTGTTCCACAGGCAAAGAAAGGGTCTGGGCTATGCAGTGAATCATGAGGTTGTCAGAATTTCTTACATCTCTTCCCTCTGTACAATCATGTGGAGAGAAGCATCTGATCATATAACCTAGTAATTAGTAAACACAGTTCACAGTAAAATTGGATGTTATTTTATGTCCTTTTTCTATTTATTACTTAAACTACGCTTGGCTAAAAAATTCTCTGAGAGGAAAATGGATGGATTTTTAGGAGGTTACTTGCCTTTGTAAGTGTATAAATTATGGCTGTCCAGTTTTTTGTTTTGTCAGATATCTGCTTATGGCCAGTGCAGGTTAGAGGATGTTGTCTAGAACTCTTGGTCTGGCTAAGTGCAGTCATTCTCTCACAAAATGCATTGTAATAGTTATTCTTTTTCTAGACCATGGCCATCTGTTAATAATATGCATTCCTTCAGCTTGATTCTATAGAAATTTCATCCATGTTCAGACTATTGGTAATCATAAAAACTAATACATGAGCATGTTCATAGCGAGGCCTTAACTTGTTTTGTGATTTATAACTTTTTAACATGTTTCCAGTAAGAGTTCACATTACTAGCAAATGATGCAGTTAAAGCAGATTCTAAATGTCACTTTGGAATTTGAATATCTAACAGCTTTCAAGATTGATGTTTAAGTAGTGTAAAATATAACATTCAAATATATATAGAATATTTTAGGTAGTGGTGATAAGGCATTTCGCTTGTAGGATTACACATTGTTGCAATAGAAAAAGAATTTGTATAATGCAAAAGTTTTACCAAAATGCTATTTCACTAAATGACATAATCTTTTTGGAAACTTTAATTAGAGAAAAAGATAATTTTATATTCTTACTGATGAAACTGAATTTTCTTTTCACTATGGAGCATTTTTTCAATTTGAATAATATAATCTCTTTTATAAAGCGTAAGTGCAGAAAATCAAATCTGAATTTATTGAATTTATTTACAAATTTTTTGATTCCCATTAAAAAAATTAAGTGGAAAATTCATAGAGGAGCAAATGAATAATATTCCAGTTTGGAATACAGGGGAATTAATGGGATTTTCTGAAAACAGGAAGTTTTTTTCTTTGCATTTGTAATCAAAATGATATATTGAAATGATCCAGCATAGAAAGTGATTTCCACATATGTGTTTTACACTAGGCATACTCTCTGAGAACAGTTTTTAAAGTAAATTCATTCAGCTACTAACTTTATTTTTCTGTTTCTAGTCTAAGGCTCCAGATTATCTTCTGGTTTCCCATATACCAGACAAAGACTGGACATTAGGTCTCTGAAAAGAAAATGAATCAGATTCTTTTCAGAAAAGTATACCATGGTTTATCTGTCCATAAAATGGTCTTCTTTGAAAGACATAAAGTCTATTAAGTGGAGATTAAAAGAAAGGACTTCAAAACCATCTTGAAAAAATATATGGATAGATAGTTTTTTGTTACTGTTGTAGGAAAGAAAATAGAAGGGCCAAGCCATGAGAGGCTGTAACTCTGGTTTTACCTATTTCCAAGCAGTAGATAAATTATATGGGATATTTTTCTTAGGTCTGTTGCCTTAACTTCTGAGTACAGACTATCAACTCCCTGTGATAGAGTAAGATCTGGTTGACTGCTATTACTTGCAACAAAATAAGTTTCTGTGCAATCTCAGGTAATGGCTAGGTAATAGCCCTATTCTGTTCTCTCTTGCCACGTCCCTTTTCAACTATAATTTTCTTTAATTCAAAGGTAACTCTTTTCTTTTTCTCTGATATAGGTGACAGGTTGATTAAATACAGCGGCTTGATGATGAGAAAAGTGTGATTAGATGGATACAGAACCTCACAGCCCTTACAATAAAAGGTTTCATTCTGATGCTCTACGGCCTTATCAGATCAAACATGTCAGACATGTCTGCACATCCTTAACAGAAAATAAAGATAATTTTTGATAGCTATGTAAGACCAGAAATTCATTGAACAGTAGAAGTTGAGGCTTTTCAGTGGAGAAAAATCAGCAGTGTTGATTTTCAGCTGCTTTTATCTAGTTTTATATACAAACAGTTGGATTTTTATAACAACTTTGTCTGAAAAGTTTGAGGGACTTGTGTCTTTGACTGCAATCATACTGCAGCATTTCCTTCCTTAGTTTCCTTCTGTTAATCTGTTTCAGCTCATATCTCCTTTCTCCTCCAGATGTTTCTTTTCCTGCAGATATTTATTATATTCTCCATCAGCTGTTAAAACATCTACAAATCACACATATGCTGCTTTTCTCAGCCCGCCACAATGTAAGATAGTTCTTTTCCTGTTCTGTGCCACTTTGTTTATCTGTACCTTATCTTTGACAGAACACCTGAGTTCAACATGTTTTGAAGTTATCACCCCATGCATGATTGCTGAATTACCTTGAGGAGACTGCATACAATAACTTACAAAATGTGCATCAGCAACTTATGCTATATTGATTACCACGGTTTCTAAGATATTTTATGTTAACAAAATTGTTGAATACTTTGTGCAGTTGTGGGAATGAATTGTCATCTCTTTCATAGGTAACATAAATTCAAATGTGAATAGTACCACTTGATATACACAGAGAGAAAACTACAGCAAGATATTCAATAAACAGAAGTAAAGTTTGATGTCATGCTAGTTATTTTCCAGTCAAAGGTCTAATCATATTTTAGAATTGCAAAAGTAAAACATGTGAAAAATTTCTTAGCCCCAAATATTGCTTTTGAAATGCTTCATTTATTATGTATGTATGAATCAGTAGCAATTGCTCTCCTGCATCAAATGAGAATATATAATTGTGCTTTTTGATTCACAGATTAATTGGTGTAAATTCAGACAATAACTATGCTTTTGTCATATTTATGTTTGATGCTAAAATGTCTTGATTTAGAACATTCTTGCAAAGCCTGACTCTTCTGCACGAAGAGATGGTGCAAAATCCTTTTTAATTAGGTGGTGACAGGGTGCGGCCTACAGAGAGGTGCTAAAAGCTGTGTGGGAGATTAATGTAAAGACATCAGTAATCTGGGGTTTCCCCTGGAGGTCGTTCCATAAATTTGGCCTTAATTGAAAGTAGAGGAAAAAAAGAATCTTAAGATTTTCTCTGTTAAGTGAAAATTACTTGCTAGCTTAAAGTGAATAGCAATTATTTAAAAATGCAATAGAACTATGATATTTTTAATGTACTAGAGGAGGAAATCTCACCAAAAAATGAAGGAGATTTTAAAAAGCCTTTCAACCCCTAGTATTAAGATAAGGACATAAACCAAGAAAAGTTGGGTTTTCTATAATTTAAAACTCTTTAAACTTTTCATTAACATGCTTGTATTTCAGATGATTGTTACTGGTTTCCCAGATAAAGCAAAGTTACATGTACTTTAGAGAAGATTTGCACAAAATAAAGTAGAATTTGACAACCTGAAAAACAGCTTTATCCCTACAGATGTATATACTTGAGAGTTAGATTTCTTCCAATATTAGTTAATACCAAATTTGTATTAGAAAGTTTTCTATGGTTCTGAGGACCTGACCTCTGAGAATTTTTCTTCTTGCCAAATGCCTTAGTGCGTAATCAAATCGTGTCTGTTGCGGTTTTGGGATCTCCATTACTGACCTGAATAGAACCTGAGCATCCTGAATCCCAGGTCAAATGTAAGAAGAATTTCAATTACAGGCTGAATTGAAGAACCATTATTCCTTTGATGGGTGCTTGCTCTTACATAACACCTGTTGACAGATGTGAAATCTGCAATTTAAGAGAAAGGTGAGGAATTTCTAGGACTTGCTGGGTGTAAGACTTTCCCCTTTATTTAAGAACAGTGAGCTCAATTTGGATAGTTTCACCTAGCCTTGATACATCTTGAATTTTGAAAATAAAACTCCCAAGAAAACAGTTCCAGCAAAAAAAAAAAATGTTAAAAATATTAGCGAGAGCAGTCTACCAAAGCCCAAGTAAAGATGAGAAACAAACCTTGAACTGTGTTGAAAATAACCAGAAAATAAATGCTGAATTTTTCATTATTTTAAATATTGAGCAGAAGTAGCCTGAGATAAACAGGACAGTAATGTCAGAGAACATGTATTAAAGAAAACTGAAACACAATTGCAGTTGTTGCAATTTTCAAAAAGCATTTGAGGTTTCTGTTTTTTGGCTTAAATATATTCCATTGACAGTTGTGTAACTAAAAGTAATTGAAGTCAGAGAAGAGACATCCAAGCCTCAAACTTTTAAATTTTAATTTGGACCTTTGAATAGCTGCACTTCAATTGACAATAAATCTTCACTCTTCAGTCTCAGAGTATTAGCATGGTAAATTAAATAAAAAATTTGCCAACCCTCTGTAGAATGCTTTCCAATGAGCCTTGATGATACTGCAGGATAACAGGAGTAATATACTCCTCTAAGACAGCAGTAATAACTGTTACTTTCTTTTCCACAAATTCATGAGATGCTATTAGCATTACAATGAGAAAAAAATCTTTTGTGTGTGCTCTCCATTGGCTTTATATCTTATTTAGAAATCCAGTTAAAAAAACTCAACAACAAGACAACTTTTTATGGATCATTCATTTGATTCCAGGTAGTAAGACTAGCAGCTTTAACACAGGGAATTCAGTAACTGTTATCTGCTTTAATTAAAAATCAAATTTACTTTAAATATTATAGATAGGTTAGAAATGTTATCAGATAAATAGCCCGAACTCCAGAAAAAAATTTGAAGATATTTGGAGAAAACTTCTCGCTCTGCAAAACAGAGAAAATCAAATTTATAAGCCAAGCTTGATTGTGGTAAGGCATTTGCCAAGAAGCAAGGTGAAGACAAGCAAAGAAATCTTCAGGAAAAGCTGTGCTACCATTTTCACACATTTTTTCAAGTCTAATAAAATGTGCATGGATTAGATCTGAAGTAACAGGGAATACCAGGGAACTGTGATGAGAATTAATAAAATATATTGATGAAATTGTTTAAATTAATTTAATTTCTCCTTCTATAGCATTTTCCATAGAAAAGGTTAACACCTGTATGATGCTTAATAGCTACATAATTGCATGACATAAATGTATCAATTATAAAATATGCTTAACTAAGAATTAGGAGGGTATGCCACAACACACTGAAGAGTGCAAAATGCTTTGGAAAACAGTGGGATTATTTTTACTACCAGTAGAGAATGAACTAAGAATGTAAAATTCACTCAGAAGTTATAGTTGGATTTTTTTCTCTCAATCATTTCAACTTAAATTGCCCAACACTACCTATTTTATGACAGCATTTACTGTCAGCAATTATTTCAGTAATAAAAGCATAAATAATTTCTTACTGAGCACTATCTCTCAGTCAGAGAAATAATAAGTGTTGAACTACTGGTGGTGATTTTTACTTCAATATTAAATGAATATTAGCTATTCATCATGAATAAGGCCAACAGTGATGATTTCATCACACGAGTGATCAGAGGCACTCAAAATCCTAATTCCCTGATGTATGAGGTGTTTGCTTATGTCTAAAACCCAAGTTTTAATGAAATTAGTTTTTGCTATTGCACATTGCAAGAAAACAAACCGGTACTTAATTTATTCTGTAGGTAGGTATTGCAGTATTTGTTTCTTCCTACAAGCATATAGATTACAGACACTTTTGGGAAAGTATGCATTACCAGCATTTTATGTGCATGGAAAGGTGCTGTTTTGCTCATGAATACTCTCATGACACTGAATATATGAACATTCTTTTCTTAAAGAGTTCCCTATTAAAGAAACATTGAGATGTATAACCTCCAAACCACCAGTAACAAAAATGGAAAGATAAAAATTTTACAAGAGTTCCCCATTAATTCTGAGGTGCTAATCACATTCTAACAAAATAGTGGCTAGGCACTGATAATTTCCAGTATCCTTGACTCCATCTTAATCCCTTTTTGAGTGCAAAATTAACACTTTCTGATTGCACTGGACCATGTTAGTACAAGCAGCATGTAGTCACAGTCCTCTAAAAGAGGTAATATTATTTTTGCCTCTGTAAAGCTGATGATGAGCTAGAGGAGAAGCAGGAGTATTCAGTTATCACTGACCCAGGAGAGACACAGCTGGGAATGGTTTCAGAGTTTCTCTCTTTGTGATTGCTGCCTTGGATAGTGACAATCTGGCTAGCATCCCTACAGGGTTTATAAATTCTGCAAATATCAAGCAGAAGTTCAAATTCCTGGTGTTTATAAAGGACTGAAAAGTACGTTTTAATAATTCAATCTTTATTTCTCTCCGCTTGAAAATACTGGTGAGAGAAAAGAAGGAGGTGAAGAGACTGGGTGGGTGCTAGCTGAAGTAATAAGATCAGATAAAAGCATTCCACCACTTCTGTAAAAAAGTAATTTGAAAAACATGGCATTTTACTGTGCAAACAGTTGCCTATGAGATCTTTCACATTCGTCTCTGGAGGGCAGTACTCTTCTTATGCCGGTGATTAATTTGACAAATGTGACAGAATTTTCAGCCAATGAATTTCATATTTTCAGAGCATAACTAAACCTGATATATTATACAGGCTTCAGGCAAGTACTGCAATTTAAATAATGTTCACTTGTAGCTCAAATATGAGCTGAACAATCTAAGTTTCAATAAAGACAGCAGAAAAACCTCCTAGTGGTTTTAGCTGGAGGACTATTGAACCAATATGACCTAAGCTCAGAAAATAAAGCCATTAATATCACCAGGGTATTTTCAGCAAGTAGAAGATGAACAAGGAACAAATTACTATTTTGATGAATAATGCTTTAAACCCCTTTTTAGTATTGAAGTTAATATCCTTCAATAAAGACCTTTGGAAAATTACAGGAGAGAAATTATATTGTCAATATTTACACTCACACACATTAATGGATGCTACTTTCCCCTCTATCCTTCATTTAAATAACAAGTAATACATTGGCATGCAAAATTACATTTTATTATTCAGACTCTGAACATTTTTGTAAAATGCATGTAATAAAGAATGTCTTTACCGGAAATATAATTTGTTAAGATAAATTACATCTATATGACTTGTTTGCTTAAAAATAACTTATTTTTAAAAAATGACCAATCGTTATCCTTGAGTATATCATTAAAAATATGAAGTTTTTCTTTTGTTATAGATTTTTTCACTTGAATTAGTTTCAATGTAATATATTTTAAAATTTTCATCTGTATCTGATGAAGTTAAGTTTAGAAACATTTTAAGGAAGTTCAGCAACAGAAATATACGATACAGATGACTGTAATTTTATTCTGATTTCTGTTTCCAAGAAGAAAATAAACTCTATTATTCATTCTAATGATTGTTATAGGATCTACTACTTTATTTAGAAATACAAAAAAATAAGAAAATGCATTTTTATAAGGGCTTGAGTGTAATTAACTGGAATCAATTGGCATAAACCTTTCAATTTATTTCCTTTCTTACTACCTGAGAACAGTCAGTCAAAATACATGTATTGCTATTCCTGCAAAGTGACAACTCTAAAGTTAATTTTAAAACATTTCTACTTTTTCTTTCTATCTTGCTTGATAAAGTTGGAGAAAACTCTTAAAGCTGGGTGAGAGCTTAAAGAAATTAGAGTTGTAGAGAGAAAAGTATCTAAATAAAAAAAAGTTGTCTCAACATTAACCCTACCATAAATATTGGTTCAGTTAAATTGATGAAATATGTCATAGCCTCTATTTTTTTTCTGTATTTTTAAGAGAATTTAAATACCAAATATAAGGGAGGGTTCAGTAATCCAAAGTCTGATCAGAAATTACGAAACACATTCAGAGTAGTAAGCTTCACATATGGCTTGGGTAATATGAAGGACCTCTAGAATTATACTGTCTAGTTCTGAAAAAAAATAGCTTATTTATCTTTATTCAAAAGCTCAGTCTTTACCAGTTAGAATTTGAATTTTCTAGCAGCTTTAAAAAGAGGTTGATTGAAACTTTAAATCACGCAAAATTCTCCTGCCTTGCTTTTGCATGGACTGCTCCAGGTTTTGTGGTTTTTTTGTAAGTGTTTCTCCTAGTGTTTATTATTTCAGTATGGTGTTATGCTTTTTTTGCCAAGAATTGAGTGAAATTTGGTTTAAGGGACTTTTTTTTAACTGGTAGGCTTTCATGTTTTTCAGAAGTCAGAGTAAAATCAAGAGAATTTTAAGCTCTGCAATAATGTCTTACAAAAATGAAATGCTCATAAACCCCTGAAACCTGAGGTCACTATGTTTCATACAAGTGTAAACTTAAAAAGGTATTTTGGATGCCACCCATGGTCCTCAGTTTGAGGACAGCAGATCAGTAATTCAACTGATAGAATGTAAAAGAAACTAGAGAAGTATCTTTATCCTTCAAACCTTGTTCAAAATGGGTTAAGTGCTTCATCAGTGATAGTCAATGGATGATGAAGAGTAGCTGTATTATGTGGGAACTACTTTGGAAAAAGTTTCAGTCAACACAGCACCATCCTCTCTTGCTACATAAGGAAGAAACTCCACAGAGGCTGTCTCAGGGCTTATGCTTTTTTGATCTGCTGCTGTGGTACAGTGAAGAAGAGGCAATGGGAAGAGCACTAACTGTGCTAAATCCCTCCTCTCTTGCTCTTATGCTATCCAGCTGGTAAAGTAATAACTGTTGCTATTGTTTCCTACTCCAGCTGCAAATCAAGGCAGTCAAGTAAATGTTGTTAAGATCTGTCCCCTTTTAGGTTCAGTAATTATATAGTGCTAGGGAGAATCGAGCTTGTGGTTTTCAGAGCACTTCTGAAATAGACTGAGCCTTTGCTCACTGCTCCAAGTGGGAGGTTACATGAAATTGTGAACTTAGTGGGTGCAAAATGCCTTTCATTTCAGTCAGCTCAGCTTTTCATCAGTGGAGCTCTGCACCAGCCCAGAGGTGTCAAAGCCCAGGCTTTAGCTTTGTCTGTCCATGTGGCTGCACTATCAAATACTCGGTTCTTATGTACTTGACATGTTTCAAACTACCTGGGTAAAAAGGAGAGGGTTGGCTTTGTATGTCAGGATATTTCTCTGAGGCTGGGTTGTGATGAATGTACTGCATTGGACAGAACTCAGTGCTTTAATATACAAAGCAAGAACACAATCTATACAGAAAACCTATGCTTTTACAATTGAAATGTTAATAAATTCAAAGAAATATCCTTCTGGCATGCATAAACTCCATAAGGAACAGAAATTGTGTGCTCACATGAAATTGTTAGCTTTGGGTTTCTGTTCAGATTTTGAAAGCTATGTAGTACTTTGTATTGTAGCAAATACTTAAATGGCTATGATTTAAGCCATTAAACCATTAAATCATGGATTTCTATTTTGCTTTATGCTACAAATTAATTTGGTAGCTGTATCACCAATTCTAAGTAGATCTTTGAATCCATTGTGACTGAACACAGGAAAAGTCAAAAAGCACTCAAAAACATCATCTGTAGGGTAATAAATTAAGCATTTTAGTTATATATTGAAGACATCAGAGAAGATAGCTAATCAGATTGCAAAGTTGGTTTTTTTTTTTCAAAACTGGAAAGTTTCCAGTTTTGAAAAGTAATTCCTCACTTAAAACTATATCAAAACCAAATCCCCATGGAGCTACCTGCAGGAATATCTTTCACAAACTGGAAAAACAGCCTTTCTAATAGGTGATAAGAATCAAACCTGCATCTTTATACAGTTCTAGATTAATCCCCCATTTATCATGTTAATAGTAATTTCAGTAGAATTAGTTTATGGAGTCATTCCATTATTTAAAAAAGCCTATTGGTTGTTAATTTCTTTGTGCAATAGCATTCCAGAATACATATATTGAAACAGACACAGTGGTCTTACTTTAACTGCCCCTTGTTTGAAATGGCAAAGAAGTTCACATAATGTAAAAAAGCATTCTACAGATAGATGGTGTGATACCTTTATGGGTATATTATTGTAATATTTTCTTTTTCTAGGATTTGAAGTCCCACAACTAATAAAATATTCTATACTTATTCAGTTCTCTACTTTTTAAAGCACTGATTTTTTCCTTTTTAATAATTCATGCTTTCTGTTGAGTTATGGAAAGATGATCTGCTGAATTCCTTTTACATTGCTAGCAGCAGGAATGTGTTTCTGTCTTATGAGTCAGATGTGATACCAAAATTTATATGAACAGCTAGTGACTCTTCACTGTATCTGAAATTCAATCCTATTGGACTTAAAAGACCTCGGTGAATCTTTATACGTAAAATATGGTACAGTTTCTTAAGTGCCATTGCACTGAATTATAACAGAACTAATATCAATGCTGAAGTCAGTGGTGAATTCTACTGAACAAAATTTATTGTCGTCTATGTTCAGGTGTTACTATTGCTGCTTTTGTTGCAGAGATGATACAAGTTATTTTCTCTCACTTTACCACTGTTTACAAGGTCTGTAAACTATTAAAAAAGCATCTTCTCTGACATGAAGTGGGTGGATATTGTTAGTTTCTTAATTAAATAGCTGAATAATTTCCTTTTTGATCCACTTATATTTGTTATCTCCTTAATATATTATCTCCTTCAATGGTATGTTTTTATCTCAATTTTGAATTTTTTTCTATTGCACTTAACTAATGTATTTCCCTTATATTCTGGCCAGAAATAAAAGACAGTGGTGTGTAAGGACTGCATGTCATTATTACACCAGGAAATGAAGGTAAAAAATAAGGGGGTCTCCATTATTTTCTGTATGTCAGAACTACTTATCTTTAGTGCAATACTGTCACAAATGTCTGTTAAGAATTGCAGTGCTGTTCTGAAGGAGTAAGTGATACAGCAGTTTATCTAGTATGCTGTGAATACTAGCACCATCAGCTGAAGAGAGCCTTGAAAATATTATCAAAACCTTTGTAAACAAAGCTACCAAAGAAAACGGAATTGTTATGTTTTGAGAGCAATTCTTCCTGTTATTCTAAGTACTTCTTGAAAGCAAGGACATGCTTTAAAAAAATATTTGAAAGGTTAAGAATAACTTAAAATGGCATTCTCTTACAAGGTAAAATGCTGCATCTTATTTTATGAATCTCTGTGCATTTTGTTTTCCTGTACACAGAAAGCTCTGATAAGACAAGGCTCTCAAGGTGGGTGTGGCTGGAGCAGTAGTTCTCATATCTGAGCCTCAGCTCACTAAGGAGTTTCTGGTCTCTTGTGAGGAGGCTCAGGCACGTTCTAGGAAAGTGGAAAGAAAGGAAATTATTCTTCTAAATAATTTTTACTTACAACTCTCAAATATAGACTGTTCTACTGCTATTGAATCTTCACCATACTTAGTACTTTTGAGGATTCTGTGTGAAATAAGCTAGACAAGTAAAAAAAACATTTGTCTTGACTTCATATAGGAAATAACAAAAACGTATTATATAGTATTTTTTTATTTATGTGTTTGTTCGATTTTTAGATAAAGCTGCAAGCTTCCATTTATATTAAATTTTGCAGGGAAGTATAAATATTTTGTGTAAATGTTCTTGCATGGTCTTAGCACACTGGTGTAAAAAACCTGGTCATATACTTGTTACTTTTAAAATTTAAATACAAAGATTGGTAGGTGATTGAAATGAAAGTCAGATATTTAAGTGTATCTGAACATATTTATACTTTTGTACATATACTTCATACATGGCCTTTTTACTGTGCCATGTCTTGTACTCTGTGGCTCAAATTCTATTTGTGTGAAATACTGAAGCAACGTTCTCTTTGTATCTTTTTGATTAAGTTTTTGAAAAAACTTTGTAAATTCAAAACCACATTATTTTTAATACTGTAAAATAAGTATTCAAATGGAATACATCATTAAAAAAAGAGATTATTTTTATTAAGTCTCATTGGCATGAAGGTACAGTAAGGTTTCTGCACAAGAAATGCCCCCTCCCCACACAATCTACCACAAATAGAAAAATAGCAAGAAAAAAACTCCAATCAACCAACAACATAAACCAAACCAAAAATAGTAAAAAAAGAATTAAGAATTCATGTAGATTTCATGATTAACTCTAACACAGTACTTTAATTTCTACTTGTGCAAGTATTGGCATTTTATTGTACAGAAGGCTGAACTTCTGCTGTATTTTCTATGTCTCTCAGGGATCATTTTTTTTTTTTTTTTGTTTTAAATGCTAATATGCTTTGATTATATGTCACATTGAACTTGATGTCTAAGACATTAGGCAAACTCTGAAAATAAGAGATTGAATGGGGAATACCAAAAGTGCCTTATGAGCTCAAATATGAGTTAATTGCCAAAATGCAATGCCAGTGTCAAACCAAAGGGCATCCATGAGGCTGCTGGTTTTTTATCTGTGGAAAGTGATGGTGGTTAAGGGAAGTCCCTGTCAGCTGGGAAAAGGTCACTGTTATACCCACCCTTAAGAAAGGCAAGAAGAATAATGAAAGTACTATAGACTTACTGACCTCACATGTATTGCTGGAAAGCTCCAAGCACATTTCTAAATCTATTTCAAGACCTGTAAAAGCAGGAAGATAGTCAAGACTACTCAACACCTAGATTTACCAAGAGCAAATGATGTATGCTTGACCTGATTGTGTTTCATAATCAAAAGACTGTTTGGGATACAGAACAGTGTGTGTAATACACCTTCAGTTTAGTAATGATTTTGAAATAATCCCCCATAACATTTTCATTTAGAAACTGAGAAAGACTCAACTGGATGAACAGACTGTTAGATATGACTGAAGTGTAGAGCATGGTCTTTCAGAATCTGGCTGGCAGGGGTAAACAGTACATCCCCAGAAGGGGCTGGTACCAGAGCCCAAGTTGAACTGCAGCATTTGGCACCCAGACAGGATAACCTGAAGCACAGGCTGGCAAATGACTGACTAGATCATGGCCCCACTGGAAAGGATCTGGGAGCTTTAGTGGACTGTAGGGTGGGTAACAGCTGAACAGTGCACTTTTCATCACAAATAAAGCAAACCATGCACCAAAGTGACTACAGGTAGTGGATGACTGGGAATGCTGGGAACCCAGAAGAGGCTACCAGGATGGCCACGGGCCTCAAGGACATGATCAGTGATGAGTGCGTGAGGGGACAGAGCTTGCTGAGTCTGGTGAAGAGGAGGCAAAAGGAAATCTGAAGGCGGTCTGCAGCTATGGGAAGATTAGCTGCAAAACACAGCAAATTTAAGGCCTTTCCAGTGGTGGCATGCTGTTTAATGAGGGGTAAGGGCCCCTGATTGGGAGGGTCAGATTGAACATCAGGAAAACTGTCTTCATTAGGGATGTGGTGAAGCACCATAGCAGGTCATCCACAGAGGCTGGTGAATTTCTGTTGAAGGGTTTTGAGATTCAGAGAAAGCTGTTGCTGATGTGATCTAGTATTGATGTTACCCCCATTGTGAGCTTGAGATCAGATTGGACAATCTTATGAAGGCCCTTCCAAATGGCAGTTCTGTGATTATGTGAAATTATAGCACAATTGATCACAGAAGTTTTATCTAATTTTAAGATAGAGGGAACTAGCAATTGTGAGATGCAGTCTCCTTGCTATATCCCACTGGAGGTTAACAAGGATAAAGTGTTATTTCTCTTCTCTGAGTTTTTCACAGAATTGCCTAAAAAGCCTATATTCCATGTTGCAATTATTTGCATTGTTACATTTTGGGTACAATTCTCTTCTGTTGTCTGACTTGAGTCTTTCTCTTTTCATTGTCCCATTTTTGTCTCCTGTACATGCTGTAAAAACTGCCACAGCCTGACACAGCTGGGAGAATGGTAGCATCTAAGATGTCTGGCTTGGAGATAGCCTTAGATGTCTGGATAAATAGCAGGAGAATCAGAACTTGATTAATGTGAGCTCAAGCTCAAGTTTCCTTCAATGGAAGTACAACTTTGGCTCTTTTCTGGTACTTATAATATTTATTTCAATTTATTATTTTCTGGGGAATTTTTTTCTGAAACTAGCAGTTTTTAGGGCAGAAGAGAAGACTTGAAGGGACAGTGCATGATTACCAGGATTATCTAGGCATGTACTGTTGGCTCAAAGAAACACAGACTGGGAGTTTTACCCAACAAAATCTTGTACGTATGTGGTTGGAGGGTGACTCTTAATTTTAGGAGCATTGTATGTTTAGAGAAGAAGGCTGACTTTTAAGATGGAGAATGGAAAAAAATACACCAACACATTAAAGAGTTGGCATAAGTGTACTTTTGCATTTATAAGAAATTAAGTTCAGAGAGAAATTTATGAGGTTTAAAATGATTGCAGATCTGTGATGGAAAGGGAAAAGGACTGGCAAGACCAATTTTATGATTGAGGAAGTAGAAGTTGTGTATGAGGCTAATCAGAACTGTCTAATGAGTAGATGAACACTGATTAGAAGAAAATGTGTGTTTTTGTAAAGATACTGTAGGAGAGACATTTTTGCAATGATTTCTTGCTTAGTACTGATACTCTGGCAAACTGAATAGAAGGACCAAACAAATTCATGTTAATAGTTTTCAAATGAAGACTTGCATGTGTTCTTTTCATATTTTATCAGGAGTGGAGATTATAATTTTGCCCTGAATAACAACTGCTAGATTTTGGAATATTACCACACAGGACAAATATCAATGCTTAAAAAAAAAAATTAAAAGAAACTTAATAAAATGCAACTGCCTTCCAGTGTGAATTATTGGTTGTACATGAGCACAAAAGAATTTGAAATGCAAAACCAATTAAAAAGATCACTTTAGTATGAAGTTCCTGTTCTGCAGATTTTAACTTTAAATAATTTTTTTCCCGCGGCAGTTACAAAGTCCTGGAGCTAGTGGTATGTCATAGAAAAGCTTCTCTGTAGCAGTAGGCTCAGCATTGCTATAATTAAACCTTCCTCGCCTTGATTTGCAGCCAGTCTTACTCCTTGTGGAGAGGGAGCTTACTCATCGGTGAAGACAAGACCAGGGGAAGGTTTCAAGTTGGGAAACACGATTTCTGAACCTGACGTGAACTGGAGGCACGATATAGGGTATAAGGGGTGGCGGGAGGGGGAGTTTAAGGACTGAGAACCCATTTTTAACCCATCTCAAAGTTCTCGGTGAACAGGGGCGTGAGCAACTTTGCCAGCTGCTGTCGCCCGGCAGTGCGAGTCCCTCTAGAGGGAGAGTCCTATCCGGCCAGCAGCCACGGCCTCAGGAAGGCAGAGGCGCACTTCAGGAGAAGCGGGCTGCACCATGAGCGGCACTGAGCCCCTCCGCACTCACTCCCGGTCCCATTCCCAGCACTGCCGGCATCCTCGTCGTGCCTTCTCCCACCTCCCGCACACCTCGGCGCCCTCTGCTCTCTTACCACAGCCCGCTGCCGGCTCTGCTCTCCCCCGCCCGGGCTCCAGCCTGGCTTTAAATATTTCCGAGAGGGAAGCCAGCCCCTCCTCTCCTCCTCCTCCTCCTCCCCCTCTCCCCGCCTCCCCTCCCGCGGAGCAGTCAAGACCCGGCGGCGCGGCTGCCCCAGCCGCTCCCACACTCGGGCGAGGGGTGGCGCGGCAGGAGCTGTCCAACTTTTCAGCACAGTTTCCTCGTCGCTGCCCGCAGGAAGGCGGCAGCCGCCGCCCCTGCCCGCCCGCCCGGAGCGGCCCGACCGCCGGCAGCATGGAGGCAGAGAGCAGCAGCGGCTTGTCCGCGATGCCCGGCGGCAGCGGCAACGACGGCGGCAGCGACGGCAGCGGGGCTCTCAAAGCCCCCAAGCATCTGTGGCGGCAAGATCAACACTACCCACCGCAGCTGCGGCAGCACCAGTTCCTTCAGCACCAGCAGCACCCCGGGCAGCCGCCGCCGTCTCCCGTGTCGCGGGGCCGCTGCCTGGCCGGGGCTCGCGTCAGGCACCGCGGCTACTCGGACACGGAGCGGTACCTCTACTGCCAAGCCATGGACCGCGCCTCCTACGCCGTAGAGACCGGCCACCGGCCCGGCTTGAAAAAATCGCGGATGTCCTGGCCCTCCTCCTTCCAGGGACTCAGACGGTAGGAGAGGGCTTGGCCCAGCGCTCCGGCCGCGCGTGTGGGGGTGCGGCGGAGGGGGCGCCGCTCCGGGCCGCGGGGACGGGATTCAGCGGCGGCTGCTGAGGGATGGGCACCGCGGGACCCCCGTCCGACCGGCCTCCCTTCCCCCGGCGGCAGGGATAAGGAAGGGGCACCCTGCGGTTGCAGAGGCTCCGAAAGGGAGGTGGTCTCGGGCTGCGCTGCCGTGCGGGGGACCCTGGGCTGGGACGCTGCAAGGAACCCCCGGCCAGGGCTCGCCTGGAGCGGGCGTGACCCGGGCACGGGCGGCGCCGCGTCGTCCTGTACACGCCTGTCTGTGGGTGGAAAAGCGGCCGCGAAACACGTGGGTGGGAGCGGGACGGCAGCTGTGCCAGCACGGAGCCGTCAGCGGGGCGGGTGGCGGGGCCGCGCTTCCCTGCGCCCGGCTCCGCTCCGCTGCCGCCCCGGCTGCCCCGCCTCGCTCCAGCTCCCCGGGTACCCTCAGCGCTGCTGCCGAGCGCCAAGGACGCAATTTGTGTGATGTTCTCGCAAAGTTAAAATAATGAGAGCTCTGGGAGGTGGGAGACAGTCTGGCAAATCCAGGGTTAGGGTCCTGTTAGTTTGAATGGGCTTAGTTGAGAAAATAGACTAATGGTTTCTTAGCCAGAGGGAGGAGTCCGTCATCTACTAGTCTATTGTTCCCCGTTAAATGAGCTGTGGATTTATTTTTCAGTGTGTAGCTCACCAATGCCTATTTTACCCTTGATGACTGTAACAGGCATCTGTTTTAAAATCAAATTATCTGTCCAAATCAGAAAGATGTTGTATTTGAAGAATCAATTTATTAATCGGACTTCATTTTTAGTAGCTGGAACCACTTCCTTTTAGTAGAAAGACACACGCTTGCACTTGAATTTTAAGCAGACATTGTGAATAAAGGATTTAGGGAGAGAATGCTGGGCAGAGGGACAATACTTAGTACTGAGTTACTCTGTAGATTTTTGATTTCCTGGATAATCAGATTTTTATAGCGTGATATGCTTGATGAATAAATAATAGAATCCTTTCAGAACGAAGATTGCTTTGTGTGTTTCTGTGGTGCACACCGCATTCTTTATTATGGAGCCTTGGCCATAAATCTGAAAAAGACATACTTGAATATTGTCTGGCAGTGTCAGTTCTATTTCTACCTAACATTAACTTCATTCCTGCTTCATATATAATTACGAGATAAAAAGAGATTCAGCAATTGTAAATTAGAGCTGTATTTTAAAATAAGTAATCTTTAAATATGTCTTTTAATATCATTGGTTTTCATGCAGCCATTCTGTTGCTGCACATTTGTATTACTTCTGTGAACTCATGCTTGTCTGAAGTTAATGATGTTAAATTTTTCACCATGTAAGACTTGAAATGAAAAATAATGAGCTTCAAATATTAACAAATGTTCATTTTAAAGTTTTTTTTTTTTTTTTTTTCAATACATTCCTGTTTCTTTTATATAAAAAACCCTCTAGGGGTCTAGTATTTTTTACCTTCAAGATTGAGTGCTGAATTTCTGTTTTCTAATTGTAAAGAACTTCAGTTTTTATAAATCATAATGGTTGACTTGAGCATAATCAGCATTATTCCTTAAGTGATTAGTTCTTGAGTGGATACTAAGTCCAGGTGGAAAGGGAAAGTACACATACTATTTCTTTTATTAGGATTTCAGGGCCAATTAAAATTGCAATTCATATGACACCTATTTAAATAGGAATTAAAAATTCAGTATGAAAAGTATTTTTGTTTTTTAAAGCTTCATTCTACTTATTTGCAAAAAAATGTTGCTTTGACAAGACATGATGCTTAACTGAGGTCACTTGATTTTATTTTAATTTTATGGGATTAGTAAAAATGCTTGAGATGTGCTTCCCTTTTTGGAAGTAGTAAAGCAAAGCAGAGTAAAGAAGTTCAATATAATTCACCATCAAATGACTTTCTTAGAATAAAGTCTCACAGTAAAACATCTTGAATGAAGCAAACAACTGTAGTATGGAAACACAAAGCGAACTGTAACAAATTGCTTTACAAATATATTCAAGAAATATCAGAAAAATGATGGTCTTTCCAGGACTTTCATTTCAAGGTTTCAGTCAATTGCTACATTCCCCCCGCTTTTTTTGCCTAAAGCAAAGAAAAATATCTTCATAGTATTCTTGTAAAAACAGTGAGTTGCAAAACCCCCAGTATTTTTTTGTGAAAGACACCTGTTCTTTTAGAAGTATTGCAGTTCCCTTTTCATATTTGGACCTTTTTATATTTCTCTCTTATTTAAACTGTTTTCAAAAGAACACTTCTGAATTGACTCCTATGGATTTATTACGGTGTAAGGTAAGAAGTTTGTGTTTCAGAAGACCTCAAATCAATCTGAGATTTGTGTATAAAACTGTCTAGAACTGGGGAAAATTGTGGATAAAAGTATGGAGAATGCATCAGGAGAGAGGGGTAGTATTATACGTTGATGTCTCAAATGCGAAAAAATCAAATCTATGTATTTGTTTTTCCAGAACTTATTTTGTTTCATTCTGAACATATCACAGTTCTAAAAATCTCAGTGAAAACCATAAAGGACATTTAATAAGCCAAATATACAACTTTGAAGTATTTTCTCTTTTAAGTCTGGTAGAGAACTTAAAATATGCAACAGTGACATTTTTCAAAACAAAAGAGAAGGAAAAATTGCGTATGTTAAGATTTGAGTTAGAACTTACTAGTATCTTTACTATTCAAACTGAAGAGAATGAAGATTTAAAAGGCAAAATCAACTAGCAAAGATTCTAAGCTGCATTAATTGAAAAACACTATGTGCTTGTAGTTTGTGATATTAATACTCCTTTTAATAATTCCAGTGCTTTCTCTGTCTCTTTGTGACCATCACTAACTTTGTACACTACTTATTTAGAACAGTGCTGTAGTTCCTTCAAGGAGTACAGTAGCACTTCACTACACAGAAGAATATGTCAGGGTCATTGATTAATGTATTTTTCTTAAAAGTCAAGATTATTGCATTTTTAAATGAGAAGGTAAGTGCTTTGAATTCATATACACAAGAGCTGTACAAAATCCAGGACAGTCAAGAAGGTAACTGAGATTATCTGTAGTCGGGGGGTTTTGCCACTGTGTGGTCTTGTGCAAGTCATTTAATCTCTCTCTGACAATATTTTCTTTTATGTAAAATAAAAATGGAAACAGGGTAATTACAGGTTTATTCACAAAATAAAAGGTACTATATAATAATAAATAGTAGTAGTGGAATTGGGAAACAAATACTCCAACTCAAATAATTTCCAGTCAATAATATTATATATTCTGTGTAATAAATGAAGCTGTTTTTGTTATCTTAAAAAATTTCAGGTACTTCTTTGCACATAACTAGCATTATTGCATGGTTTATATACTAAGGTTAGTTATTTAAAAAAAAGCCCCACCTTAGCATTTTTAAAGGCCATTAGTCATATGTCAATTAAATCATCTTGCCGTATCATCTTTCTATGTTCTATTTTTCACTACTGAAACTTCAGACTGGAAAAATTAGAGAACAAACACCATCAGTCCAAACTCCACTAATCATGGAATTTCCCAGGATGTCGTATCCTTAAAATAAATCTTAGTCTCTTAGGTTCTTTCTGTCAGGTTTCCCAGATAATTATTATTTTACAATAGATCTCCTGTAAATTTTATCTCAAGTGTTGTTTTAGTCTAGGCTTTTTCACAAAAACAACTTTTCATCGGTGTTTAAACATAAACATCCGCACAATGGTGAGGCAACACTAGGTTTTACAATCCAGTAATACTTGTGCTTCTTCCCTATTGATGTCTGCTTAACAAACTTCTTTCATAAGTGTCCATTAAAATTATTTGCTGTCAAAAAGATCTACTTGCTCTCTTACCATTTCATGTGTGGGACCATGTCTGACCAAGTAGCACCCATTGCATTGCTTACATATGAAGATTGCCCTAAAGTACAGCTATTTTTCTTGAAGTGTCAATCTTCTCCTTATACCACTCAATAATAGTTAATAAACCAAAATAACACTCAAAATCGAATGCAGTGTAATATTTAAGTTGCCCAGAGGCTTTATTCTCTATTAGGAGAAGAAAGGAGGTTTATGTGTTAGACTCTTGACTTTCTGAAGTCGGGGATATTGTATGCTGCTCTAATAATTTAGATAGATAAACTCTTGGGTTTTCTAGCTACATATAGAGCCCCTGGTAAAATAACGAAGTCCTAAGCCCCATTTCTTCCTCCTGCTTGGTTTGGAAAACTCCTCTTGATCTATTATGTCTTAGCTGCTTTCACACAAACAAAGGAAAAGGAAGAAAAGTGTTTTCCAACTTACAGGCCCACAAATAACATTCTCAGAATTTTGCAGCAGTTTCTAATTTAGAATTTTGTTGTTTACTTGACTGGCAGTGCATTATTGCTTTGTTTACTACTACGAAGTACTGGCACCCAAGATGTTAGGAAAATTGGCATATGCTAGCCCTTCTTCAAAGACACAAATACATTTTAGAACTTAGTAAACATTGTTGGATTACTGTTCTTTATAATTATCCATAGAGATAAATTAAATGAGAAACTTATGTTGTCAATATTTTAAATAAGTGACTACTAAGGGTGTTATTTTCATGTTGTGAAAGGCTTATATTTTCTGATTTTTAGAGTTGTATGACCTGAACTATATGAGTAGCATTAATTTTCATGCTGTTGGAACTTGTAAAAATACAAGCTTTTAAAATTCACATATTCAAATATGCTTTAATATGAATGTTGCTGAGAATGAATTGTTACAATTTCTTAATCTAATGAATATACATCTGGTAATTTAACAGGACAATCTCTTCATTATCAAACAGAGAATAATCAGGATTTAAACACATTTTCTTAAAGATGTAGCCATATGGAGATCTACCTTAAAATTATTAACATAACTGTTTAATGTATTCCTATTTTTTAAAATAGGCTTTAATATAGCAGTATTATTTGCGTACTAGTGAAGATGTCTGTTGAAAACACAGGCTCATGATGTCAGGTCAGTGGTGCTCACCTGATGCTCTAATCTTCTGAAGACACCAGGTGCACAGCTGAAGAGTAATTTAGATGGAGATTCTGTGTAAAACACTAGAAGAACCTTAGCAAGTTTCTTTAAAAGTCATCTTAAACAGAGTTAAATAATTTTAACTACATCGTAGTCTTCCCTTAGAGAAGATTTTGGAGCTAGCAGGAAAACCTGTGAGATTCATGTCAAAACTATGAATGTGAGAGGAAGCTGGGAACATACAGGAGACCAAGGCAAAACCCTGTGAGTGCTAAATAGTTTGCCTTAATGGACAAGTTCCAAGAATGAATTTTTTGCTACTGGAAGGCAAGGGTTTCTTGAAAAAGGGTGTTGGACCAACATCACTCCATGTCAGTTGATAGGATGATTTGAAAGTAGGTGAAGAATGCCAATGTTCTTTGTCATAGCCAGTAAGAGGTATTCGGCAGATCTAGAAAATATGAGTTCATTTTCATGAACAAGAATACAGGTTATATCTTAGAACAAGGGTTATTTTTTGGTAATAGTGTGGATCCGTCACCATTTCAGGATCAAATCCAAAGCTCTTCTGGTAATCTAAATAAACTAGATATAGTAATTAGAAATTAGAAATTAGATCTAGTAATACATGTTGAGATTGCATATAAAGGTGACAAGGTGACAATAACATTTGCTAATAGGAATGAAAATGTATAGATAAGATTTAAAATTCTGTTGATACTTATTTTGATCCTGCATCTCTTTCTTGATGCTTTAAGGGCTGAAGTTATATATAGCAAGGGTTATAGGAGGGGAGCAATAGCTATCAGTTATTAGTAGCTAGGACATATCCCACTGTTCATTCCCCAGACTTTTTTCAGAGATATCTGTCCCATCTCCTGTGTCTTCCCAATGACTCAGTGTGTCCTGCTGTGAAGATGACAAACTAACACTTTAGCGTAGCAACGTGGCTGCCATTGCACATATGTGCCTGGCTACTTACAGTTATTTTAAATAGGTCTGTATTGCAGCGTTACATGACAGTCTTTGTGCCAAAGTTGCAAAGTATCTTGTAGTCCAGTAAAGAAAAATAACTGGACACTGATGATAAAGTAAGACAAATCCACCTGCTCAGTTAACTTACTAGATGCAAATAAATATGAAAAGGCGAAAGAGAAAATATGGATATATAGCACTATACAATTGTGGAATCATGGATTGATTTATGTTGGAAAGGACCTCTGTAAGTCACTTGGTCCAATCATTGCTCAAAGAAGATCTGTTGAGAACAGATTGCCCAGTGCGGTGTTCAGTTCAGCCTTGAACACTCCCAGAAAAAGAGGTTCTACAGTCTCTCTGGAGAAACTGTTGCACGTATTGGCCACTTTTCCAATATCTAGTCAGAATTTGCTATGTTCTGACTTGTGTCCTTTGCTTCATATCATATCACTCTGCACTTCCAAGGTACTCGTTCTGTCTTCTTTGTATCCATTCTGTGATAGGGAAGGTAGCATAGTTCCCTCAGTGCAGTCTCACAAAAGTGTAATAGCAATTTCACAGGTCTGCTGGGAAGCCTAGTGCTCTTAGTGTTGTTTTCAAGTGCCATTTATTACATTTATTACAATTCTAGTAATGACTGATTCCTTTGGTAGATTATTTTGCATAGACTATCCCCTCACTCTCTCCTTGTCTGGGGTCTGGAACATCTTTTCTCTCTGATTTCAGGGAGAGAGTTCAGCTGCAAGAATACTCAGGAGGAATAAAGACAGGAAAATACCACTGTGATTTCCAATCAAATAGTTTGTTGAGGACTTTAGTGCCTTTTAGAGATATTATAAATATTTCCACTCTTGCCCCTCCTGCCTTGGCCAAGCTGATCTAAGGCCATATACAGCTCCAGACAGGAAAAGTAAGTATGATGGGAATGGTTTTCTCTGGGCCATCCATCCACCCTTCTAATTCCAGAAATTAAAACAATGCAAACCAAACCTCATTCAAAAATCCCTGGTCCAATACATGACCCTATGCCTCTGACTGCTGAGCTTGACTTTCTGTTACTTCCAGTATTCTAATTATTCAATTATTACATGACACAATGCCAGTAAAATTGGAGATTGCAAACTGGATCTTGAAATCCCCAATTACTTTCTTTCTTTTTGCCATTGCCATTATAACCTCTTCCAAAAGAGGTTTCAATATTTGGCCTCCATGGAAAATAGCTACATTGTTCTGGACTGTACAGTGTAGAAAAACTTCTCATAAGCTTGTCTCACACAACAAGAGAAGTCTAGATGGAAAAAAGAGCAAAAATCTATTATCTGTGCAGGCTTGAAAGTCACTAGGAAATTCAAAATATATGTAAGAAGAGCTTGGTTTAGTTATTCCTGTTGGACCAAAGTCTTAGAGCACCATTCACATGAAGAAGTAGTAGCATAAAATGAGTGCTTGGTCATATGTGAGGGGGGATAATCAAAACCTCAAAACATCTAAGAATTATTTGGATGTATATTTGAACACACAGATGCAAAGACAACTGAAGCACATTCAGCCACAGAGAATTAAGTCCAACTGCTGAAATTCAAAGTTAGAGGGATTCATTTAATAATGTTTATATTAAATACATAGCTCATGAGGCAAAGGTATATTTTCCACTCTTTTAAGATATGTTATAACAGAGGGATGAAAATCTCACATCAGATTCTGGAACTGAGAAACCATTGGATGATCATCATTCAGTCAACACTACAGTTCTTCAGACCTATATTTTAACATGTGGTCATGTTTGTGCTTGTTTGCATCAGATGATCATAAAAAGTAATGAAAAGTCAGAGCAGCTGCCATTCAAATAATCTTTACTGTTTTGGAAAGGCAGTTAGTTGTTTGTCTTTTTTTTTAATTATTACCTCTAAGCTTATAATTTTAGGTTAAACTCAGAAACTTCCTCTTTTTTTACTTACATTTTCTTTCCACTTAGGAAATGAAATAGAATCAAGTATTTAAAGGCAAAGTTAGCTTTTCAAGAAACAGTGAAACAACTTCTTATAGAAATGAAAAGACTTGCAACTAGTGAGAAAGTATATGGAAAGAGGATAAACATTCTGTTGAACAGTTTTACTTGCTGTTATAATATCAAATAAAAAATATCACAGGTTTGAGGTGCTTTTTTTGCAGATGCACTTGTGGGTGCTCTCTCTCTCTCTCTCTCTGTGTCTCTTAAACACTTGAGACAACATCAAATAAAACATTAGTAATGTCCTATCCAATGACAGGATAATGATAAAAAGGGTGGCTGGATGTACATATGTGCTCAAGGAACTGATGTTCATTTAATTTCCCTCTGTCTACTTATAAACCTTAGATTATCAGCAAATACATTTCTCTATGCAGCAATGTTCTAGGAATTTTTAGGCATAATCTGTGCTTGGCTGAGAATGAAAAACAGCTTACAGTTAAGATAGATATTTTGATATGCCTACATTGTTTATAGGGTTTCCCATATGTGAGCAGAAAAATGCCTCCAGAATACTTAGCATTAAAGAAATTTCACTAAAGATCTATTTTGTTTTCACCAGTGAGCAAGGAATACTGAATAGGATAAAATTCAAATTACTCAGGTGCTTATCTGAATTTCTATTTTTCTTTAGTGTGACTTACAAAAATGCTAAAGAAACTGATAACACTAACTACTAGTAACACTCTGAGGACACTAAGAAACAAAGATATTGGAAGAGAGAGATAGAAACCAACTTGAGGAAACAGAGCCTATCACTAAATCTTCACTAAAATTGTCTGGCAAGTCTCACCATTTTTTGGCCAGTGTTCTCACTAGCTTCTGTCAGTCTATGTCTGCAGTGATTTGTTGTCTTTCCTTAGGAAATAAATAAATTTACAGTCATGCTTAATGACTGTAACTAACAGTTACTAACAGTAAAGAGGAAGGGTGTTCAGCTGCAAAATATAAATTTTCCTAGCATAGCCAACAGAGCAGTTTAGGTGTATGGCAGGAGATTGTTCTGAGCAAAGTAGTTCTCCTCCCACCTTATACTGCCAGAAACTCTACATGTCATTAGGAAAGTACAAAAGAGCTAGCTTCCCATGTTGATCTCCTGAAGGCTGTCCGATTTCCTTGAATTAAGGAGGATTTTGTATTAGCACTGTATTTTTCTTTTGGAAAGGTAATGCAATATTTCAAAGTAACTTTTTGTTAAAGACATAGCAGACCTTTTATGTAGAAGTTTTAAAACTAGATAGCAAAAATATCAGCTATTTATTGGCTTAGAATCCTAAGGATGAGAGAGGTTTCACAGCTGGAAGAGAGCTCATAGCAGAATCAGCTGTACCTGTTGCAGGTATTTTCTTTCATTCTTTCTTCTTTTCTTGCTTTCTCTCTTGCTTTCTCTCTTGCTCTCTTTCTCTCTCTCTCTCTCTCTCTTTCTCTCTTTCTTTCTTTTCCCCATATTTTTAGTGGTCTAATCTGGTAGTTCCTTTCTTCTACATTCTCTCCATTTTAAAACCATACTTTTCTTTACATAACATGTTCAAAACTATTCCAAGCCTTCAGCTGTACGCTGGATGTGCATAAGGCAAAAGCATATCTAAAGTGTTCTGCAAGATATGCCTCTGTATATTTATCCTAGTTTGATGATTGATTTTTTTTTCCAATGGCATGGAAGTAGTCCATCGTAATTGGCTTCTAATGCACAGCAATCTGAAATGCTTTTCAGCAAAACTTCTACCTAATGTTGAAGTTCTACAGTTTGCACCAGTTGTGTGTTCTTGCAAATCCCAAAATGATACAAAGATATCAAATACTTTGAGCTCATGAAGCATGAAAAATGGCTATAATCAAAACAGCTTTATTTACGTGAAGTAATGTGTAGTATAGGATCTGTAGGAAGCCCTATTAGACTGCTAAAACTTTTGATGCAACATTTAATAGTCTGTGAACAGCAAGAAGAAAAGTTTGGGACTTGACAGTCCTATTGAAATAACAGGCAAACATTGATGCTATAGTAGTGGAAGTGTTAAATGTAGAAATAGTAGAAGTAATATAAATGCAGGGTAGTATAAAAATAAAATACAGTTTTTGGTTAGGTTTTTTAATTGAGAAATGCATACTCAAAGGAAACAAACTAAGGAAGTAGCTTGAAGTGGTTCTTCTCTTGAGGTGAAATATAAAGCAAATAATTAAATTATTCATTGTGAAATTCTTATGTCTGTTAAATAATGCAGCAATATAGCATAATCCAATGAATGGAAAAAACTGACTTACATGGATCACACTCAGAAGCAAAATTATATCAGCAAAATTTCAACTGTAGAAGTCCTCTATACACTTGTCCAGAATGTACGTTAAATCTTTTTAGACCTATTTAACTTTTAATGAGTATAAATGTGGTTGAAAAATTAATGGCTGGGTCAAAGAAAAAGAAAATTATCAGATATAGCAAGTATTTTTTATCTTGCTTGAGAAAACTTTGGTGACCAAAATGCAAATTAAAGTAGTTGATTCTACCTCTATTTAAAGAACCATTCTTTTGTTAAATTTATAGCTGCCCTTAGTAAGAGTAAGGAAACTCTACATGTGACTTGAAACACAGGTCAGAGAAAAAAAATTGATTTGAGATGGTGGTAACAAAACTGGAAGAACTAGGAAACTAAACTGGCACAGAAAATTAGAGAAATGAGCAGATTGAAACTCACGTGCGTTTTCTGTCCTCAAAACATATGATATTCAAAAATTTTTACTGGTGCATAAATTGGATATTAACTGAGAAATTACACTTAAGTAGATGTCAGTTTATTTCAAAATACAGGATTCAGTACCTTAAATTCTTGCTTGATACTTTGAATTAAGTTTAAGGCAATGCATTATTACCACATGCCAGATAGTGAAAAACAAACATTTCTACTTCCATGTCTACTTCCCCTTCCAAGAGCTATGTGTAATTAACTGAAGTCCAAATTTCACTAAACTTTGTCCCTTTACACTTTTCAACAGGGATGTGATAAGGCCAAGAGGTCCCAGAGCATTGCTGTCTTTACAAGCTTATTCCTAAGGAAAAAAACCACTTCTGTTAGAACTAAAAGACTTGTGGCTTAATGTGAGCCTTAACATTGCAAAGCCAATTTCATCACTTGTTTGCCCTTCTCACCAAAAAAAGGACAATCAAAAGAGGGTTATGCAATACGCAATTCAAATTGTTCTAACATTTTTTAGCTGTATAGTTTTATTCAGATAAGAAATGGAATGCTTTTTCAAGATGCTGCTCTGTGACAGCAGGGTTTACAATCATTAGCAATGTGATATGATGGACTGAACATGTTTTAAATGCAGGGTATCAAATAACAAGTCTAGTAGCAATTTAACCCCATTCTTACTCTAGCTCAAAAATAGCGAAGTGTGAATTTTTATGTAATTTATTAAATTATTTAAATTTATTTCCAGATTTTTGATTCTCTAGTTTTACCCTAATTTGCAGTTCAGAAAAAAAAGATTACTATTTTAGATGGAAAAAATTCCCACAATTTAAAATTAAAATAACCAATGAAAATTCATAATGAATATCTCAATATGAACTTCATGTTCTGAAGCATTGAATGTATTACAAATTTAGCAAGTGATTATTTAAAACCCCCTGGAATAGCTTGTGCTCCAAAATAAGTTTAAAGTGAGTGGCGACTTCTAGAGTAGAACACCCCATTTTCAGTCGTAAAATGAGTAAAGAAGCCAAAACATCCTGTGCTTTCTGCTGGTTTCATAAGTGCAAAAAGTTCAATACAACAGACCTAAGTTCTTCAGCATCTGATCCCCACTTTTGTAGTTTCTTGCCTGTAAGAAAAGATATATGTCCATCTGATCAAGTCTTCCCCATATGTGAAGACTCTGTAAGAATATCAAATATATTTGTGAATATGTATGCCTCAGCATGAAAAAGTATGCTTAAAGACAGACTAAGGTACTGTTAACATTCTGTATTCAAAGTTCTTACCTCGATATACATGTAAAATTGCATGTCTTGAGCAGAAATTGAAATATATTAAACACACTGATATCGAATAGTTTGAAAATGTTGAATTCTGCTTTCCTATCTCTTATTCTAGGCAATAATGATGACTAACCAATTGTGTATTAAACATATACCAGTTTCCTTGCTTCTAAGAAACTACTTTGTTCTAGGACTTACATAGCTATTTTAGTTTATGACATGGGTTGTATTAACATTAAGGATGTCAGAAGAGATCAAAAAATAAGTTACTTTCAAAATACTTAATTTCCCAGCTGGATCTTTCAGCTTTAATTTCATTTGTGATTTTATCATCCTCAACATACTTAGTGTCTCTTTTTGTCATTTATATATTATAAAATTTGGTTTGCCCTAAGTTTAATTTTATGTATTTTAAAGAAGATAGTTTCATTTCTACAATCCTGTTCTAAACTTTAAAAAGTGTTTCTGAAAACTGTAGTTAAAATAACTGCTTCCTCAGTAATTCCTGAAATCCACATTAATAAAGTCTGCTGCAGTGATTAAGTTATTTTGGCTATTTGAAAGGAACTGGATCAAGTCCAGAAAATTTTTAGTGTTGCGTTTTTATCATAGAATTGTTTAGATTGTAAAAGGCCCTTAAGGTTGTTGAGTCCATCTACTAACCCAGCACTGCCAAGTCTACCACTAAACCATGTCCCCAAGGGCCACATCTACATGTCTTTTAAAAACCTCTAGAGATGGTGACTCAACCACTTCCCTCGGCAGCCTGTTACAATGCTTGACAACCCTTTTGGTGAAGAATTATCTACTAATATCCAAACAATTTCCTCTTGTTCTCTCACTTGCAACCCAGGAGAAGAGGCTGATTCCCATCTGGCCACAGCCTCCTTTCAGGCAGTTGTAGAGAGTTATAAAGTCTCCCCTGAGCCTCCTTTTCTCCAGGCTAAACACCCCCAGCTCCCTCAGCTGCTCCTCACAGGACTTGTGCTCCAGACCCTTCCCCAGCTCCTTTGCCCTTCTCTGCACTCACTCCAGCCCCTCAATGTCTTTCTTGCACTGAGGGCCCAGAACTGGACACAGCACTCGAGGTGTGGCCTCACCAGTGCCCAGAACAGGGGGACAATCCCTGCCCTGCTCCTGCTGGCCACACCATTGCTGATCCAGGCCAGGATGCCATTGGCCTTCTTGGCCAGCTGGGCACACCCTGGCTCATGTTCAGCTGCTGTCACCAGCACCCCCAGGTCCTTTTCCACTGGGTGTCTTTCCAGCTATGCTGCCCCAAACCTGTAGTGCTGTATATGGTGTTGCTGTGACCCAAGAGCAGTACCCGACACTGGGCTTTGTTGAACCTCATACCATTGGGCTTGGCCCATTGATCCAGGCTGTCCAAATCCTTCTGCAGAGTCTTTCTGCCCTCTGGCAGATCAACAATCCTGCCCAACTTGGTGTCATCTGCAAACTGACAGATGGCACACTCAATCCCCTTGTTCAAATGATCAATAAAGACATTAAACAGGACTGGCCCTGATACTGACCCTCTGGGAGCACCAATGGTGACCAGCTGCCAACTGGGTGTAGGTCTGTCCACCTTCACTCTCTGGGCCTGGCCATCCAGACAGTTTTTAACTGAGGAAACAGTGACTCGTCCAAGTCTTGCACAGCTGGTTTCTCAAGAAGGGTACTGTGGGAAATGGTATCAAAGACTTTACTGAAAGCCATGAAGAAAACATCCACAACCTCTGCCTCATCCATTCGGCAGGTCTCCATGTTGTAGAAGGAGATCAGGTTGGTCAAGCAGGACCTGCCTTTCCTGGCATGAAACTCATGCTGGCTGGTCCTGACCCCCTAGACTGTCTGATTGCACCTGCTGTAGGGTGGCATTCAAGATAGTCTGGTCTGTGACCTTCCCTGGACCAAGATAATTTTGTAGTTCCCTGGGTCCTCCTTCTGACCCTTCTTGTAGAGAGGCATCAGATTTGCCAACATCCAGCCAACTGGGACCTGCCCAGTTGACCAGGATGGCTGGTAAATGCTTGGGTGTGGCCTGGTGAGCACTTCTGTGGGCTCCCCCAGTACCCCTGGGTGGGTCCCATCTGGCCCCATAGACTTGTGCAGGTCAGAGTGGTCTAGGAGATGGCTGACCATTTCCTCCTGGATTATGGGGGGCTTCATTCAGCTTCCTGTCCCTGTCTTCCAGCTCAGAGGGTGGGTATCCAAAGAACCAAATCTTACTAACAAAGACTGAGGCAAAGAAGACATTAAGTACCTCAGTCTTTTCCTCACCCTTTGTCACCAGTCAAAGATGGAGGTTGTCCTTGATCCTCTTCTTCCTGCTGATACATTTTTAGAAACATTTTTTGTTGTCTTCTACTACAGTAGTCAGATTAGGTGCTAGCTGGGCTTTGGGCTTTCAAATTTTCTTCCCATATAGGCTCATGATGTCATTGTAGTCCTCTTGAATTGCCTGTCCCTTCTTCTGAAGGTCATGAACTCTGTTTTTTCCCCACTAGTTCCAGAGTTCCAGCCAAAGGATAAACTATGTTGGAGAAAAAATACATATTTAACCTACATAAATTAAGATTTAGTAATATTTATATGTTCTAAATATATAATTTATTTGCTATATCAGGCAACTAGTATAATAAACATATGGTTGATGAAAACCATTTAAATTTGTGTTTTGATTAATAAAAATGTTATGTGGGTGGAAATTAAAATATGTAAGATATATTTTGTGTCTTTTACATTATTAGGTGTTATGTTTTGAAACTAGCACAAACTTTTCTCAATTTTCTTAGAAAAAATTCCTGATTTCTGGCACCTTATATACTGAATAAATTCAATTTTACATGAATAGAATGTAGCTAGTTATTCAAAGTGATATGAAACATTCTTTTATTGAGACACAAGATTAAATTTTAAAAGCCAGAAAATGTGTATTACTTTCGAAACTGACTCAGTAAAGGAAAGTGGTTATTCACAGCACCTCTATGCGTTATATCTGTTATTAGGCTACCATTGCCTTAGTTTTGGTAGCATTGAAGCCTCAGATGGAATGATGAGTCATTCCAAAGATTGAACTGTCCTGTAATAAGTCAAAGGACTCTAGAATTTAAGTATATGGAAGTAGATTGCAGATGCAAGGAAAAGAGACACTACTTACAGGAAAAAACCTAAATGAGAATTCCAAGGTGTCACAAAAAGATTTCCTTCCATAAATAAAGCTTCTTGTCACTTAAAATTGTGGAGACAAGCAGCTCAGCTGCAGTGTCTTGGAATATTGGATCAGCACAAGAAATTATTTTTTTTGTATTTAGCTAAAGCAATGTAATTGAAAAATATATTGATACTGATGATATAATGATATTGATGGTACTGAAAAAGCATCACCCTCTGATTATGTTCATTCTCAGAAGGAAAGCATTTCTCCAGTGCCTTCACTGCATGTCTTTTAAATAATATGAACTTCCATTTCTGCTTCCACTGATTTTGTAAATGCTTCTGAGTTTTATGAATTTCTGTATGATCTGTGAGCACTTTTGCCTCTTGGGACAAGTAGAAGGGTATCTGAGTGGGAGGAAGGTGTTGGAGTCAGTTAAATTACCTTTTCTTTTCATTACTTTGAAGGATCTTAACAGACTGACCTTTGGGAAAATATTAAAATTTAACACCAGTAAAATGTGTGTATGGTGTAAGTGGTGCAGATGCTAATTTTAGGTAGATTTTGTTTCAAAATACTTTAACATTTTTGCTGTTTCAGATGTCAGCCCTTGCTTTTTAAATTGAAGGATTATTTTCTATGAGATGCTAACAGTGGATATTGACTGTCATGTGAATAGGCTCAATCTATGGCAGGATGTATGCTTTGCAATTAATCAACAGTACTTGATCCCATGCTGAATTGTTTGACTGGTCAGGCTTAATAACTTTGAGTCATATTCATGTAGAATATTGTCAATATTTTTGCAAATATCAAGGAAAAGCAGTCACTCCAGTGGAGGGTAATGAGTTAGTTTAGCAAATTACTCTCTGGTGGCTTTCTCCCTAGCTGTAGGAAAAGAACATTTTTAAGTTGTTTGAAAATTTGACAAGTGTTAATTGTGACTTGGTATCCTGAGCTGATTTGGAAGTGGGAGTTTTCACAGAGGAAGTAAGATGTAGATAAGGAGAGAATAACTAATGACCAGCCTTGAAAGGAGCAGCTTCTATTTGATGCTATAGAAAGGGGGAAAAGAAAACAGGAGATTAGGAAATTTCTTTGCAGCAGTGTTCTGTGTGAATAAAGTGGATATAAATTGATAAGAATCTAGAGGTTAGTATCTTTGCAGATAAATAGGAAAAGTTGCATCTGAGATCTGGAAAATGGGTTTTTCATTTCAGTGTGCACCTATTGCCTTGTATAGAACACTCCTGAAAAAGTATAAATTACAGAATGGGTTCATACCCTAGGCAACTACATTCAGTTTTGTTTAGTTCATAGAATCATAGAATAGTCTGACTTGAAAGGGACCCAAAAGGATCATTGACTTCAGCTCCTGGCCCTGTGCATGACAGCTCAGGAATCATAACTTGTGCCTGAAAGCATTGTCCAGATGCTTCTTAAACTCTGTCCGGCTTGGTACTGTGGCCACTTCCTTTAGAACCTGTTCCAACCACCCTCTGGGTGAAAAACCTTTTCCTAATATTCAACATATACCTTCCCTGACACAACTTCAGGCCATTCCCTTGGGTCCTGGCACTGCTCACCAAAGAGAAAAGATCAGTGTCTGCCCCCTCCTCTTCACCTCACGAGGAAGTTGCAGACTGCAATGGGGTCTCCCCTCAGTCCTCTTCTCCAGCCTGAACCATCTCGCACCATCTAACCTCAACAATATATAGAGGAGTTGTGCACCATGTGAATTTATTTTAGGAATTCTATAGGCTCAAAATCATATGTATGCTACTCTCGTACTTGATGTCTTTTACTTCCTATATATTTTCCTAAATACTTTTGGTTAATGACGTATTTCAGTAGGAATCCTATAGCATGATTTTAGATAAATATGAAGTGGTACTTATGCTGTTATCCATTTGTGAGTGAAACGTGAAAAAAAGCCCTGAGGGATGTCTCCCAGCATGTCTAGAATTTGTCTATCACTAAGAGAGAAATGTAGCTCCAGATATTTCCATGGCATGTTCAGCATTCCAGTGAAACTCTATGTTTATTTTGCCAGGAAGGTCTGTTGTTTCACCAACACGTGGGTGATGATTGTCCTCAACTATCTCACTTAACTGTTTGAGAATGAGACTCCTACACTACTACATTTTATCATATTAGAGCACATCCTCTACTTATTTTGTCAAAACCACCACTTTTAGACCTTCTTGGCTAACATCAATATCCTAGTAATCAGAGGAAGTTCATGGACTTGATTTATCAGGGATACTTTAAGAAGTATTAGATGTTTGTGCAACAGTTAAACCTAATTCTTTTCTCTCTGTTTATTTTTAATTTTTTTCTTTTAATTCAGTGATATAAAAAAAGGTATTTCCCTATACTTGACTGGGAAGAGAACTTCAGTGAAGTGGGATTACAAACCTAGGTTTTTCTAGCACACTGCGCAGAGGCTATAGCCTGCAAAGTACTTCAATTATTCATAAAGCCCTCACAAAACTCCCATTCTGAAGATTCTATGATTACTTGCACAAAGATTGCCAGCTAAAATGGAAGGACGTGCAAAATAAGATTCTAGTTTTGTGTAGACGAATCTCTACAAAATTTGCTTTTAGAGTTAACTCAAAATAATTTCTCACTAGGTATGTGAGGAGATGATAGTTGAGGAAAAGCTGCAACTGAAGAATAAGATACTTCACATTTTCTATCGGGTTAGGGTTGAAATCAATTTGGTACTGGGACAGTGGCAATACAAATCTTATATATTAGCTTAATTCTCAGCAAGTAGTTAATACAGTTCTATGAAATGGGTAAATAACAGACATTTGGGCTTTGGATACCTAATGGTAATTCTATATAGTACTGTTTGTACAGGCTTTGTTCTGCACATAAAACTTTCTTAACCTTTAGAAATACTGCATTCTTCCAAACAAAAAAATAAAAAAGGTCAGAAATTTGGGCTGTTGGACAAGTATTTATCCCTGAGATAATTTTTAATATAGCGAATCTTGAAATATATAATATTTGGGTAGACAGGCTCAGCAAGAAATTTTTGAAAATATCTTATTCAAATGTTCTTTATTTATGTGAATATATAATATTCGTACAGGTATATGTGTTATTTGAACACTTATGTGGGATTCTGGTGATTTACTGAAAGTAGATAAAAAGACCAGCAACAGAGAGGTTGTAAATGTAAGTTAAATGTCTCTACAAAGAGTTATTCTGTATTAATATTTAGAGTACTTGCACTCTAAATAGGGACATTCTACTGTCTCTGTGTACAGAACATAATGAAAATTATTGACTCAGTAATAATAGAATAAATATAAAATATCTCGAGACTAAGCAGTGTACATTAATTATGACTGTGACACCTTTATTAAAATGGAGATTATATATGCATGTGAAAAATAACAGTAGGAAAAAATTGTAATAAATCAGTAGCCACTTTATAGAGAATTAGGTTTAACAGATATGAAAGTTCTACACTTTCACTAAATAGAAAGTCTAGCAAAACCAATTTTTTTTCCTTAGGGATCAATCTCAATGTAGAATTTATTCTTGCAGTTGCTGTATAAGTAGCAGGATTGATAAATACAGTTTTGAAATGTAAATTGGGGATATATTAGGATTTTCCCTATTCCTTTGATTATTTGGCATACAAAGTGATGAGCAAGAAAGACGGAAATCTTTCTTTCTTTCTAAACCTTCACTGGGAATTCCTACAAATAAACTGGAAACTGAAACTGGAAACAGAAGACTGTAGCATGCATCAGGTCTATGTATAAGTTTCACCTTAGAGACTATAAAAGAGATCTACCCAAAGAATGGCTATCAAACACAGGTTCTGTCAAGCTATTATTCAATTATTATATATTATGATAAGCCAAATTACCCATTATTCAATTTATGTATGGCTCTGCATGTAAGAAATGAAACTCTAAGTCCCAGTCCCATTTGAATATGGCGATGATAATTTGTTCCTCAGTGTTATTCCCCCAGTTTCACAAGAAAGACAGAACTGTTTTAAAAATGCAGGTAAATGGACAATTTCACAATCTTTGGATGTGATTTATGTACTGAGTTATGCCTTTTTGTTTGATAGTCAGCTCTGGTCACTCTTCACTTCCTTGCTACTTAATGTAGAATAGACAAAAAAAAAAACCCACTGTAGCTGTGTAATCTGAAGTGCTCTTAATTGAAGGATAAAGTTTCCGAGATGATGGACAGTTTTTAAAAATAATTGCCCTTTTCCAAAATCTAAGTATATTATGATATCCAATGTGTACTCATTCTTTTTTCTTTTTTATTGCCACAAGATATGTTTTTTTTATAAAATGTTGTGAACTAGTTATAGTTTGTGTTTGCAGGGAAATCCACACTTACCCTGTTTTGTTGGTAGTTTTGCCAAATGGTACAATTATATCTACTTTGAGGTATTTGCTTAGTACAGGGAGAGGGTATGCTGTCTGAAGACTGGAGAGGAAGTACCTAACCTAGAAGAACACCTTTTATTGCTTTGTTTTATATAAAATCAATTTACCTACCATATCATTAAAAAAAAACACCCAAACTCTGCAAATCTCCTGAGAAAAGTTTTCTAGGTTTCCAGCTACAGAGGAAGACACCTATGGAGGCAGAGGTTACTTCTCTAACTAGGTAGTTAGCTTAAGTTCTGTAAATTGAAAGCCTAACAAAAGCCCTGTCGATCTAGACATCCCATAGCAGGGTATAACATAAAACTGTGAAATACTGAACAGTGAAATGAGATACAGCTGTGGTTTTTGCCCAGGCCTTTTATAGTTTTCATCAAAATGTTGCTTTGTCTGGTAGATTAGGTACCATCAGGTAGGTAATGGGAAATTTCTAGAATTTATTATTAAGAATCTGTGGAAGAGTGATGATACAATGTATTTGTAACAGTAGAAGTCGATAGAATACTGAATTCTAATATTTTTTACAATAAACTCCTATGTGCAGCTCTGTAGAAGACAACCTATTGTATGACTCATATTTCCTTAAGCACTCAAGATCCTGTGTTTCCCTAGAGGAGGGAAAGGTATGCAGAACACTATCTGGTGGGAATGATAACACAAATTGTAATTTGTAGTCCAGGTTAATTTAAAACAATGTTTTTATTATCGTGCAACTTAGAAATCTTAGTACTCAGAGGATCAGATATTTTAGAATGGACAGCTAAGGTGATGTTGCACTACACAAAGGATTGAAGAACACCACCTTGCAAACCCTTGTCAATGATTAATCTCTTCAAAGAAGTGCTCATATGTGACTTGTTTCCTTAACAGTCTTCTGTGGGGTATTCAGCATATCCTGATTGATACTTGACGATAGTCACCCTCTTTATTTTTCTTTTCACATTTATCTCTTTAATATTATTTTAAAATGAGACAATAAATGTGGCTAACAAATTCCTTCCATTTTATTCTTCCTGTTGCTTGAGATGTTTGACTTATATCTATTTAACACTCTCATTTAGTAAATTTAGACTAGTGAAGAATCAGCATAACACAAGTAAGACCTACTTGACAATGTCAAAAATTAATTTCATCTAATTTCTGGTAGAGTATCTTCCATGTAAGTATTTCTACGAGGATGTTACATAGTTTTATTATTGTGTAAACGGGGCTTGGAGATTAAAAAAAATGCTTCAACAGATAGTTTGTAAATGACATTAAGGAAACAGTGAAGTAATAACAAAGATGAAATATCACCAGAATTCCACAGGGTGATCTAGAACACTGTAAAATTAAACCTGGCTTTAAAATGATAGAATTCAAGGTCAGATATCAAGAAGTCAAGACTACAGGTGCATAAAAGGGATTGAAAATATTTGAGCAAGCCAGAAACAGAACCACAGTGAAAAATATTTGTTTTTTATCTACAAATTTTTTCTGTGGTGGCTATATAACACTTTAATATGTTCTTCACTTAAAGCTGTAATGTTTCAGCACTATAATAATGGTAATCTAGTTAAGCCTATGTAGTAGTGCATCATTGAAGAAACATAATCACGACACATTACCGAGTACAAACGTTTTTTAATTCAAAGTGTATGCTTGGATTATTTTTTTGTGGAATTGAGGGAAAGATATTGAAATGGACGAAACTGCAATTTACTAATTTTTGCTGTTCTTCTGATGAAACTTTTGTGGGTTGGGACAATACAGCTAGCTGAAAAAAGCTGTGGGTCATTACTATTTCTCTTTTTATGATCAATTTTGCTAAAGTTTTGATTGTAATCCCTGGTGTTCAACCTGCCATTTGTTTGACAGGAGCCTGACAGAATAAATTGAAATGATAATTTGTCATTACTATACAAAAGTAGAACCCTCACAGATATATTGTAGCAAAACCACCATTACATTTCCCCAGACTGTGTTTATTGCCATTTAAAACACTTTTATCGTACGAGGTCATATTGTGCACTACAACATTTCATTTTTGTTGACAGTAATTATTCTTCCAGCTCAATGAAAAACAAGTTTGTAATGCTTTTCATGAAAATGATTACTTGGAGATACTGCCAAATTTTAGATAACTTTTAACATTATTAAAAAGTATATGAGCTTCAGCTGCCAGGAATAAAGACAGAATAATATTCTCTTACATTAATTTTGTATGTTTCACTTTCTGTTGTTTATTGCCTTTGTGCATTTTAATGATAATTTTGCCACAACAGCTTACAGTCTGTGGTGTGGAGAGGGGAATATATGAGCAATAGGAATGCCTGCCTTTGCTATTAACATTTTAGTAGTTTAAAGATTGCTGATCCATATTTATATGTGCAAAGTATCTCATCCTTGAATTAAAGTTCACTCTATAATAGAAATTTTTTTTGGTACTTGTATATGTCTGTATACCCAAATATATGTATATATCTGTATATCTGTGTGTGTCTGTATATCCAAAACTCTAAAATGCTATTTTTGCATTAATATATACTCTTAATTTAAATTTCTTCATCAGACAGCTGGTGAAGATTATGGCCACAGTAGTGTAAGACAGATAGAAGATTTTTCAAGAGAAATCTTGTCTGCTTTAGGCATCCAGCTGAATTATTTGTTTTCACATCTATTCAGCATTGCAGGACTACCTTGGGAACAATGGGAACATTGGGCATAGTAATATTTTGCATATGCAAGTTGAATACCTTTTATCCTGAATACTCTAAAAATATTTCCAGTAGTTATTATTTGCCATAAAAAGCTATACTCGTGTAATCATATGTGTAAACAAGTTTCCTCGAGGAAACAGTTATTTAATGTCATCTACAAAACAAAATGAATGAAAGAATGCAGGACCTTTCTTTTTTAAAAAAAGTGTCATCATAAAAAATAAATATCCCTATTCCCCATCTAAAATTAATTAAATACTAGTCAATGATACTCAGAAACAAATTCAAACTCAGTATCATACTATAGAAAACCGAGCAACAAGGCAGCATCTGTATCTTCTCCTACTAGTAAACTGATACCATTTTCTGCCTTGAGTTTCTGTGTTTAAAGATATTTTAAGTAGCAAGGTATATGGAGTTGTTTTCTTATTTGTGCAGGCCACTCCAAGAAGAAACATGACTGTGGAGTGCTTTGTGTCATTTCCTTTCAAACCAGCAAAGAGGCTGACTCCAGCAAACTGGAGAACTTCGTTGTTGTCCTGAAAAAGCAAAAGTAGAGAACAGAGAATACACTTTTAAATTGACTCAGAAAATATAACAATGACAGCAGAATACTATAACTTCAGAAAGTAGTAGCTGATCCACAATATAAATCCTTAGAATAGAATATTTAACCAGTAAACTATTTCATTTAATATAACTTTTAGTCTATCCCTGAAGTTACAATTAGAGAAAATATCCAGTAAAGCTGGTTCTTGGTAAAAGAGGATGCAGTCCATCACTTGCCCAGAATACTTGCAGCATAAATAATTTTATGCTTCTCTATAAAGAGCTTTGGTAATATTTCAGTATTGCTTCAAAATGTAACTGTGATTTTAAGATTTAAGTTCTTAGTATTTGTTAATGTAACTGCCGTACTGTACTTTTTTTACATCACAAGAATATTTGTAGAATAAGTATCTCATTTCAAGATAACCATTCACACTGATCTAGAACTTGCAAAAATCAGATCTGTGATCTCATGTCTGAACTGCTTGCAACAGCTCTACAGATATTTATGCTGGTTCAGAGTATCTGCAAATTTAGGGAGGACTGCATCATTATCAAAACTTTGTTTTCTAAGAAATAGAGATAAATACTAACATAATTCTAATGTGAGCCAATGGTAGGAGTATGAAGTCCATGGTCCTGACTGCATACCTTATTTATACCCCAGATAACCCTTTTCTAGGCTTGAAAAATAAGTTAAATGAAAAGCAGAAGTAAGAGAGCCTGCTTAGCTACAGATTGGGGTCTTGCAGTTGATTGGCTTTGGTGTATGAAGCCGTATGTTCTCAAAATGAATCTTTTAAATGATGTTGTATCACCCATAAACTATTCTGTGCATGTCCTTTGGATGCAAAGTTCACACTAAGCCTACTTAGTGAAGCTGCAAATATAATTTTTCTCCCTGACATAGCTGGCTTACAGAATTTACAATCAAAAAATACTGTTGCTTTGACTTTCTTACTCCTTAGAGTTTCTTCCTTAAATTGGTCAATTTCTTCCAAAGTCATTATGAAAAAAACTCACTTTCTCCTTAGGACAGTAACATAATCAGACTAAACATATTGACGTATTTTTGGTAGTATGATATTTAATGTTTTAACCTAAGATCCTTTTCTTTCTAGCGGAAGGTTTATTTCTGATGATGTTAATTTAAAAAGTTTTATTTAAATGATTTGTTTGTACTTTTATTAAGAAAACTGTTCTTCATCTCAAAATGCAAAATTTGATTTATAGAAAATATTCCAAGAAAAAAACCTAAAATCACAAGTTTGCATAACTGCCAAAAAAAAAAAAAACCCAAAAAACCAAAAAACTAGAGAGTCCTTTAGAAATACGTAGTTGTTTAAGTTTAATCCTCTATCTATGTTTGAAAACTTTTTCATATAAAATTAAAATTCAAGAGAGGGATATCTGTTTAATTACACCTGTAGAATCTCTTGAACTCTTGATTGTTATTTCAGGGCAGCTTTAATAAATCTACCTTCCAGCTGCCTCCTTTACTCCAGATGATATAGAATATACTAATTTCTGTATTTAATTCAGTTGCAAATTAATTGGGATTTTGTGGAGATTTTGGTGGGAATAATTTCAACTGACACATCTTTCTCACCTGATTTACCTTGCCAATGATAAGGCTGATTCCAAGGAAAAGGTAAAAAATACATGTCTTGAGAAGCAAGGAGACCCAGTTTCAAAAAGTGACCATCTTAACCTACAATGGAATAACATTCTGGGCATCTGAGTTTTGTGTAATTTTTTTCTGTACTTTGTACCAGTACTTTGTTCTAGGGAGAAGTTTTGTCTGGAGCTAATTTTAGCAGAGAAGAATCCAGGTTCCCACATTGTAGCTACTTTAAAATAAATTTTTTCTGAATATCCATAGCAAATAATACGCTGCTGAAGAGTTGACATCTATAGTTTAAGAAAAAATTCAGTGCTCTGGTAGTCAGGTTTTTAAAAATTATTATTTTAATGCAATTATTCTGTCATTTGGCTGTTGAATGTCTCCTCCTCCTCTTTTTTTCTTCATTTAGTTTACCCCTTATTTCAAATCTACGGCAAAAACATGTATTTTGCACATCCAAATGCATTTGGTTGCCTGGACTTTTGTTGTTTGTTTTTGGTATTTTTTGTTTGTTTGTTTTTTCATTTCTGTAAAAATGTTTATTATGTCATGTAAGAACTTACTAATAGATGCCCACATAAAAAATTAATAGCTTTAATAAGATCTTATTGTTGCTTCGTATTGTGAGAGCTGGATGTGCTTGATGTGTGAACAAATCTCTTCCAAGCCCCCTTTTAACTGCCTAACCACCCTGTGCACAGATGCACACATGTATGCTTATGAAACTTGGCCTGTAAAACTAATTTTGTAGTTTATATAATTTTAACTATGTGGATAACTGATTAGTTTTTAGTGGTGTGCCAAAATCACAAGCATCTGTGTAATTTATTTGGTTTTGGTTTTGAAAACTGACTGCTGTGGCTGGTTTGGAGCTGTGGCATTGTAACTGCCATAGAGGGGGATTCTGTGTTCTGCTGCGAGGATTGAGGAGAAAATCATATTTAGTAGATTGAACTACAGTTATAACTTTGAGCAGTGTCCCAGAAAGAAGTTGTGTGTTATAAAATCAAAAAGAATAAAGAGATACCCAGGAACAGTTTTTGATTGCATTGAGGTAAAATACTTCTTCATTTGAACAAAATCTGTCCTTAACATTTTAATCTTGCAAAAGTGCTAGTACTAATTAGAATGTTATTTATTTCCTACAAGAAAAATCTGCTTAATGTTTTACTTAAGCCCTTTTTTTTGGTATGTGTTATTAGTGTACCTCAACACTGTTTCTTGTAACCTGCTTAGGATGCATCACTGAAACGTTCAAAAAATATTCTGAACTAACTTGAATGTTGTTAAATATATTTAGTAAGACACTTCTCCCCTCCCCCAAGAAACTACTAAGAGATTCCATTATTATAAAATAAGTGCCACTGTAATTTGATGACAAAGAAATTCAACAATTGAAAATAGGTAAATGCTATTACTAGGGTGTCAATATGCAAATCAAAAAAAGGACATATTTTGGTTTTTTGGGGTTTTTTTTTAATAATGGGGTTAAAGTTTGGAAATTTAAACACCAAACAGAAAAGGTATTGTTTTTGCATTTTAGAATTTAAATCACACCTCAAGCAATACATTTTAAAAAATGGTAATAGTTTGCAGGCTATTTATATGTAGACTATTTTCTTTTGTTTATTTGTATATGGTAAGGTTAAATATATGGTGAATGAAACAGCTCAGGTAACAGAAAGTTGCAAACTACTTATGATGGTAGAGAAATAAAAAGATTGTTACCCCAGTGTAACAATGTGTAATTAAAGGGAAGGATAGAAAAAAGGGAAATTGCAATTTTTGTTTTGTGCAATGGTAATTACATTTTCAGTGAGAAGAACCGGAAAGAAAGATTTCCATGGATCCTTGGTGGGATCAGATGATCAGCTGATTTGATCATTACAGTGCAACTGAGCACAATGAATCTATCCTTTTTCTGGACAGGAAATTCACACTTGTCCTGGGTAGATAGTGGTAACTGTGTGTTGTAATAGCCTTTCCTTCTTTTTATTGTTCTGACTTTTGTTCTGCACCTGTTTTTAGAAAATGTAAACAATTTAGGTAAAATTAGGATGCGTTTTCACAGTAAATCAGAGCTTGAGAGGAGTTAAAACAACTGTTTATTTTCAAAACACAGTAACTTTCTTCGATGATATGTCTGCAAGTGTTTTTTCATGTTTTCTATTTCACTAGTAGTAGTAGTAAAGACACTAAATTCGACTTTGCCGAGGCAAAACCTAGATCTTTTTCGAAGGAAGTGGGCTCCCTCTCCTGTTAAACAGCAGTAAATGCTGTTGCATGCACGTTTTTTTCTGAAGTCGGCGCAAATACGAAGATGACAAAGGATGGTTGAGGAAAACACAGTAATCAAGATCTCAGCTTTTTTTTTTCTTTCTTAATAGTGAAAAATGGAATTATATGTAAAGATGAGGCTTGCTATTTTCATACATGTAGTCACAATCTGTAGAGTCTCAGGAAAAAGGAAAGACAGTGTACAGGACTTGGTGACCTAACCTATACTAACCTATAACCTATAACTCCCAGATTTTGGCTGCACAGCTTCAGACCACTCTTATTTTTCACCTGTACTTCTATCTGTGAGACTTCACTCGGGCTTGAGGAACTGGGTGTTTATTTTTGTTTGTTTGTTTTGGTTTGTTTGTTTGTTTGGTTGGTTTTTTGGGTTTTTTTGGGGTTTTGGGTTTTTTTTGTTTGGTTTTAGGCGTTTTTTGGGCTTTTTTTTTGTTGGTTTTTTTTGTGTGGGTGTGTGTGGGTGTGTGTGGGTATGTGTAAATCTGCATTTGAATAATGTTCCTTTTGCAATAAAAGTAACCTTTCAAAAATAAATTTGATTGCAGCACAGAGTGCCAGAGAGCTATATTTTTACACTGGTGCCTGAAAAAATGTCTAATTTTATTTCCTGGTGCTGGTAAAGAAAAAAAATGCATCAACTACGGGTTACTTACCTAATTACTGACAAAGAATATACAGAAATTACACTTTTGAAGACTGACTTCTCTGGAACTGTTTCATAGTTGTTTCAAGAATAGCAACTTGGTTGTTTGTTGTTTTTCTTTCAATTAATGAGAATGTTAAAAGTTCTTTCATCAGTACTAATAAAAGGACTTCTTAAGACATGTTTTAACACTATAAAGGCTGTTTCCTTATCTCCATGTGAATTTTCATATCCTATAAAGATAAACTAGCTATATGCATTTGAAGTCCTTTGAATGATTCAGATTTTATTTTAAAATATAAAGAGGTATTTATGAAAGGCAGTCTTTGTCATATGCAAAGAGAAAGATTTCTTTTATCCACCTGTTGGCTCTTTTAGATATGAAAACATTAGAACTTGTTGAAAAAGGTTAGAAAAGATATTTTACCTGTAGTATGTGCCCCATTAATAGAAGCAAGAAATGGAATTTTCTTAATTTTGGTCTGAGACAAACCAACTGAATAGCCACTCCCTTTATGACAGAAGAATGGAATTTGGATTATCATACACTTATTACAGTTGAAGATAGGAAGTACATAAGAATCTGAGGAAATGTTGTAAGAAGTGTGTTCAAGAGACTTTTATAATATATTTCTGTGTTCTTAAAACAGTCCTCTTAAATACTTTCAAAGGTGAGACTTCTCTCTTGCTGTGCAGTGTTCTTAATATGGCGATTCTGGGAAAGGAAAATGGATTTTTAAAGTGCTTTATCTTCAAGTGATACTTTAAAAAGAATATAACATTGTCATTAGAAGTCTCTAAAAGTCTCTGTGTTTCCTAGAGAGTGTTTGCATTACTGTTATTTTTTTAGCCCAGCAAGCATGTTTTATGCGAGTGGAGATAGAAGTGTTTTCTCCCTTGAAATAACTTCATTTCATATACAGTATAGATCCAGATTCACTTATAAATCTACTCCAAGTCCATTCAGAATTGAAGATGACTAAAAACTAGCAAATTTATAAGAAATGGCATTTGCAATAACTGCTATTGGGAGTCATCACTACAAATTTTCATCAGTTCCTTATACTTTTACAAAAAATCTGCATATTCTTATATTCCTTTTACTCTCCTGGTACTTCAGCAAATATAATATTTCAGGCTTGCAATAAAGACTTTTTGTCAAAACTGCATTCTGAAAATCCTCCACTTTCCTTATGCATGTTTCCAAACTCCTTACTCTCACTTTCTGATCCACAAGCAAACCTTACACTTATTCTGATGGCTTCAATTATCTATTGTTTTCTTTTGGTTTCCTCATTTTCCCCCCTGTTGTGATATGCAGAACACTATTATTAAAAAAGTCTGGCTTTATTGTTCAACCAAGGTTTTCCCTTTTGTTCCTAAACACATTGTTGAATACAATTGCTTCTCCTGTTTGTTCCACTCCACATGAAGCTAAAACTCAAATTGCTCATCTTCAAATCTGTACAGTTTCCATTTCAGAAATTCTTTTCTGCTAGCTTTCCCCTCATGCATGTTACCAAGGCTTTTAACTATTAAATAGTGAGCACTGTATCTCTCTTCCTTAGAACAGTTGTTTGTGGAGAGGGCAATGGTTCATTGAGTCCAGAGTTCTTTTTTGACTGTGATTTTCTCCATAGGAAAGTTTCTAAGAAAAAGTCTTTTAGAAAAAAGTGTAAGAACAGCACAAGCATATATGATAAGCTTACTTAAGACATTTTCATCTCCCAGCCATTTTCATCTATTAGTCTTCTGTGCAGGATGTGGATCCTATTGAGTTAACAGGAAATGGATTTCTTTTCCATGACCTTATTTAGCGTGCTCTTCAGGTCATAGAATGTTTTGTTATTTATAGCCACTCTTTACAAGGAGCTCCAGAGATCAGCTACTTGCTACATAAAGAACTGAATTGTTCATCCTTGAACTTCATCCCCACTAGCTTCATGTCATGCCCCATCCCCAAATCAGAAAAAAAACCAAAATATTTTGTATACTCCCTTTCCTTAGATATAATCTTGTGGATGAGTTTGCCACCCCTGTATTTGCTTACGTTCTGTTTTTCTTATATATTTGCAGTGTATTATCATGGGCTTAACCTAATTTTGGAAACCTGTATTAATTTTTTAAAATTCTCTAATCCACAATAGTGAGTGATAAAGCAGCACACAGACTGAGAGAGTTCCACATGTTAGAAGAGACTTTCAGAGATCTCTAGGCAGCCTCCTGCTATAGCATGTTGCTCAGGCAGTGCCCACTTGGGTTTTGAGTATCTCCATGGGTAGAGTTTATACAGCCTCTTGGGACAGCATCTTCTGATGTTCAGCCATTCTCATGGGAATTTTTTTTAATACATCCAGTCAGAATATAACATGTTCCAGCTTTTATCTGCTGCCACTTTTCCTGTATCTGTGCAGCTCTGCTATAAGTCTCACTCCCTCTCCTCTACACCTTCCTGTTCAGTGGCTGCAGGCAGTGCTGAGGTCCCAGCTTTCACATAGATGAACAAACTCACTTTTCTTAGTCTCATCTTTGAGTCATTCTCTGGACTTGCTCCACTATATCAGTGTCTTTCTTGCACTTAGAAGCCCAAAAATTAGCATGCTATTCTCCATGTGGTCTTAAGATGTTGAAAATCACTTCCTTCAATCTGCTGAGAACAGTTTTGTTCATGCAGACAAATATGTGGCCTTCATTACTGCAGGGGCACACTTTGGAAGCTTATTAGCTGACTAAATAAGTTCCTGTCCACCAGAAACCTCTGATCTTTTCCAGGTAGCTTTTCCCTGGCTAGACAGAAAAGTGCCTGAAAAATGCTGCATTGGGTAATCCCACTCCAGCTACAACATTTTGCAGCTAATCATTATTGAACTCCTTGACAGTCCTGGCATCAAAATACTTTTATGTCCCAAATAGCAGCCTTGCCTTACAATTGTCAACGATCCCCAGTCTCGTGTTGTCACCACTGCAGCTTTCTGTTGCAGATGAAGAAAACTCAGATTTAGTAGCAGCCTGGAGAGATATAGGTTAAAAATAGAAATTTAGATTTGTCAGTGTTTAGGACTAAATGTGTTTGAACAAAGAAAGAAAACTTTTATTATTGGTTAAAAACTACTGGTAATTTCACGACTAAAGAATAGTCAAACTGTGGTGATGAGTATCACTGAATAGCAACAAAGTGCATGAGAGTACCTTCTTGCTAAATTTAGTACAAAGCAAGATTTAAAAAAAATGTCAAGAAGATGTTGCTAATGGGTGTTAGGGAGGTGTCAGGTACTGCTTTTTCTTCCTCTCTGGGCTCTTATGTGCCCTACATACTCGCTCAGCTTGCCTCTGCAGTGACTGTTTGCCATATAATGTTTATTTACACTCAGAAGGGTGCACTCAGAGGAGCTCAGCTAGAAGCAGATTTTACAGTTTCAGCAGATTCTTCAGTTTCAGACTAGTGCTCGCCACTTTGCCTCTCACACAGCTGACCATCCTCCAGTCACCTTAACACAGTGCGCACTAGAAACTATGTACTTCGTTCTTTCAATTTCATAACTTTAAAAAAATTAAATTCTATGAACTGACTAGTGTTCTGTGAGGAAAAGAATTGCCAGCTGAAGACATGCCATGCTTCCAATATTACCTAGAATGACAGGGCACAACATGTTTAACTCTGCTTGAAATGTACGAACTTTGCCCCTTCATATTGAAAGTGTGAATCAAACATTTTCTGCTGACCAGTGATTACAAGCAGATATGGTTCAACTGAGATAAATATTACTGGTTGTATTAGAGAGGTACTTGAATTAACTACATTTGATTAAGGATCTGCACTTTCCCTGAACTTGGGATAATCTTGCCAAATTTTGTGTATAATTTTACTCTCTTTTAGAATTTCATTTTATCCAGTAAACATGGTATTTTCTTCCTTACCACTCTTATTCAAGATACATTGAACAAAACCTGCCATTTTTAATTTCTGCTTTGCTTCCTCCACTTTAAAACCAGGATCACATTTTTAATCAAGTCCAGCCTTTCTTTTGTTCCATACTTTAGGACTTGCAGCTGTGCCTCCCCTTATTTGTACTGCAGGTTATAATTTCTAGCTATGTTCAGAACACAGAAATTGAAAGGGAAAAATGGCAGCTGCAGCATGGCAAATTGGAATAGCATTGCTGTGGTTTAATGCCAGCTGGCAACTAAGCATCCCACAACTTTTTGCTCACTCTCCCATCCCATGAGCAGGATGAAGGAGAGAACTGGAAGAGTAAAGGTGAGAAAACTCATGAATTGAGATAAAGACAGTTTAATGGCACAGAAAAGGAAACAAATAATAATGCTTACAATAATAATAAAATAGTTGGAATACACAAAACAAGTGATGCCCAGTGCAATTGCTCATCATTTGCTGCTCGATGCCCAGACAATTTCTAAGCAGTGGCCTCCAGCCAGCTTTCCTGCTAGTTTTATGTACTAAGCATGATGTCATATAACATGACCCCTTGGCCACTTTGGGTCAGCTGACCTGGCTGTGTCCCTTCACTACTTCTTGTGTGTCTCCAGCTTGCTTGTTGGCTGGGCATGAGAAGCTGGGAAGTCTTTGACTTAGAATAAACACTACTTAGCAGCAATTAAAGCCATCAGTGTGTTATCAACATTAGTCTCATATTAAATCCAAAACAGAGCACTGTACAGCTACTAGAAAGAAAATTAACACTATCCCAGCCAAAACCAGGGCCATATTTACCCCTTAGCAAATACCATTTACATAATGTTCAAGTCCCACTCTTTCCAATTAATCACCTTTCCTGTCTTCTGATATGTACACATAAATACCATTCCCTTGGAAATGAAAGCAATATAAACTCAGGAAGAATTTAGCTTTTTTGCAAGTGGGTTCTTTTCCTTTTGGTTTTAGAGTCACAGAATCACAGAACTGTAAAAGTTGGAAGGTACAACCTTTCTGCTCAAGCAGGGTCATCCTAGAGAATGTGGTGCAGGATTGTGTCCAGACAGTTCTGGAATATCTCCAGTGAGGGAGACTCTACAACCTCTCCAGACAATCTGTTCCAATGCTTAGTAGGCCACCTGCCCAGTAAAGGAGCTCTTCCTCATGTCCAGGTGGAATTTCTGTGCATCAGTTTCTGCCTGTTGCCTCTTGTCCTGTTGTTTGGCACCACCAAGAACAGCCTGGTCCACGCTCTGGACACTGTCCTGTCAGATACTTGTATACATTGGCAAGTACCCCTCTCAGTCATCTCCTCTTGAGGTTGAACAGGCCCAGATCTCTCAACTTTGCTTTAGTCCATTAATCATATTTCTTACCCTCGGCTGGACCTAATATCTTCATGTCTCTCTTGTCTTGAGCAGCCCTGAACTGGACACAGCACTCCAGATGAGGCCTCAGCAGGGCTGAGTACAGGGGCAGGATCACCCCCTGTGATCACAGTGAGATCAAAGTCCTGTGACTGCACATAGATTTATAGTTCATCCTCTTTGTTCCCCATACTGCAAGTGTTGGTTTACATTTGATTGTGTCAATATCCCATTAGGATTGCAAAGGGATGCCCCATTGTCCTGTCTTGTAATTAAGTCTTACACTGTTTGTGCTTGCATGAACCTCATTTAGCTGCTGTGGTGGTCACTATAGCTCTCCCCTTCCCGCACCTTTTCTCTTTGAGACTGACAATATTCCTATCCCTCTTCAAATCTGATTTAAGGGTCTCCCAACAAGCTAGCCCTGCTAGCTTGTGATGCCTTGGAGTGGCTACCTAGAACAGAGGCTAGAAAGATTAAGATAATAAAGTGGGTATTTATTAAAGGCTTTCAAACAGGCTTTCAGACACCTTGGGCAGTCAGAAACCTTCCAGAGATGGAAGATGGACAATGGTCATGAGTTTTTCAGACAGATAAAAGTTTGGTCCATTTACATGTCAGGGGTTAATCCTCCACTTACAGCTTCAGGTAATGAAGTCATATTCCTCCAGTTTGCTCCCCCCCTCCACCCCATTCACTTTTGTTTATACTTTTTGGGGCCTGAGGCCGTAGGGTGTCCTTGAATTTCAGGCCTAGAGGAGTTGTTTTGTCTGACCAAAATGTGAAGACAGTTAACGAACACTCTATATGGAGTTTAGAGTTATACCCTAAAGCAGTACAGGATTTGAAAAATATAGGAGCTAAAATCCTAAGGCACCACTTATCAGCTAAGATCCTTTACCACCTTTGAGACAGCCCCATTTTTTACCAGCAGACTCACTGTTGTATAAACTAGCCGTGATCAAAATCCCTGAACTTTTTCTGGTAGCACCTGTCTGAAAGCCAGATATTCATCTGCATGATTATCCTGTTTCTTTCCCCATCATACCCAGAAAGTGCCAGGACAGAAGAAAATGTGCTCCAGATCTTGTGACCAGTTGTTCCAAGGCCCTAAGTTATGTCTTGATTGTCTGAAGCCTTTCTGCTTGGACCTCATCAGTGCTCAGCTAGAAAATCAGTAGAGGGTAATAATCCATGAGCTGTACCAGGCTAGGAAGTCTCTCAGCGGTGTCCCTTACTTGAGCCTCAGGGAGATAACACACCTACCTGTGGGTTGGGTCTGGTTGGCATACTGGGCCCTCCATTCCTTTTAAAAGGGCTCTATTACCCTTCTTTTCTTCATATTTGAGGAGGTTGTGATGCAAGGGGCAGGCTGTGCTGCCCTAGGCAAACCCTGCATCCCAGAAGGACCTTCATCCACATCCTTATTTCCCTGTTTCTCAGATTCCAGGGCCTCAGAAAGTCAAGGTATAAATACACTCAATATTTATTCTTAATGTTAGGATGATATCTAATTATCTCAAATATAATAGAACCCCCAGACTTTGCGAAAATAAGCAACAAACAGCAGAATTATAAAACTAAACAAACATTAAGCTGCTTTATGATTTGTCCTTTGGATTACCTCTTTCAGTTAACAGATTTCATGTTTTACATTCATATGAAAAGAAATTCCACTGAATCCTTAGTTCCTTTTCAATTTACTGGCAAATGTTATTTTTAGTGAGCTTTATGTGCGTTCTTTGCTAGCATTAAATAGAATATCCTATGTAAGCACAGAAAGGATAATCTAAAATTCAGCTTAGAATTTTGGATTCTGCAATTGCAACTCCTACTTTATTTTTTGTCAAGTTAGTATGATTTGGTTGCAGTCACTAATTCAGGGGTGTTAATGTAACACAAATATTTAACATATTCTGTAAATATCTGCAAATTGTTCTTGCCCTCAGTTTTATAAATGTAAAAGAGACATTTGGATTACAGTTATATCTGACAAGAATGTTTGAAACATTTAACTTCTCTGAAAATACAGGTGTCCCTTAAATCAGTGGTGAAGTGGTGGTACAGATTTGTTTAATTCTGCCTTTAAGAACTCCCTCTGGTTTAGGATTTTTCCTGTAGAGGGTGGCAGAGGACTGATGATTTCTGATTTCATTGTTCTAGTTCTAGAGATTGTTCTGTCCCCATTTGAAGTCAATAGACATAGGCTCAGAAAAAAAGTCTCTAAAGTAATAATTTTGGCCAGTCTATCAGATGATCTTAACGCTCTGCTAATTATATTTATTTCCTAAATATACTAGTATTTTTACCTGACATACTACTGCAGTCCTTTGGAGTATCTGACAGCAGATTTAAATCTGAAGATTTAAATATATTTTCAGATTTAAACATATTTCAGATTTAAATACATTTCAGATTTAAATACATTTCAGATTTAAATAAATATATTTAAGATTTAAATATACTTTTATTTTTCTGTAATTATGATTACCCTATGATACACCTCAGTAAATTATTTGGGATTCCTCTAGATAGATGCACTAAAATGCCCACTTCATGTCCATTTTTCTCTAAGACATTATTTATATAATACTTTCTATACTGTGCATCGTGCTCACAGAAAACAGATCCCTTACTATACAAAAAATCTAGAAAGGCATATGCAACCAAAAGGGGTTTTGAAGGTTTCTTTCCAAGTACATTTAGAAGAAAAGTAACAGAATTTAAAACTCCAGAGAAGAATTCTGCAAGATAGAATTAAATTTCCATAAAAGATTGATGGAACCTACTGAAGTCCTACTTAAGATTAAGAAAGACACTATAGAATTGGCAAGAACACAAATACCTACTGTTGTCTCCAGAGAGGTTTCTGAAAATCATACTTTCTGGGACAACTCTATAAAGGAAATAGTGTTATACATTTAAAGTATCACAATCCCAAGCTTTTCCATGTAGGTAAGGAACTTTTTCCCCTTGAAACTCTTTCAAGGTGCCATTCTTGATAACGTTGCAGAAGAAAATCCTTTGTATTGTTTACATTCCAATTCTTTCAAATCTGCAAAGATTTGAAACATCTTAACATCTATAGAAAAGATACAGAAATTACTCCACATGAATTGCATGCGCAGTTATTTTTTAATGTTTGAATTTATTTTCTACTCAAAATTTTAGAAAAGACAGACTTTAAAAACCAATTTATGATTACAGGTTTGAAGTGAAGCATTTATAAGTTCAATAGCCTAAAAAGGAATCTCCAGACTCTGAGACATCCTCTGGTATTAAAGGCTGTTAAATAACTATGAGTCCTCTTTTAATATATTTTTTTTGCCATTAAGTAGTAGCTCATCTCCAGACAATGAGTTAGTTATGCAGTATTACTGCAGACTTTTAGACTTATTTTCTTTCTTTCTAATCTGTCGCAATTTTATAAATATTTCTTTGAATTCCTCTAAGCTTTTAGTGCATGATCAAAATAACAAATTATTTGAAATATAACAGATGGTGTAGATTTCTTATTAAGTAAACTCTCTCTGCATGTGTCTGACCTCAGAGAAATGTACTTGTTTATTTGTGCATTATATTCTGGCTTAACCACCGTGCTTGGAAAGCCTGGGTTAAGTCTAGTTTGGTAAGACATATTGCTTGTGCTAGCTTGAGAAATAAACTCTAAGGTTTAGAAATCTGGAATGTCGATGTACTTTTTGCCAAGTACTTATAATACTTTATAATCCTTAGACTTTTACAAAACCATGAGGCGTTCACTGCTGTCAATAGGCAAAATTATTAAGCTAAACAGTTTTATGAAGGTTCTAACAGTATCTGTCATGAGTTTACCCTTCAGAGATCTACAATTACAATCAACAGCGTGCTTAGCTGCTATGCTTTTAAACGAAGTCTATATCCCTATGAATCACAGACTAGGGGATGGGGCTCTGTGTGATTCCTTCTTTGCCCTGTCCTTTCCACTGACCTCTCCTTTCCCTTCTCCTCAGGACTGCTCTTCAAAGCAATTTATGCTTGTAATTGTTTTTTGCTCATGTGGGCCAAGTCCTTCCCTTGGAATTAACTAAGAGTTATCAGATATATTTGTGCATTGCAGTGGCAGAAATGCTGCCTAACACTCCTGCCTGTTCTTTGATGCAATTGTGTAAAAGTACATTAATTTCCCTTAATCTTACCCCATGAATTTCTTTTTTTTTTTTTTTTTGTAGAATCATGAAAATATTTGCAAATATGAAAAAAAGAGAAATGATTGATGAAATCACATTTTACTGACTTGCAAAGTGAATTTGAGCTGATATTCTGAAAAGTTTTAATTAGAAACTTCTCAAGAATGGAAATGCACTAGAATTTTAGGTGACAGCAAGTGGTATTATTACAGTGGTAAACATACCATACCCAGCTTCATGTGTATTCTGTTCCTCCTCTGAAAGTATTCTTCTAAAGGTATGTGTATGTGATTATGATTTTGAAAGGTCTTTTAGTGCCATTTTAGGTACCATTGTTCTGTTAGAATGTTAAAAATGTACTCAGATCAGAGAGTGAATACAGCAGCCTAAAATTTCCTTTGAATATTTAAAGGTGCATGACTTACCCATACCTTTGTCTATTAAAGGTTTTATCTCTTGGTGGATGCCTGCCACTTCTGTGCTCTGATGCAACCAATCCCCTCCTTAGTCACCTGTTGGCAGCTGCATGGTACCTATGGTCTCCTCAGCAGGCCAAGCACGTAACTGCTAGGAAAACAGTCAGAAAAACATTACCCTTCACTTGGCAAATCCATACATACCATCTCAGCTCTTTGAGAATGTGACAACTGGCAGGTATTGAACTTTGCTGACACATAGTATTTTATAAAGACTTCTATCACCTGCTAATTTCTTCTGTTTTTCTTTTCTTCCTTACTACTGTGCTTCTGAATTCATTTATTAACCTCTCTTTCCAAATAAGAATTATGTTGCCATCCAAGATTCTTATTTTCCACTTTATCTGGGACAATCCTCTTCAGCCACCCCATACCTTCAGTACTATGTTATTTGCTCCAGGAAATTAAACAATGCCATACCAGCCATTCTTCACAACCACCTCTGACTTCTTCTTTTCTCCACTTTGGCATCACTGTCAGGTGCTCTGGTGCCTCAGCATGATCTGGCCTTAGAGCTGCTCCTGCTTTGAGGAGGAGAGTGGACTTGATTGGGGGGGGGGTCATTATCAACTTCCATGATCCTGTGATACTGATCTGCTTGCTTTCAAGGAAGTAAAACATTGGAGAGTTGGTTTTGGCTTGCATTGTTATGTGTTCGGAATTCTCTACTTGGTCCCAAGTAAGATGTAAAAAAGTTCTACTCCTTTCAAGTGACTGCATTTTTTCTCTAATAAGAACACTGTTCAAGGTAATTTAAAATAGACACAATCACATAATAGATTTAATATGTTGATTAGCAGTTAAAATATTAAAGAAACTTTATCATACCCTGTGTTCAAAGTAGTTGTAACAAAGAAAGTACTTAAAAATCCTTGTTTAGTGTCTTTTATGTGAGATCAAATACTTGTTTAATCTTGCACAGTATTCCCTGCAGAACCAATTAACTTATTCTTTCCATATGCTCCAGCTCAGAAAGTCTTTGTAATTAACAGAAAAATAAGCACTTTAAGCCTGTATTTTTTAAAGTACATTTATCATAAAGCACATATTTCTTAGGAAACTTTGTGAAAAGTACAAGAACTGAACACTTTAATTTCATTTTTTAGTATCTTTAAGTGGCCACTGGGAGACAATAAAAGCTACTGGCACTCCTAGAATTTTTGAAATGGATTTCCCTTATTAGGACAGTCCAGTTCTATGCTTTTGTCTTGAGCTTTATAATGATTCAGTTAAATGTATAGCGGGCAGAATTACATCTGTTCTTGGTATTGTGAGATGTGACTATGCAAAATCTGCAAAATCAGATTTAACTGTCAGTGTCTTTAAACAGGACATACAACATGGTAAAAGCACTATCAGTATTAACGTTTGGAAAGTAGGTGTGTATCAGCTCTCAAATGTTCTTATTTCAAAAGAAGCAGTAAATATATATATATTTGAATTGAATTTAATAGAAATTTTCAGTGATTTCATTTCAATAGGAAAGAGCCCAGAAAATTAACTCAACAGAATAAAAGCACATAAAAATAGGTGGATCTTTTTGTAATCTGATTAAAACCTGTATATAAAGTTTTCTAATTGTACCCTATGCTTTCTTAATGCATGGGAAAAACACATACTCTGTTTTTCATTTGGGGAAGTTTTTCAAAGTTTTATTAATAATTTTGGTGATCTTTGTAAGAGAATAAGATGTTTTTATTAAAACACAGTCTAATAGGGCTTTTTCTCAATTAATCTTTATAGAAAGAAAAGTACATAGTTGTGTTTTTTTCAAGATATTAAACCGGAAATGCTATTTTTTCTTTATGGAACTGTTTTCTTTCAAGTCTTTATTCTAGTACATGTGTAAACACCTCATACTACTGCCATTTTTCTACTTTATCTTCCCTCAATTCTTGACTCTTATGATAAGCATTTTGTCTAACTCAAATCATGCTTATTTAATACTGCTGGAAGTTAGATCTCTGCTTTTTATTACAGTGAAGATGGTTCATGTTTCTTGTCTATAATAAAATCAGTCCACAGGCTTTAATTTAAATTTATGAGCATGCTTGAGAGTTTTCATAGCTCTTTTTTTCCTTTGAGGACAAGGAGGAGGAAGTTGGGCAGGCATATGCCAAAATGAGGTATCTGGAACACAGATCACCTATGTTCAGAAATTTAACCTTCTAACTAAGGAAAGAAAAAGTGTTTTCATTAGCTTATCATGCAAATACTGACTTAGTTCACTTTTTCTGTTGAAGGGATTTATCCTGCTGTTCTATATACATCAAAATGCAACAAACCCACTCAATACCTGTAATGCAAGGTGTCAATGACCCTTGTTGACTTAGTTTAAGAACAAGGGTAATAAAACTACTGGTCTGTGGACTAATGCTTTCCTCTTCCATAATTACCTTTGAAACATAGAACAGCTTAAAATATGATCCCAGGCTCACTAAGATAATGGTCCTAATGAGGTCACTGATTGTTGATCTCCAGTGAGTCAGTTTAGCTAGTTTTATAAAGCCACTGCAGTTATCTGAAGACTATGCTTTGGAATAGACATCAGATGGCAGTATTTCATAGCATAAAAGACATAACTCTCGTTATACAGATTGTATTATTTAAAAGAAGCCTTTGGAATTATTATGCAATTGCTAGTGTTTTTTACTAAATAAGAAAAAATGACAGTATAACTGGGGGGGGATATGTTTGTCCTTCACAGTTAAAAACATTTTAAAAATCATGCATTTATTTTGTCTACTTGTTGAAGACCAGTTCTGTGTGTACTGCTCTTCCGATCAATAAGATGTGGAAGCAGTTATTGTGGTAGTTATGTGTTAGTTATGATTTAATAAAATTCTTTTTCTGTCTGTGAATTAACACTTTATTTCCAGTTTTAATTTTATTCTTAATGAAACATAGATTAAAATTTTGGTTTTTGTCATTTTAGTAATATCTGGGCTTTATTCTATATTTGGTCAGTGTTAATTTTTGACATAATGATTAAATTGTCTATAAAGTTTTAGAAAAATACACAAAAACATAATGCACAGTGATTTCTGCGTTCTGTGGTGCTGTTCAATACTGAGTTAAATTTGCAAGTACATTGTTATCAAATTTCACATATGACGCAGTACAGTTAAAACTTGTCTGCATAATGGGGTTGACACCTGATAGCAATGTCATTCTTAATGTAAGCTGACCTTTCCGCTGCTGTTCTGATCTACTCCTGTCAGCATCATGATGTTCTCTTTATAATCCTCATCAGGAATTGTGGCTTCGGTGCTAAGTACAAAGGTGATTCCTCTCCATTGTGAGAGAAAGCTGCTTTTGCAAGATTTCTGATTTTGCTGCAAAACAGGGAGCAGTATTTGCCTTTCACACCTGGTCATGCAATTGTAAACGCCCTTCATCTCACTGAAAGCCAAGACACTGTGTGTGCTTCAAAGGAAATTCTTGTTCACAAAGGATAGCTGGATTCTAAGACAAAGTGTAAGAGGAACAATATATTGCAACAATGAAAATTATATTAAATCAGTGCTCTGATTTTAAAAAGAAATCTCTCACAGAGAAATCTCTCACCAAATGTTAATTCTTTGTTCCTGTAGGATGAACAGGAAGTATGGTTACAAGTGAAACTACTGTTTTTGTTACTGTTGCTGTAAAACAAAACTTTAAGGAAATTTTCACCTGCCTCCCATTACTGCTATTTGTGAGTTATCAACACAGTTTAACATGTTTATAACATCTTTGTCTTTTGTAATAAATATAGTTATTTTATTAAAACTGAAAAAAGCATAAGGGTCTGAGTTGATTGACAACGGTGGTGTTGTATCATAAAATTGCACCAATACCTTATTACATGAAAATAAACATGAAATCTATTAGCTGTATACATTCACCAAATAAATACAAGTAGTTTTGCCTTTTTATCTTCTGGAAGTAATCTTTGAATAGATTTTTGATATTTTGTCTCCCCATCATCTGTTAATAGAAAAAAGGCATTTCCTTAGTTCAAACAGCGGTAGTATTATGATGAAAATACTAAAATAAGAACATCTCATTGAACACCTACTTGTAGCTGTCATAGTCTTATTTGATGTGTATATCTTAAATGTTAGGTTTGTTTTTCTGAAAAATATGAGGTAGCAAGTATCTGACTTTCCTAAATGCATTTGAAAACTGGTTGTGATAAACTGACTTGAGGGCAGGGAGAAGAAGGCAGAAACTATGCCCTTTTGCACTAGTTGATTGTAGCATTTTTTAGCTTAAGAGGTAACAGTTTGGAATCTTGAATTTTTCCTGGGGACAAAGACAAACATGGTAGATCCATGAAAAAACAGAAGAGGCTATTCAGCAGTCCCCCTTCCTCTCCACCTCCCTGAAGGTTCAGGAATAAGCAAAGGAAAGAATAACCAAACAAAAGGAGCACACATCTGATGTTTAAGCCCTCCTCCAGCACTTTTTATGTACATAACCAGAAGTCACTCAAGCAGCTGCAGCACATTAGTTACGATAGTTTAACAGGCAGCTTTACAGCTCTGATAAAGGTTGAGCTAAAGCAATTTCTTCCTCTCATGCTCACTTGCTATGATAGCTCAGAAGTGATCTTTGGCAGCAGGGCTGTGAGAGGAGCGGTAATGTTTAATCGGTTTCTGTGGAGGAGTTAGCTTGCTTTTTCCTTTGTAGATCATTATCTGTAGAAAGACGTTAAGGGCAGGCAACACCATGTTGAAAACAGAATAGGCTAAGTGGTGCAGGGTCTCTGAACAGCTTTTGGGAACGGATTTAGAACGGAAATATTTTAAGCAATTAAGCCAAGGTTTGATTGTATTAGACCATAAGAGCAAAGTTACTTAAGAAACATGGCTCAGCAGACAAGTCCAGACAATTTGCCTGTTCCTGAAGTGGATAATACACACAGTCAAAATTCATGCCTAAATGAAGATTTTGTGAAGACCCTGAGGGAAAACCTGTTGCAACATGAAAAGTCCAGGACAACTCGAAAATCTTCACCTGCTTCTCCCCGGCTGTGTCCAGTTATTTCTCCTCGAAACTCTCCAAGGCTTTTGAGAAGGATGTTTTTAAATAGCAACATACCAAAACAACGTCGTTTCACGGTGGCACATACCTGGTAAGAACTGAGGTGGTTGACATAAAATACTAGATTTTTTTTTTTTCATAGAATATTTATCTCCTTGATGTTAGTACTTCTATTTCTTGGTTTGATCTCTGCATTAGTCTCTCTGATTGAAAGAGACAGTTCTAATTTGTGGCTAAAATTAATTGCTGTCCAGAAGTTTGAAATAGTAATTCATATGAAGTAAGAAAATATATATTTCCTGGCACAAAGGCTTCCAAATTTCCTCTGATTTCTTAGGTAATAACTCCATTCTTTCCTCCCCTTCCAAAATAAAAAAGTACTTATTTCATTCTATGCTGTTCCAGTCAGAGTAACTTCACAATTCTTTTCTTTAATGTGTCTGTTGAAAATATTTTGGCTTTTTATTGATAATTTTGGACCCCTCAGCCTCTTAGCAAAATAACAAGTTTATTTATGTTTTAAGAGTGCTCAAATTAAGAAGGATGTGATAAAGAAGAATGATAGGAATAGATATTTTATGTGAAACAGTGATTTTTGTTAAAGCAGTTGCTAGAATAAACAGAAAAGATAGCAAGGGAAGCCCTTGGTAAATGATTCACCAGTTGTATTTCTTTAGTAACTTGATCACTTCTTAGACGTGTTTATGATCAAGTCTAAAAAAGACATTCATTTTTTGCATCCATCTCCTGTAAATAGCAGTATTATTTTTTAAATTATTCTTTTAAAAGATGTTGTATATGAGGTTACTGTAAGTAACACATTTGTGTTTGCTGTGATGGTTCTGAAATATTTTGTTTTTCTTCTTGTGAGATCTCTCCACGCCCCCTCCCCCCCCCATTATTCCTCTAACGAAAGTGTAATATAAAGAAAGGGGGGCAATTAAATATATTCAAAGAAAATAAGTCATGCATTCTAAGCAGCAAATTAATATGCTCTTGAAGTTTATCTTCATTTGTCTGAAATTGGATCTACACTATAGCTATGTGATTGGTATGTGCAGTGCACATTGTATACTAGTGTGCTTAAATCTTTATTATGGCTTTGTGTCGTTAAAGAACTTGTATAAAATAATATTTTTACCCCTGAAAAGCATAAGAAACAACATGGGCCTTTATAATTTAAGAATACTTTTTGAAACCAATGTACTTGTTCAGATATTGCATGTGTAAAATAGAAAACTGAATGAAATCAGGATGTTTCATGTTTCTTTAACAATTATGCATAAATCCCAACAACAATCCCATTAAGTATCTCTAACTGCTGTTCTGTGTTCATCAATTTATAAAACATTCTGTACATAAGAATGTGCAGGTTAAAAAAGTAATTCAGGCAGATCTGGCTTACAATCTAAGATGAAAAAAAAATTCTGAAAGAGAGGAAATTATCGTGTGTGATTATGCATATATAGGCAGTCCAATATGACAGACAAATGAAGGGGATATATATATAGGTAGCAAACATGTTTGGGGAACATAAAAGGACAAATGCTTGCATAATATTAAAAAGTGGAATTTTGTTTAAATGCATTTTCTCTAGTGAGCTTCAGAAGTTTGTGTAGAGTGCTTTTTTCACCATGATGAATGTAGAAAACACTCAAGGTTTTCCCAAATATGTGAAATGCTAGACCTGAAAGAAATACTTCATTGTTATGATTTATGAGATGGATTTATCATAGCAATGACGTTTTTTCCAGCAAGTAGAGAAGTACAGAGTGAAGCAGCAAGTTACAATGCATTACCTGAGAACCTGAAAAGAACAGTATTTTTGAAGTGACAAAGCAGTAACATACATGATCAGACTTACAGGCATATGAAGGGCTTACAAATGTTATTTGTTGCCAAGGACCATCAAGCCTGTAGTTTCTGATACATCCTCACTTGGTTATCTAGTAAGAAAACTGAGATGCTATGTGATAGGCCTGTGGTTTCTGTACACTTTGGCTACATAAACACTATAGTGGTTTTAATTCTATATGCATATAATTCACTTTAGACGGCTTATAGGAAAACAGTGCATTTGAAAATGGAGTAGTTGTAACCTTAATTCAAAATGTTATACTATGAAGGATCCATTCTGGGGCTAGTTTGACCCACTGTAATGACCATCTCTGCTCTATTTTTCTTGTATTTCTAACGTACTGGGTTTTGTAATTTAAGAAAAATCGTTCAATTCATGCATACACCTTTTTGTTTAGTGCATCGTTCATACAAGCATTAAAAATTTCAATAACATCACCTTATTCAAACCGCTAGTAAGCTGTTCTGACTTTGCAAAATGTCACTAATTTTATAGATTTTTTATTTTCTTACATTTTTCTGGTGATTAGAAGATTACGTATATAGGTAGCATAAGAAATAAATGACACGAAAGATACTGCTGCGTGTTGCACTGATACCAAACAGCCATCACAGATCCAGTGTGCCAAAAACACCTAATTTAGATTGTGCTCCCTGATTTCAAGTTTCTAAAACAGCATTCTGATACAGTCAAGGAGTTTCAAGAATTGTTCTGGCAACTCCTTTTTTATCCTAAAGTCTATAGCTCATCCTCTGTAATGGCTTGGGTTGTACAACTTTTGACACCAAAATGCATTTTCTTTATCATGTGACCATTATTTTTCCACATTAATAATTGAGTTATCACTTTTAGTCATTTTACAAGTCCTTCTCTACTTCTTTATCTTTATTCTTCTCTAGCGGTATCCTTGAATTCATTGAAGTACTTGAAAGATAAACTGCTACTTTTAGGATTTTAGAGAGGAAAAAATACTACCTTCAGAGTGGAAATGGAAGGGTTTAAGTGGCAGAGGTGCATAAGGCCTTCAGTTTTGTTGGAGAAATTTCTTAGTATCTTACAGTTTCAGAGAATATTAGTCCTGCCTAAAACTGAAATTAAAACTAGTTATTTTGAACTTTTAGCCTGGATTCCTCTCAGTCTGTAAACAATATCAGTCTACAGTCTGTAGGAAAAAACCACAGCAACTACAAGTGTTTGAAAGTTTTGTGGCCAGGATTTCAAACAAACTCTACCCAAATCCAAATTCCATTTCCTCTCAAATCTGTCTTATATTGTATTACTGTAAAAGTATTCATAATACTTTAAGATCTCACCAATATAGTGACACTGCAGCACATATTACAGCTGGACATGGACCAGATAAATTAAATCCCCTGGTATGTGCTTGACAAAATCAGTTTCTGGATTATCTTAGTTTTCTCATCATAAGGCTTTATAAATGTTCTGATTGCCTCAGTGCCTTTTGGCAGGACAGATCTTGAGAGTGGGATCACACATGCTGTGATTTGTGAGGAGAGAGGGCTTTCAGATCAGGGAAGGAGACTGTCAGTTCCCAGCTGTGTGGACATCCAGTGTGTGTGATGTCTCACACACTGTCCAAAGATCTGTGGAAGGATATTTAGATACTTTAAATCATACACTCTTAGTAAACTCATCTGGAAAGTCAGCTTTCCTTAATTATCTATGAAAAATTCCTTTCTGTAAAGGGAGGAAAAGCAAGAAACATAAATATTTGGAGCAGGATACTAAGGTCAGTGGAACATAACAACTAAATTATATCTGTTTAACTGAAAGGATGAAGTCATGGCACACATGTGCTTGATTTTTTTGGCTTTTGTTTGCTGCCTTAGTCCTTCTCAGTGAATACAAAATGATCTACCAGTTGGTTTTTCTTGCGTTGTATATAACTTTAGACAGTGTATTTGCTGCCTTTGTGACTTATTCGTGCATGTGGTTCAGAGACAGCAGCTAGTGATATATGCCTCTTTTTAAAGTCATTTAAAGTGGATTTGTTATTCACAGGTCCAGAGTGAGTGTGTTCGCCTTTGAAAACTATTCACTCTCCAGCTCTGGTGGAGCTCGTTCAGTACTTCCTGATGTTCAGGGCTTTGTGATCTTTTGATGTTTTTTTAAAACATGTACCCCCAAACTCAGCATTTAATACAATTACTGACTGTAAGAATACAAGTATGTGGTCAGTTAAATGGAGTACTTTCATCTGAATTTAGCCGGTCTTTGTCCCCACCCATAGTAAATATTTTACATTGACTTTGGCATTCAGATATGAAAACGATAGATGCCTTAGAAATAGTTTAGATAGATATGGGCAAGGTGTGCCATTTTAAGTTTCAGGAATGTAACTGACATGAGCGTACCCATAAAACCAGGTTTGTCTTTATTTTTATTGCACAATATCTTTTCATGCACTTTTATTGCTAATTACAAAAACCAACAAAACCTCAAGTGTTAGCTATAGGTAGATTGCAGAAGAGCAACATATTTAATTTGACGTGATTCTACATAGCCTGGTTCAGTGCAGTTCAACTATGAAACAAGAATGAGGCTGTGCCACACTGAATTGATACACTTTTTATCACTACTGTTTTCTTCCAGTTTTCAGTATAAAGTTTCCTAAAAGCTTTTAATACCTATGTGTTCCTCTCCTTCACTACTCAGTGGTTTACAGGAACTAAAGTACATTTTGGCATATGGAAGTAATTTCAAAAGGAAGAAACATCAAAGCAGATAATTATCCAAGATAATAAGTGATTAACTACTTCAGAAAACCAAATGTATCCTGGGCTGTATCCAAAGCAATATGGTCATCAGGTTGTAGGAGAGTCTATCCCTTTACTTCATGCTGGTGAGACCCCACCTGAAGTACTGCATACAGTTCTGAGGTCCCCAGCAGATGAATGACACGGACCTGTTGAAGCAGGTTCAAAGAAGGGACAAAAAAGTGATCAGAAGGTTGGGACGCTTCTCCGGTGAGGGAAGGCTTGGAGAGTTGGGGCTGCCCAGCATGGAGATGAGGCTTCATATAAAGTTTAAGAAGAGGCAATTGCTTGAGTAAGATAATTTTTGCTGTCAAGTTAATGATGTTACATCAAGGTGCATCAAATAAGATGTAGTTTAACAAGGGCAAGTGCTGGATTCTGCACCTCAGACAGGGCAATGCTGGTTGTGTTCAGACTGGGGAATGTGAGGTTGAAACGCTGGGCCATGAAAAGGGCCCTGGGGTTCTGGTCGATGGCAAGTTGAACATGAGCCAGCAGTGCCCTGGCAGCCAGGAGGGCCACCTGTGTCCTGGGGGCATCAGGGACAACATCACCAGCTGGGCAAGGGAGGGGATTGTCCTGCTCTGCTCTGGGCTGGGGCAGCCTCACCTCGAGTGCTGGGGGCAGTTTGGGTGCCACAATAAAAAAAAGACAATAAGCTATTAAGAGGGCATCCAGAGGAGGGCCACAGGGATGATGAAGGTTCTGGAGGGGAAGTCATATGAAAAGTGGCTGAGGTCACTTGATTTGTTGTCTGGAGGAGACTAAGGGAAGACCTCATTGCAATTTATAACTTCCTTGTGAGGGAAAATGGAGGGGCAGGTAGTGATCTCTTCACTCTTGTGATGAGTTACAGAACTCAAGGGAATGGCATGAAGCTGAGCCAGGGGATGTTTAGGTTGGATATCAGGAAAACATTTTTCACCCAGAATGTGGTTGGGCACTGGAACAGGCTCCCCGGTGCAGTGGTCACAGCACGAAGCCTGACAGAGTTAAAACCCCATTTGGATAACACTCTCAGGCACATGGTGTGACTCTTGGGGTGTCCTCAGTAAGGCCAGGAGTATAATTGATATTCCAGCTGGGTCTCTTCCAGCGCAGCATATTCTATAATTCTATTATGATAAAGTGCACATATGCCTATGTAACCTTAGTTTTCCTTATTCAATTAAAAAAAAATCAGTTTCTTCTACTACTTCCTTGTTTTTCTCACACAAACTTTTTTCACACTTACTAAATCAGATGAGCAGTATTGCATAAAATTTTAGTCAAGGTAACACCTGGCATATTAGAATGGACTCTATTCCATTTTTGCTCAGACTTTTTAGACTGAGTTATCATACTTCTTTTCTAGAACAATATGTGAACCACTTCACATAAAATGTAAAGATGCAACAGATGCATAACCTCATAAGATATAACATCATAACAGATGCATAAATCATTCCCAGGAAATTTAATTCACAATATTTTCACAGAGACATACCGTATTGTATAAGGTAACTCAGTCCACATATCCACTCTTCTTGAAATTGTTACATAAGGAGGTGCATGCTTGTAAGAATGCATAGGTTACTGGGGCAGAGAAAAAGAATAAGCTTTGGGAACATGATGCTCTCTGCTATTTTACAGAATGGTTTGTGGTCAGCTAAGAATGCTGTACAATAGTGTTAACTAATGAAAAATTTATTTACCACTGAGAAATAATACTGTTTCTCTACAGCTCAGACCTGAAGAAAGCCAGGTTAATCTTTCCATAAAGAATGAAATGGCAAAGATGCAGTTTCTCAAATAAGAGCTGTGTTAGAGAGAGCTCCTAGTAATGGGTAGGAAGTAAAAAAAAACTTCAGAAAGATCACTGAGCAATCAGACTAAATTCTAAGTTTTTATTGTACAGGGACAAATAACTGAGCAAGGAAGAGCAGAGTGAAAGAGAAAAAATGATGGATTTGGCTTACTAGATTTGGTAGTACAGAAATTGTCATTTATAAAAATGTGCAAAAGGTTTCATTGGGTTTGCTACATTTTTTTTAGCTTACTGTGTAACACCTTGCAAAGCCTGTTTGACTCAAGCAGTCTTCCACATTGCTCCTTATTGCATTACTCCAACTCCATTTTGCAAACTTGCTATTTTCATTTTCACTTTGCATGAGTAATTCACTATTTTATTAGTAGTTTTCTACAAGTTTATTTGCTCTTTACCCATCCCATGGAATCCTGCCTGTTTTTTCTGCAGTTTGACACATTTCCAAAGTTTTATGAAAGCTCAGATTTTTATTGCATGTTGGCTGTTCCCTCCATCTGCAGTATCGAGCCCTCTGTTCATTGGCATTACAGATTTCATAGGTTCCATACACAAAACCGTAAAGTTTCCACAATATTATAAAATATTCAGAAGTTTATTTCCTTTTTTGTTTTCTTATAGTAATTCATATCTCTAGATGTGTTTACCATGGGAATAGATATTCTTACAATTTTTTAGCACAGTCTAATGATGAACTAGCTTTTTCTTTCATGTGTTCTTGAAGAGCTTCACCTTCTTTGGGATTTGTAGGTATTACTCCAATCTTTTTCCTCCTGTGACATTTCTTCTGTATGTCATCACCTATTAGGGGTTGTATTCTTCTGTTTCATTTAGTACTGCACATGATTTTTTCTACTGGACATCCAGGAGAACACCAAGCTTAAAACTTGCAAGAATTTATTCCTACAACAGATAAATTAACATTTAAGTGAGAACGAGGATTGGGAGAGGGGTCTCATCATCTCTGTCTGTCATGCTACCTGTCCTTTAAGAAGCAACTGTTTAGTAGAACCAGCAAGTTTTACTCTATCATTGGGCAGAGTACTATCAGACTTCTACTTTATTAAGAAAAGCAGTGAAACATTTGCAGAAGGCTCATTTCTGTCGTGATCTGGAGGAAATGTCAAGGCTTGGAACTGGTCTCTATCTGGGTCAGGTTCCTTAGGCTGTATTGCAGTGGTCCCTCTGTTGTATGTTCCCAGAACTGTCCTTTCATTCATTCACTACTAATGTTTGAGCTTGGTCACTAGAAAAGCTTGGTAATATTGTCATCTGCTCTCACTGCAGAGTTTTAGGGAATAGCCTTGTAAAATCTCTATTGCTTAATTGTGTAGTATATTACACTATACTATATATTGTATTCTACTATATTTTACTATATAGTACTAATCTGTTGTGCATGGACTTGCCATCTTCTAAACCCTCAAAATACAGCAAACTCTCTTCTTTCTCCATCATTAGACAGGGCATGACAATGCATGGCTAACACTTCATATTACATATCACATTTTCTTCTGGTAGTTGTATATTCTCCTCTTAGTAAATGCTCAGTATCACCTATCTGTTATTTTCAAAAGCTTACTTTTACTAAACCTCTGCATTCAGTTATTTAAAAAAGGACACATACAGAATTAATAAAAAAAGAAAAATCTACATGCACAGGGTGAAATGTAAGACAAGAAGGATATACTCTTTTTAATTTATTTTTAATCAAGAAACACTCAGGTCATGTTATAATACTTCAATTATAATTGTCTTCTTCTTAGAGTGTATTTTTCTTAGTGATTAATCTTTTTGGTATTTTGCAGTGTACCAAATTTATCAGCACTCATTAAATATTCTTATTATAACATAGAACTTATCAGTTAGGATCTCACCGTGACAAGTGCTTAACAGGTGTGTAGTCCTGATAGGGGGGTAAAGCTATTGTAGGCCAGTAGTAACAGACTTATATTGTTCAAATAAAATTGGCATACTTTAAGGTGTCATAAAATACAAAAACTAATTGCATATAATTAAATATATTATATTTGTGGGCCAGATTAACTTTAACTGGAAAGTCTGGGAACTTTTATAGTTCTTCCTTAATGCACTAATTTATCTCTGGGATTATCTCTTGATAGCATTTTGCTAATTAAAAAAACTCAACTAAATAATTGTGAGTAAATTGATTGGACACGTGAGCTATGGATTTTGTACAGATGTGTGGGTTTTTTGTGGTTTATGCTTTATTGGGCTTCTGTGATAAATCTGCATCTGCTGAACCTGACAATCTTTAGAATTAGAGTGTGCTAGATAATTAATCTCTACAAAGTGTTTTAAGAATATCTCTCTATATATTAATTTTCCCTTCCTAAAATAGAATAAGACAGCAAATAACTTTTATTCAAAATAAATGTTGTCATTTTTTAATCTTCATTTGAAAATATATTTCAAATATTAGATAAGTATGCATTTCTGATGCACATTTTAATGCATCAGAGTCTTCCAGATTTATGCAAATAATTGCTTTATTTGGCCCTTACTATAAATATAATTTTGTGTTGCACAAGACACAAGCAATCACAGATAGCACACATTATTTTCTTTTGGGGATGGGGTGGTTCACTGAATCAAAATAGTTATTGTATTTCCAGTCTTAATATGCAACAGTAAGAACCTTTAAAATCTGCTGCAGGTTCATAGGCACAGTCATAAGCAGTAAAACATAAATTGTTTTAAAATATTTGCCTTTTGGACCTCCTCATTATTATGCGCATTCACATGATAGAGATTAAATTCTCCAAAGGTGTTAATTACAATCGTAGCAAGTGGTACATTACAGAATCAAAAAGAATAATGACTTGTGTAAATGCATGCTGTCATGGGAAACAGAATAGACCACATAATTAAATGTAGAAATCCAGTAAGATCACTAAAAATATTCATTAAAATGCCTAAGAAATGAGTCTACAATGAACTATATTCCCCACGTAAAAAATAATTTACCACAGAAGAAAAATCTGAAACTTCTAAACAACAGTATGTTTCACTCATTTCCAAAGACTGTAGTGTATGTCTGAGAGACCTAAGTTAGTGATGCCAGCTACAAGAAGAATATTTTAGGAATCATTGTGTACTTAAATATTTCTCACATTTTGTGGCTGATAGTTGGTGTCTGGAGCCTTCCATGTGGTTCTCTTGTGAGTGTGTTGAAGATGGTGTCATGCACTTCAATATGCTTTGTTGATATAACAAATATAAGTGGTTGATGTGACTATGTTCTAACAACATTCGATGTCAAGGTACACTTGTCTTTTTACAGCATAGAGGGCAGAGTCAGACAAAGCTGTCAGGGTCCCCTTGCTTTCTAAGCTTCTCAGAGAGGAGTTTAGGTAGGGCTGGATCCAATCCTAGCAGCGCAGACTTGGACAATGGTTTATGTCTGAAGGATTATATGTACACAATCAATCCTTTGTATTGCTTAGCTGAGATGTCAAAGTTAACATGCAGTTAATAACTTACTGAGAATGTGCTGCTACAAGGAATTGCTTACCCTCAAGGTGTAACCTGGACAGATATTCCTGCTCAGGAGGAGATGCTGGTGTGTAGCCCAGCACCCTGCAGGAGAGCCCCCAGACCCCAGGCTGCCCACTGTTTATGGGATGAGAGAACTGGCTTAGAGTCACAGCTGCACAGCAGCAAGATGTGTGGGTCACTGGTCCAGACAGCCCTGACTGCCAGGTTTCATCCACGCCCCAAAGTCCAGAGTAAGCTGTATGCAGCCAGCACAGCCCCACTGGTGATTATGGCTTCAGCTGGTGCTGGTGCTGGGGAGAGTACACTGCCACAGCATTGACTATGTCTGCAGTGGCTGTGGAAGGTCTATGTGTATGTATATGTTCATGTATATGTATATATATCTATGTGTATGTGTCAGAGAAGGAGTTGCAGCCAGAACCACACAAAAGTTGATGCTATCTGGTGGAACTAGTACAGCGTAACACCTGAGACAATTTTAAACTTTTGGCCTTTCATTAACAATAGCTTGCCAAGAGAAGCATTACATGTTGTGGGGAGGGGAGTGCACTATGAGAAAAATTAAATCCCATCATGTGACCATTGGAAGCAATTTGAAAAGTAACATTAACACTGAACCATGTGGAGTTTAAGATTGGACTGAATGATTCAGCAAAAGTAATCTCAACAGAAAAAGACAAATTTCAGGTAGAGCTTGTGAGGAATTTTCTAATAAAATATTGCAAAATACCAACTTATTGTAACTGAAATATTTATTTGGAAATACTTCAGGATTTCCCATCCACTTGACCTCCAAGAAATTGCTGAGAATAAGGAATGCCTCTTTTCACATCTCATCTTTTAGCAAATTCACTGTACACTCAGTAGCCATATCTGCCAATTACTCTCTAATTTTCTCTTTTACATTATCAAAATTTCTTTCTGGCCTCTCTTTTGGGGTTTTGCTCCAGTCTGGAAGCCTTCCCTTGGAACACTATCATACACATTGCTGTCTCTTCATAATACTATTCTGATATCCATTATTCCAACTAAGAAGGTCAGTATCATAACCATGCTTTCAGAAGCATGATATCCAATAAGTCATTACATGGAAGTCCTTCTGTGAGAAAAAAATAAATATTTTCCTGGTAATAATATTTTAACCTGATTTTGTTCAGACAGTTTTTCAAATTTTTTATGACCTGTGTGAGAATCTTTTAATCTGGCTTGTAAACCAACAACCCTGAATGAATGTACTTCCTAAGAATACACATTGTTGGTATTTTTATTAGAAATATATATAACACAAAAAATTGAAAATGTGTCTTCACAATTATAAATCTTCTCTACAGAGTCTTAGTCAAGATTAGTTTTTGATGAGTTGTTGCAACTCCCTTTTTCACCTTAGTTCAAATGTTCTGTCATCACATTGTCCTGCTCTTCACGTAACAGTTGTGGGTTTTTTAATTATAAGGCTTCTCAGAGGATGACACTCTCTGCTTCTTTCAGAGGTTATATTACAAGGTAGAATTTGGACTCTGTGCTGATGAATTTAAAGTACATGTCTTATGAATCTTCGTGAATAGACCAATAAAAGTAATTTTTTAAAATAAATTCTGTTTCAAAATAGTTTAACCTTAATGTCCAATGAATTGTTTAACCTTAATGTCCAATGAATTGTTAAGAGATGTGGCTATTTAATAATTAATTACTAATTTGTAATTTAAACTAGATTCTGAATAGACAGCATCAGAAAGGGTTTTCACAACCCCTTCAGACTGTGGAGCACATTGCAAATCTTGTGAATATGCTGAGCAGGAGTAGCTCCGTTTCTGGTGTGAGGCCTTTTTTCACATGAGGAAGGGGGAATAAAAATAAAATCACAACTCATTCCAAGGAAGGAAGCCTCTGTCTTTAATTATCCAGATATTCTCATCTATATAGTTCTCCTGACTATATAATAAAATTAAAAAGCTGCCTTAGACATGCCTAACACAATCAAAAATATTTTGTGTGTTGTGTCTTTGCTACAAGCTGCTATTTGTGTGTCCAAAGTGCAAAGATCATCACCAATCAAAAATAAACAAAAGAAATTATTAATATTTAAAAGCCATATAAAAATGTTATCAATTATATGAATGCACACCATGAAACTTCATTGTTAAAATAGCAAGGACAGGTAAAAACATGACATGACCTTGGTCTGTAAAAGTTGCTTGATAATGTTTTCTTCTAGTAATCTTGTGCTATGAACTTAAGTTGTTCAATAGCTGTTGTTTCCATCCACACCCTTTCTGTAACAGAAAGTCATGCTTCAGTTGTCACAGAAGGAGTTATAAAGAAGAAAAAAAAGAATGACTTTGAAATGGAAATCCACTAATATTATAAGGGCAGTCCTTTCTTTACAACCAATAGGGAGTCATATGCTAGCCTATGCAAGAACTAAGCTTTAGAAAATTTCGTTGGAAAGTTCAGAAAGCCTGCATCAGAAAATAATACGGCTTTTCCAGTATTTAGTGTATATAAAGTGAAAGAAACTCTTCAATAGAAAGATGATGTACTTACTAATGAACACAGTCTTCATTTGTGAAACAAAATAGATACGTGAAATGAAATTTAATCCTTTAAAGGCATAGCTCTTTGTATAGATTCTCCAAAGGTAACTAATACTTTTGCATACCTAATACCGTCCATATAATAACTTATAGAGAAGCTTACTGTTTAAGTGGGACTTTTGGAAAGCAGTCTCTTTAATTTTTTGTATTTTGCAGACAGTAAAATAAAGGCTTCACAAGGAACAGTAGTCTTAGATAAGTTATTTAAGATAAACTGAAAGTATAAAGGCAGCTGGTTTTAGGGCATTTGAATACAGGTGAAGTAGCCTGGATGAGAGTACGACACAAAACTCAACCACCTAGCAGGAAAGCCTTGTCGGCCACGTTAAAATTTGAGCCATAGAAGGCTGGAGGAAAACAAGATTTGTAATGCCTGAGTGAATATGAAAGTAATTTGATTGAAAGCCACTAGAATTTTCTGACTCACTTTTGCCTTCTTGAAAACTGATAATGCCTCAGTATGTTGATAAACAGGTTGCAATGCAGGCCACATAGAGTAGTGTCAATGACCATCTCATTTCAGACTACTTTAATTCCTGTGAAGTTGTTAAACACAGTTGTTATCTGCCTATTATAATCCAGTCTAATGAATGAGAAATGATGATTCCCTCTGTAGCAAGGGCCTGTTCTGTGTGCTACAAAAACTACTAATTTATCAGCAGTTCTCTAGAAAGCTTAATTGCTTTCATACTCATCCTCTAATAGTTACATGATTGCATGAAACATGAGGGATTTTGTTGTTAATTTGAAGTTGTTTTACCTTTTCAGGAGTTTTATTGCCGCTAAAATAATGGTATTTGAATATCATTGCATTTTCATGCAATGACTAATAAAAATAACCAGTATCATGTTTAGACTAAAATGTGACATGGCTCAAAATAAATTTAAATTGCTTAAAAAACAAAAAAAACTACCACGAAAATTATTTCTGGATAATAATTTCCTGCTTGTAACTACAAGAAGGAAAGTCCAGATTTTCTATAAAAAGATTATTACAATATTGTTTATGCTGGTAATTTATATCTCATTTTTCTAGGTAAAATCTTTGGGTGAGGATTAGGAAGCATTTCTGTAAAACCTACTGCTCCATTCATTTATTTGAATACAGTGTTAAATCATAACACCTAATCATAAATTATTAATTATGTTGTGAGACTGAGTCAAAATATCCTGGGATTTTAAATCTAGCTGTGCCATTAGTTCCGATACTTCTGAGTTAATGAAGTTGTTTATAGCATATTGTCCTCATTTCTAAATACTCAGCATAAAACATTATAATATTTATCTGAGGAATGTTTTGGAAAGTATTGGAAAAATATTGAGAAGTATGAAGTGCTATCATTGCCTACATGTTAAGAAAGTGTTCAGTTTTCATTTTTGAATATGGAATATTTATAGTTTCTCACGGTGCCAACATGACAGGTATTTTAGGAATCTAAGAAACCTTGTTTTGCACTTTTTAACTATAGTAGAAGGTAAAGTAATACAAGCTTTAGGGGTTCTTGACATATAACTGTTAAGAGTACCCGCTGACCTGCAGCAAAAATCTGAACCATTAATGTAGTTGAGCTTGACAAACACATCTGAACAAATTTACCTTAGTTGTCATCAGACTCAGCAGTTCATATATGCCACACTAACCTTGACTATGCAGTCCAAAGCTCAGTTGTGTCTGATACACAGGAAGAGCAGTCAATGCAAAAGTTTACCTGCTTTGATAAAGGTGCACACATCCTCTGTGGTAGAGAAAAGGTCAAACATGGGTTTACAAAGCAGTGGCTCCTTCTTAAATACAGTGCGTATGTTCCATTTTTTGTGCATTACAATTTATGATGTCTTCAAAAACTGAGGGGCAACCCCTTAGTTTGAGGCCCTTTTGCCTCTTTTTCTGTTTGGAAAATACAGTTGTTCTGCTCACCCGAAGTATTCCTGGTCTGATGGAAAAGATGGTTGTGGTCATCATTAAAGAGCACATCTATCATGTGTGCTGCACACGAAGGGAGAATTATGACTGCTTGGACAAACAATTTTTGGCATTTATAACATTTAAGAACCTGTCTTAAAATCTTAATAACCTTTTCTGTATGCATTTTCTGTATGCAGGTTGGGCTTCTGGTTAATTTTTTAATGAAAAAAAATTACATTATTTTATGCTGTCTTCTTCATTACCTTTCTGTAGGCTTGGCTGTACTGTATCTGCCTTCCATACTTATATTATGAGGGATTTACAAGGAGGTGAATGAATTTTCTAAGGTGGGGATGCTGGAGCCACATAATGTCTGACTAAGTACATTAGACATCTATCAATATATTCAGGATGGGCTGACATGCAACACTGCAGAAATTACACTTTTTTTTTTTTTTTTGCATTTGTGGGATAATATTTTCCAGGTATTCAGCTGGTTATTGAGCAAGAAAGTTTAAATATTTAATTTTCAATGTAATTTCTTTTATTTAAAAGTAATCTAAACCATTTGGGAACAAAAAAAGGTGGATCTTTTCCAGCAAAGTCTTCTTAGCTGATCTTGGCATATTTCTATAATAGTTACCTAATAGTGACTTAACTAGAAGGGCTATGGGAACTTGTTGCAGTTTAAAACTCTTTTTTTAAAGTTTTGAATTTGTAAGGGACGGGGCTCTATTTTCTCTGCTAAATTAAAGATCTGAATAAAAAAAAAATCACCTTCAGAAAACAAACACAAATGAAATACTAAAGAATTAAAATGTGGAAATTTAACATCCAGATAGCTTTTTATATTCTATGGGGGTTTAATTAATTTTAATTTTACATTCTGTTTCTTGTTTGTGTGTATTTCCATACTTACAACTGCAGTAATTTATTCCAAGTTTTTATTCATAGCATTGCTTTCCACAAAATGTCTATTATATATGTAGTGACTCATTCTGTAGCTAAGGGGTTAAAAGCCCTATGCCAAAATAAACAATTTCTTTGCATTCTGATATGTCTTGTACATTGTAAGGGTTATAAGCTTCCTGAGACCGTCATGTATGCTATTTCTGCAGCTGTAACACCCCATAATATTGCAGAGTATTCACTGAAATTGTATAAAGAAATTATTCTTTTTATACGACTCTGAAAAAAACCAGCAACTGGGGAAGAAGGTAAAATAAAAGATTCTAAATTTAATAGTAATTATATTGACATTAGAGGCACAAAGTATTTTTCTTCCAGGGCAAACTAGGACTATTTTTATGGTAAGAAAAAATGTCTTTATTAATTAAAAAATTCAAGCTGGAGCAATGAAAATATTACAGTCCTGTGAACTACAGAGATTGTTCCAGAGGTAAAAAGAATTGAAGAAAAAGAATGAAATAAATATCCATTTTAAAACAATTTAAACATAGCAAACTTGAATTAGCTATTGGAAACTGAATGTAGCTGAAATTCTCTTTGCTGTTGCACTCTATGGAGAAAAAAAATGGAAAATTAATGTCATGCTGACCATTTCTTTACTGTGAAAAATATGAAGGGAGTTGTGTATAAAATATTATGATAGCTTTGCTAAAAGAAATCAAGTTAAATTAATTTTGCCAAGACTATTGTTTTGTAAATAAGCTTTGCCTAAAATCTAAGACCAACAGAAATGTAAATATTCTTTTTAAATGTAGATTACATTTCTTTATATCGTAAATAAAATACCCAAATGCTTGAACATTTATTGCTGTCAATACAGAAAGACAGGCATGCAATCATAAAATAAACATATTTTTAAAAAAAGTAAAAAAAATCAAATTAGGAATGAAAGATAAGGGAAAACGTAACAGTTAAGTACATAAAAGGAAAGACAGAAAGCACAAGTAATCTATTTACATCTCAAAGGGTAATCAAAGAAAACTGTCTTGCTGAGTTTGTGGAAGTGAGTCTTAACCTTTAAGTATTTTTGTATCTATTAAAGTTGCATGAGTATATTGTAAAGCTTTGATTTATTTTTGTTTTTCATAATAATCCTTCCATTTAGAAACTGATCAAGCAGTTATAAAAACAGCTTAGTTCGGAAAACAAAACCCATCTATTGTTGTTTCTGACCAGCTTAGACGTCCAATGCAGAAATTCTGATTTATTTGTGTGGAACAATGAATGTATGAAATTAACAGAAACATGGCAAAATAATTGATCTCCTTGCAAACTTATTCTTTTCAGTCACTGAACAGAGCGTAAAGGCTGGAGCTGTGAGACTTTATTGTTCTTTGAACTGCACTGCATTCGGTAGTTGGAGGCCGTGGGTGCCAGGAAGCACCAGGCCTGAACATGCAGGGGAAGGGTGTGGGTGGTATGTTGTCAGAAGCAGTCTGCTGGCTCTTTAACTCACCCAGGTTAGAAATCATTTTGCAAAGAAGTGTTGCTGCCCGGAGGGTTGGTCCCTGTCCATGGCTCTGAGCAAGTCTTCTTCCACAGCTGAGACCAGAATTATAGCTGCTTGGGGAATAAATTGTCTCATGTAATCACTGTTATCTTATAACCCATATATTTATAATATAAGCTATATTTATACCATAGATATATGGAGGGAGAGGAAGTAGAAGCTCTGCTTGTTTACTTTTAGCAGAATTTCATACATTAATACATTCAAGTACTTACGTATTGTATGTCACTACAGAAATACACATTTCAGACACAAAGTGACTGAAAACCATTGCAATTGGTTTAATTATTCTACTATTTTTAATAGCAATATAGGTAAATATAGGTATATTTACATAAGAATGTAGGTAAATTTGCAGAAGAGTTGCAACAGCAGGGATTTTTTAAAGAGTTAAAAAATTCAGACTTGATGGAATGACAAGAGTGAACAGGAACATCCTAGAAAATAAACAAAAATAATATCAGTTTTAACTAATCTCCAATGAAATTATTGCTTTTTAACAAACTTCTTTATAACAAATACTTTAGATTTATATTTATTACTTCTTTTGGAGGTAATTTTCACCAAATAAATTCAGACTAACTTAGGATGAGTACCCCTATTACTGTTCAATATGGTTAAAGTAAGCACCTTTAAATTAAATCTATGAAACAGCTGATGCTCAAGCTACTAAAAGCCCTCTGTTAGAAATCTACCTCCTCTCCATTTTCTAATCCACCTGGATCAAAAGAGAAGCAAATTCTGAACTGGCAAAGTTATGTGGCTGTCATAGAATCATAGAATGTCTTGCATTGGAAGGGATTCTAAAGATCATCCAGTCACAATCCCCCTGCCATGGGCAGGGACGCGTTCCATTGGACCACACTGCTCAGAGTACGGTCCAACCTGGCCTTGAACACTTCCAGGAATGGGGCAGCCACAGCTTCTCTGGGCAGCCTGTGCCAGTGCCTCACCACCTTAACAGTGAAGAATTTCATCCCAATGCTGCCCTCTTTCAGTTTGAAGCCATTGCCCCTTGTCCTCCCACTATGTGCCAATGTAAAAAGTCTCTCTCCATCTTTCTGGTAGGCTCCCTGTAGGTACTGGGAGGCAGCAATTAGGTCACCCCTAGGCCTTCTCTTTTCCAAGCTGAACAAACCTGATTCTCTAAGCTTTCCTCACAGGAGAGCTGATCCATCTCTCTGACCATCCTTGTAGTCCTTTTCTGGACTATCATTTTAGTAGTAGATGCTTACTGAGGGACTTTCTCCAAGGAGTGGCTACATGGGTTGTGCAGACAGACACTCAGAAAAAAAGGTGTCCTCCAACATGGCTAAAAGGTATGGAATAAAAAAAAAAAAATTAAAAAAAAAATAGAAGGATTGGAATATATGAGGTGGAAGAAGCAAATGCTTCTATTTAAACTGCATGATAATTATGAGTTCTAGCACCTTTTGGAACAAAGACCAGCATGCTTCACAGCCATTACTTTCCTGTGTTGCCTGGAAACTGAAGTGAAATATCCCTGTTCATTTGCAGCTTGCCCTAGCTCTGTCCTACTGTAGTGTTTGATACCTCAGAACAGAATATGTACTGAGCAGAACACAACATTGGTAAACCCATTAACTATGTGGGGGGGTTTTAAAGTGGTTAGTTCTACTGTTTTTCAGTACAATACCACAGAAAAAAATAAGAAGCAAATTTTCAGGTAATAGAGAACTATTTCAGTTCTGTTAATCAGTAGTGTGTTTTCAATGGAAAATAGAACTCCAAGATTCATAAAATCAATACCCTGTCTGAAAAACTGATAGGTTTCATGCTTGGCAAACTCCATCAAATTATGCGGGTTGCTAAAGTAAGAAGTAACAGTCTTGGACTGTTAACTCTTCAATATCTAGAATTTAAAATATTTATTAAAAAGAGTAGAATCAATAGCCTCAATGAAAGACAAGTGAATCCTATAGAGTTTAATTAAATCTAGCTAACTTTTGTGCCAAGAATCCCCCCACCTCCCCCCCCCCCAAAAAAAAAAAGAGAAAAAATTAATATATTTGTGGTGCAAAGACTAAACCCAAACTTTTTGTTATTGGGCAAGTTACTTTCAAAGACTAGATCTTTCTGCTTAAACAGCTGTAGAATAGAAGCTAATGTTGTCTTAAAAAGTGCAGTTTCTAAGTAAAGTTTTATTTTTGTAGTCAAAGACTCTTTGAAATATTTGCCTGGACAAAAAGAATAATTTTCCACAAGTGTTATTTTTCAGTCCAGCAAAGTCCGTGGAAAAGAACACAGGGCTGGCTGAAGGTCTAGGTCCCTGCATACCTCTCTAAGTAGCCAAAAATTAATTGCGTTGTGCTTTATACTTGATCAAGCCTTATTCTGAGTATTAAAGGCCAGTATTAGTATTTCTACAGTTGTGTAAATTCTATCATACATTGGAATCAAGAGTATTGTGCAATACCTAAAAGCTACTAACGTACCTTCAGTTCATCAGAGCATGTTTCATGGTTGCACACAGGTAGATAACAGGCTTTTCTAGCCCACTGTATAATTCCTTTTGAAAAGAACTCAGTGTTTGTGCATGTAACATATCATGTAAGTGACTGAGAGATAAGAAGAGTGTTCAAAAAATTAAGAGCAGAAAAACCAATTTTTCTTCTATCACAGTTCACTAAAAAAAACTCAGACTATGTATAGTTGCCCTCAGCAGTCCTTATGACAAAGCCCTGCAACCTGTCCCAGAGGCATCCCTCTCAGAGCTGCCCTGGTGGTGCTGCTTGAGCTCGGGCTGTGGCACTCAATCCACTCTGCAGGTGGGCGCAGAGACACAAGTCCTAGCACGCTCCAGGAGTAAAGAGAAGGGAGGGATCTTCTGTGTGGGTATCCAAGGAGTTTATTAGAGGTTGCTCACTCAGATGGGTCCAGGGACAGAAGACCCAGACCAAGGGAGAACGCAGACTTTTATACAGAACTAACAACTAACCAATCAAGTGAGGGTCCTGGGGCAGAAAGAAGGCGGGACAACCATCAACAGTCCAATGGGGAGAGGGAAGGGGAGGAAAGAAAGAGCAACAACCAACATCGAACAGGACAGAACCTTCTAGAGACTGATACGTATGTATAGCGGATGGAGGGCTATTGAGCCAATCATAAGGGTACAATTAACACAACAGGGTTACATCATCTGGGGAAAGAACCACTGACATCTGGAGAAGAGGAGGGGGAACCTTTTAAGCTCTAGTAACTTTCCACCATGGGGCCTTAGGCTTATTGGTGCTTTCTGAATCCTCATTTCTCTTGGCAACAGTCTCCACAGCCACCACATCTCCCTCTTCTTTGTTTAAAAAGAAAGTTTTTCTGATTAGAGTAAAGAGGAGGTTCTTAAAACAGCTATAAAGGCATAACACAATAACAATGATAAGCATAACCCATAAAATACTTTAGAGTAGTCGAATCCCGCAACTTGAAATCCCCCATTGGTTAAGAACGTCTTTGAACCAGTCTGTTCCTTCCACCTTCAATTGCTTGATCTGGTCTTGTATTTGTTTGATAGTACAGTGTATACTCTGGCTGTGTGGAGATAGGTTGAAACAACAGAGCCCTTGAAAGTCTTCATATCCATGTCCATGAGCCAACAACAGAAAGTCTACAGCTGCTCAGTTCTGAAGCGTGGCATGCCTAGTGGTCTCATTGTCTTCAAGGAGTTGTGTCAAAGCACTTGATGTTAAATTGGCCTGCTTGCCAAGCCAGCACTTCAGGTGAGAAAGCTCACCCAGGACTTTTGCCACAGCCATCCAGGGCACAAAAATAGAAGTGGCAACTCTTTATTAATAATACCAATCAAAAATCTCACTATTACAATTTGGGTCTAATTCATGAAGTGAGCGTTTTTGGTGGGCCAACTGTGATTCCTTTTCCAATTTAGAATTTGAGTCTTGTTCAGTGCAAGCAGGGCAAGCTTGCCTAATGTGCATGGTCCTCCTTTAAGATGAGACTTGCCCAAACCAAGTCTCCACAGATAAGAAAAACTCCGCTAGGGAGTACTCTGGGATCTTTTGTAGACTTCGATATCGTGTCACTGGTGTAGTTACACAAGGTGGCAGAATTATAAATTTTGTTGACTGGATTTACATCTTTAAAGGGAAATTTATGGTGTGCTGAGGATTCAAGCCATTCAGGAGTGGTTAATTTATAGCCAAATCTGATGCAAAAGGAAGCTTTGGAGGACCCCAGTAAATCTAATTCTTGGGGTTCCTCTGGTGCATGGGGGAGAATCCTTGTCCACTCGTCCCAGCTGTCAACCGGGTTGGGCTTTTTACCTGTGAACAGGTAATCATGAGATTGCAGGGGGATTCCCACTAGGCACATGGACATGGGGTCCTGGGCACTGTCCATTAAGAGACACATGCTGTCTTGATTTGATGACTTGGCAGGGGTGACCCAGAGGTTCTCTTTGGGTTGCTTGACAATCCACGTGGACACCAAGGACACGGTACAGGCAAGCAGGAAGAAATAGAGATAGGTCTTCAAATCCATGTTAGGGTGTTAGGGATTTGAGGCAAACCCCTTCTGGAAATAAAACAAGATTGTTGAAAGGTTCCCATACAAATGCAAACACTCTCTAGTAATTCCCTCAGTCACCAGGTTCTGTTATTTTCTCTGATGCCCTCAATGGTAAGGGTCTGGGAAGGGATGGGCTCAGGGGTGGAAAGACACACAAGGAAAAACTTCTTTATCTAACTTGAGGTCATGGTAACTCCTGTGAACAGGAAAAACAAAAGGAATTGGCAATGGGAATTGGCAGTCAGCAGCTGCCACAACTGTAAATCCCAGAAAGGGAACAAGAAGTAATTCTTGGGGTAACAACATTGCCTGGACGAGGCGCGGTTCAGATGTCTTAGTGGTCACTCATCTTGTGCCACCGTCGTTTCCAAGCAGCACTAGTCTCACTTTGGTCTGATCTAGCATCATCCATTCCGGTACTGTCATCAGGTGCTCTTGAGGCTGTCATTGGTCCCAGGTATGACTTTACGGACCTTGCTGGTATCCACTTTGGTCCTGTCGGGGTTGAAACATAGGCACACCCCCTCCCCCAGGTGATAAGTGGGAATGGTCCTTGTATTTGTTGGCTCTCTAGGTCCTTGATCAACACAGGCAGTTGTTCCTTTAATTTAGCTTGGGTCGAATTGCTAAAATGCTGGAATACAGAGGGGATAGGCTCTGAAAATGAGTATTCAAAAAATTGATGGTAGAAAGAGCCTTACAGGGTCTCACAATGGGAGAATTATCCTCTGTTCCTCCCCGTTGTTGATGAAGGAGCCTTTTCAGAGTCTGGTGAGCTCTGGTGAGCTTTCCACAATTGACTGTCCCATGGGGCAGTGAGGTATTCCGGTGGAGTGTTTAACACCCCACTGTTGGAAAAATTCTCTTAGTCTAGCAGAGATATACGCTGGACCATTATCTGTTTTTATTTCCTCTGGAATAACTAGCACTGAGAAGGCTAGGAGAAAATGTTTGGTACCGTCTCTTGCCTTTTCGCCTGAATGGGCTGAGGTGAATATTGCTCCTGAGAACATGTCAATGGACACGTGTACGTATTTAAATCTCCCAAACTGAGGAAAATGAGTTACATCTGTCTGCCACAGTTGGCAGCTATTCAAGCCTCAGGGATTTATTTCTGCGTTAAGAGCTGGAATCTGATACCGTTGGCAGTTGGAATGTCGCCACCATTGCTCAAGCCTGCTCATGAGGGAGATGGAACATCCTCATGAGGGCTGGGACATTCTGGTGGTAGAATTGATTTTGGTTTGTGCAAAGATGTCCGGAACATTGGGGAATTGCACAGCCATACCTAGGGCATCTGGTCTCCCATTTCCATCCGCAATAGGACCTGGCAGTCCTGTGTGTGATCCCACATGCGTTACATGGTACGGTTGCTCTCGGTGGGAAAGAAGATGAACCAATCTTGAGAGCAAGGAAAATAATTTAGGATTGAACACCTACTTTAACAGAGCACGTTCAGCTCAGGCAGTTACACCAGCCATATATGCTGAATCAGTAACCAGATTAAGTGGTTCCTTAAATTTTTCAAAGAGCCTGACAACGGCTGAAACTTCTGCAATTTGTGGTGAACCTTCCACCACCTGGACTTCAGATTCCCACTTCTGAGTCTGAGGATCCTGCCAAGTCATTACTGACTTGTGAGATGCTCCAGAGCCGTCAGCAAAAACTGTCAGGGCATTTAATGGAGTTTTGCTTTGGATTATTTTTGTAGCCAAATTAAAGGTGGTATTAAATAGGTGATGTTTTAATTTGTGTGTCGAAATCTGGCCTGGGTAACCGTCCAAGGCGAACTGGAGGTGTTCATTCTTTTGGAGTAATTCCTCCAAAACTCCTGCAGTCAGTGGTATGTAGATGCATGTGAAATCACACCCTGCAAGGGTGTGGAGTCGAGTCCTAGCCCTTCTTATCAACTTTGTCATCAAAACCTGTGGCATACTGATACTCTTAGACGGCTGATGGGGTAGAAAGATCCGTTCTATAATGAGAAGTGAATCTTTCAGCCCTGCGTCCCACTGAAAAATAAGCCCGTGAAGGTCAGGTGACTGACCTAAAATAGTGAAATTGAATGTCAGTTCTGGATCTATTCGGTGAGCCTTTTCAGAGGACAGGGCATGCTGTACCTTACCAATGGCCTCCTGGGCCTCCACGGTGATGGTACGAGGCGAGTCCAGACTCTTGCAGCCCTTCAGAAGGCTAAACAAGGGTGCGAGGTCTGCTGTCATGAGTCCCAGCAGAGGATGAACCCAGTTGATGGAGCCACGAAATTGATAAAGATCCTGGAGGGTCCTCAGGTCATCCTGGATGGTCAGCTGCTGGGGCACAACAATTCTCTTGCCGATGCGGAGTCTCAGGTAGGTCCAAGGGCAGGTACACTGGATTTTCTCTGGCTGGATCTCAACCTCTGCTTTCTTGATAGCTCAAATAGTCTCTGTTAAAGTCTTGTCCAGTAAGTTCCCTCTGGCGCACAAACCAAGACATCATCCATGTAATGGAAGATGATAGACTTCGGAAAGGCTTTCCATTTGGACGACAAAATTTCAGCCACATACCATCGACAGATCATAGGTTAATTTTTCATGCCTTGCAGCAATACCTGCCAATGATAGCAGCGCCTTGGGGCTTTGTGGTTGATAGTACAGAGAACGCAAAGTGGGGGGCATCACAGGGGTGCAATGGGATACTGAAGAAACAGTCTTTGATGTCTATTACAGCCAGTTTCCATTGTCGGGGGAGCATTGAGGGCGAGGGTAAACCAGGTTACAGGGGACCCATGTCTTCAATGACCTTTATCTCTCTAAGGTCGTGGAGGAGCCTCCACCTGTTCCTGCCTGGTTTACGAATGACAAAGACAGGGGAGTTCCAAGGACTATCTGATGGTATGATATGGCTCTTGGAAATCTGCTCCTCCACGAGGGACTCCAGAATGCTAAGCTTTACTTTGGTAAGGGGCCACTGTTCCACCCGCACCGGTTTGTTGGTGGTCCAAGTAAGTGGTGGGGTGGTGTGCTCTGCAGTGGCCCCAACTAGAGATCCCAAGATAGAGGTGGGATTTCTAGCTGAGTCTCCCATTGAGACAATAGGTCCCTGCCCCATAGTGTAAACTCTGATGGGATCACAAATGGCCAGATGGATGCCGTGTGCCCATCAGGACCCTCGATTACAATGCTATTTGCACTCCTTATGGATGGTGTAGTTCCCCCAATCCCCATGACCTTCCCTGTAGCTGGTTTAAGACCCCACTGAGGAGGCCATTCCGCATTTGATATTATGGTAATATCTGCACCACTATCAACCATCCCTGTAAGGGTGGCCGTTGCCTTTCCATTGTGTAATTTACAGTTAATTGTTGGTTTGTTTGCCCCCACTATCTCTGCCCAACAAATGGCAGGAGTTCTCTCACGTCTAGGATAATCGAATGGTAGCAGGATAGCCGGTGCTACTACCTGCCCCTGAGGCAGGAACCAGGGAGGGTTGGAACATGTCATGGTGACATTGAGCTTTCTGCCAGGATCCACTTTGTGTATTTCTAGCAGGACAAATAGTTCTGGTGAGCTCTTGGTGGAGTGACGTATAACAAGTAAGTCTATAGAATTGTCCAAAGGTTTATTAAGTCCTATAGAGATGTGTTGTGGTGCCCCAAGTTGGAATTAGTGTGATCTCACACTCACCACCAGCAGTCTCACCCCTTCCTTCCACTGTGGTTGATGGTTTTCAGTGCGATGGACCGCAGGGCAGGAAGCAGTGGCATTTGATTTAGTGTCCACACAAGGAGCTGCTCTGCACTCTATTGCTGGTTTCCCTGCTGCTGATGGCAAGGGTAGGGGACAACTCCTGAAACAACAGTCTTAGAGTTCACATTAGTTTTACGAGATTTTGGACAGTTTTTCGTGAAGTGGTGAGGACTACCACAATTAAAACATTTTCTTTTTTCCTTTTCCAGTTCTTGTGACGAAGCCAGTCCTACTACTCTTTTTTGGGAAGGCTTGTAAGGAATAGGTGTTATCGAAATTGCTTCTGCACACACCTCAACCATGTGTTCGATGGTGGGTTTGGAGTCTATTGGTAAAGTTTTTAACAGTGCTTTATATTCCTCGTTTGCATTCTCCCTTTCTAGGGACTGCAGAAGCTCCTTCTGCATGTGCACATCGTCTGTTTGGTTCCCCACAGCCTCTTTTAACCAATCCAGAAAGTCTACAAATGACTCCTCAGGTCCTTGTTTAATCACTGAATAGCTCATAGAAGGAGTAGTAGTAGATGGTAAACACAACAATGCCCTTTGTGCTATCCTTTTCACATCATCTAGCACTGAGGCTGGCAAATTAGAGGCCTGCTCCTGAGGCTTTTCGAAATCTCCCTCCCCACACAAATGATTCATGGATAAGTATGCTTTCAGATTATAAATTTCCAATAGTTCTTTCAGTTGTCTTTTCCAAGACCTTTCCCAAATCCAGTATTGGGCAGAGGTAAGTAGGCTAGCCATTACCGTCTTTATATTGTGTGGTACCAGTACATTTGTGGCAAATGTGGCATGAAGTAAGCTTTTAAAATAAGGAGATTCTCGCCCAAATTCCTTAGCTACTTTACAGAACTCCTTTAAGTGCGCATAAGGAAAAGGTTCCCACCATGGGTTTGCCCCCAACCAGTTGTTGGTCACCAGAGCCACAAACCGTACTCCATCATCACTCGTTTTCCAGGCCTCGGCCGTCTCACTTCTGGCCTCTGAAGTGTGGGAACCAGAAGGGGCAGCATGGGAACTGGAAGGCGTGGTGTCACTTGGGGTAGAGCCACCCCAAAGTGTGGGTGAGACACTGGTGGAAGGGGTGGAGGCATCTAAGGAGGGGGTGGAGACTGCGACCGGGGCCGGGAGGGGTTTCCCAATGGTAGGGGAGGGTCCCGACACAGTTACACTCATTGACACAGTGGGAGGACCTGACGAGAGACCAGTCGATGCACAGGGTGGAGTAGGGGAGAAGTTGTGTGTTTCGGGGACAACATGGTGGGCCTGGCCATGAGGTTGCCACCATTTTGTGACAGAACTGGGGGGGGATGCAAGTGGGTAAGTGGGCATGGGGAGAAGGACGAAGGGTGAGCTCGGAGTGGGATGATCAGGCCCATTCCAAAGAGGGGGCAGAAGGGATCGGGGGGTGTCAGGGAGACGGTGGCAACCCTGCATCTCTGGATGGGCTACACTGCCTGATCCTCCCTGCATAGGGTCAGTGGGATAGGGAGGACAGGGAGAGGGCAACAGGGTAACTTTGGGGATCCCAAACTCTCTATCATTTTTTGTCCATTTTTCAAATCCTCAATTGATTTATAAATTATAATAAATGACAGAAAGAATTCCCTGACCGAATTTTCCCCACTTTGCCTTATTAAAGTTAACTTTTCTCCCACACTATCCCAAAAACGTACTAACTTAACTAAATCAACTGAGATATTTGGGAAATAAAGAAAAAACCATCTAACAAAACATTTAAAAAGTTTCTTGGAATATTTAGCTCTTCCTGCTTTTAGGGTATTCTTAACTTGGACATAGATCTCCCTTTGAGGATGGGACAACTCAGATCCCATCTTCCTAGCAAGTCTCACCCACCACCAAGAGGAAAAGGTAGCAACACAAAAATTTTGAAGCAATAAGGGGCCCCAAGGAGCTTTCAACTCATCCACTGAGTGGACCCTTCGTTGATCCCAAAGCACAAGTCCGGCTCCAACTGGCCGCTCCCCGGGTAACAGTAGCTCTTGGTGGTAGTCTCCTGGCTTTGCAACCAATCCTCTCCCTGAGAGGCTGGAGGTTGCCCCTCAGAGAAAGTGATAAAATTTGGACTCCTCTTCAGGGAAGCAGCTCACCAGACACGAAGTCCTGACAGCTCCAGCTGCCAGGGACACTTCTCCAGAAACTTCTTTTGAAAGTCCCTGTTCCGGTGCAACTTATAGTTGCTCTTGGACTGTCCTTATGGACAAAACCCTGCAACCTGTCCCAGAGGCATCCCTCTTGGAGCCACCCTGGTGGTGCTGCTTGAGCTCGGGCTGTGGCACTCAATCCACTCTGCAGGTGGGCGCAGAGACACAAGTCCTAGCACGCTCCAGGAGTAAAGAGAAGGGAGGGATCTTCTGTGTGGGTATCCAAAGAGTTTATTAGAGGTTGCTCACTCAAATGGGTCCAGGGACAGAAGACCCAGACCAAGGGAGAACACAGACTTTTATACAGAACTAACAACTAACCAATCAAGTGAGGGTCCTGGGGTGGAAAGAAGGCGGGACAACCATCAACAGTCCAATGGGGAGAGGGAAGGGGAGGAAAGAAAGAGCAACAACCAATGGTACATCGAACAGGACAGAACCTTCTAGAGACTGATACGTATGTATAGCGGATGGAGGGCTATTGAGCCAATCATAAGGGTACAATTAACACAACAGGGTTACATCATCTGGGGAAAGAACCACTGACATCTGGAGAAGAGGAGGGGGAACCTTTTAAGCTCTAGTAACTTTCCACCATGGGGCCTTAGGCTTATTGGTGCTTTCTGAATCCTCATTTCTCTTGGCAACAGCCTCCACGGCCACCACAGCTATGTTTTGCAGGAGACCTTTTGTTTGCAAGTGATGAATTTAATGCTTGCTTCAAACAGAGACCAATGGCTGCTCAAAAAAAAAAGGTAATATTAGTAAGTTTATGTTTCCAGATATTTTACATTCAGTATTTCCAAAATCATTTAAATACGTATCAACTATTACTTCCATCCATCAGTGACATCAACGTTATTACCTAAAGATCAGATGGTGGCAAACATGATACTGTAGTTTTAATAGAATTGTCTTGGAGAGAGAAGGAGGATTTTTTTGGAGAATCCAGAGAATTTCTAGCAGGCATGCCTTAATTCTGTACTGAACAAACTCCAGAAACTTTTTAGTGCAGTGGGCTTTTACAGAAGAAAAGAAAGCATCCTTCAAATGGTGTTAGAGGGTGTGGTGAGTTTGGGGTTTTTTGTGGGGGAGATGGGGGTATGTTGAGTTTTATGCTTTTGTTTCTTTGGGGTTTCCTTTTTTTAATTTTTTTTATGGATGGCTATTTGTTTTGGGTTTTTTTTAATGAGTTAGAAAATGTAAGTAAAGTGATCCAATTCTTTTTATAAATATAGATTTCGAAATAGCTCTTTTATTGTACCTTTTAAGAGCTCTAGGGTCAAGGCTATCAAGCAATACTGATTCCACGAGAAGAAACGTGTTGAAGAAAGTTCAATGGCAATAAATACAAGGGGGAAAAAGCAAATTAGCTATGCATAGCTAACAATGGATCTTAAATAACACTCCTGGTTTCTAGAAATCATTGTGGGTAGTTGCCTGAAAGTACCTACTTGGTGCTAGAGCAGGCGTCAAAAAGATACTTGGATTGTTAGAAATTATTAGAAAAGAAATAGCGAGAAAAACAAAGATTGATCAGATAGACCAAGGTGCTTCAGTTTGGAAAAGAGCTTGGGTTTATAAGAAAATATACATTGATGTGAGATCTGAGGACATCTGAAAAAAGAAAAGTCACTTGCTATTTCTCATGTAAGAACCAGGTCACTCAGTACTGATCAGGCAGCAGGTTTCAAACAAATTATTTTTTCTCAGCATGCACAATTAAGGTATTTCTGTGAATGTCAAAGTATATGTGAGATCAAATATGTTTAGCCAAAATCCAAGGATAAAAGCCTATTGAGAGCTCTTCAACACAATGATGATATGTATTCAACCACAACTTCAACTTTCCATATTCTGACAGGAAATATTGAGAGAAATGCCATGCTGTTTTGACATTCTATTTTCACATTTTTCATGAGCACCTGTTAGTAGCCGCTGTCAGTTAAAAAGTCAGCTAGGTCAACATATATTCCAACCCAGCGAGGTTGTGTCCGTGTTCATGTGTGACTGGAGAGTTTGTATGTCTGTAACCAACCAGTGCTGTCTGGAGAGTTCCCCAAAAGAAAAGATATTTTTAGAACTGTTAATATGGATTCAGTGGTATCATGTATGACTGAAATTATTCATCAATACATAAGTGTGGAAATTGACTGTATCAGAGGTAGGATTAATGCTTTTCAGTAATTAATAACATTCCCTATGGAGACTTCACTCACTCACCTGAATTGGCTAAGTAATTTTCATATATCCTGAATATTTATCTGCATGCTAGACAGTTATTTCATCAGCCTGAAGTTCTCTTGAATTACTACCACTGCTCATCCCATGGGAACACTGACTAATTTGTCTTTTGAAAGGTTTTACACTTGCTGTCAATGGAAGCGACATTGTGCCTTAACATTCTTTCTTGCTTATAACAACACTGGCCAAACTGAGATGAGAAAAAGAAAAACAAAAGGTGCCTGTAGTAACTTGGATAGTCACTAGCCAACCTTTACCAAGAACTCAAACAGCTTGATAACTTTTGTTTTAAATACTTGACTCTTTGATAACTTGTTTGATCTCATTTATCACTTTTGCTTGGATTGATTTATATCCTAGAAGGGTACATATAAGCTTCTTTGTATTTAAGACTAAGAACTTAGTACAGGTCTGAGTTGGGGCTGGGTGGGACTATACAACACTGGTAAAGCTTACTAGTAGAGATTTGGGAATATCTTACTCTTGTTTTATTGCTCAAACTAGCCCTTTTTGATATTGCAGAAAGTAAATGAAAACACCATGCTGTACCTCTTGCCTAGGTGGATTTATCTTGTCATTAAATAATTACAGAGCAGAAGATTTTCAATATTTTTAGGATGTGGGCATATTATGTTACATTTGTTAAAAGTTTGTTGTTGTTCAATAGTCAGAGTAAGAATTTTTAAGAAGGAATTAGTTCAGGTGTGGACTGTGCTCTCTTTTTTCCTTTTTCTTGTGGAATAATGTAAAATCCACTGCTGTTTCCCATGGTGCTTTAACTTGGCATGTGTGTGACATGCATCAGAAATGCGTATGACAAAAAGTGGCTTTTTTATTCAAAAGATCAGCAAAGAGGCAGTGGCTTGCTGTCAGGTAAAAATAATTACCCAGGAATTTCATAGTATTTAAGCTGATTAAAGATAAGTAGGGATTTTCTGTGATCACTCATTATATGTTTATTATATTCATTTTATTGAAAAGCTGTCACATGTTTTGTCACTTTAGAGGACATTTTGGGATAGTGTTATAATACAACATCTAATCTACTGCAGAAGGCATAAAATGTGGTTAAAATTTTATTTTATAATGGACTTCACTGACTTTCTACCAGCTTTTCTCTGGAAATATTTCAGATGGTTTTGTGTGTTCATATGGTTATATATACCCCTTATTAAATGATATAATTTTATCAATTATGTTTCTTATCTGGTATTTTTTGTTCATATTTGGCATTTTTTGTATCAAATGAACACTCTTCACCTGACCGTCTATAGCTTGATTAGAGTATGGGCTAAATACATCAAGTTGAAAAATTAAAATAGAATTTGAAAGGTATCTAGATGTGAATTCATGGAGCTGTATCTTTGTACATATACAGAAAGCATATGTTAACTGCAAGTCATTTTTAAGATAAAGCAACATAAAACAGCAATAGCTGCTGCATATACTCTTTAATCTATTTTGGTTACATCAATTAGGATATTATGGATTGAGAGATCCTGAAAAAATTATTGGCATCCCAGAATGTCTGAATTAACAATTGATTAAAAATTAACAATTGATGAGCTGTTATGACTTCAGCTCTTGCTATAGTGGATCACCATGTGAATGTTTTCCATATGTTTGTCATTGATGGCCCCCATTTCAGTACTCTAATGTCTCTTTTGCACATAATCAAACAATATAAAGCTATATATTAGTATTTAGCCACAAACTCAGCATCTGCTCTACCACTGTTGTGCTTTGTGCAACATTTTGGAAATCAGTTTGTGTTTGCTGTTTGGTCCTCCTCTGCTGTTGTTTCCCTGGCTCTCTCTGACAGTAGCTGCTTGCACCAACATTCTACATCAGTTTTAAGGAGAAGAATGTGAAAGGAATTAGCCTTACTCTCTCCTTACTCTGCTGAGAAATGCATTTGAACAGAGCAGATTTGCAGTTTTTTTGTAAGTTTGCTGAGTCCTAAGTAAGAAGGAAGGCAAGAGAGTTGCAGTGATTCTCATTGAACTTCACACAGCAGGCCTGAGGTCTTCCCAAGTTACATTACATCACTCATTAAGTGTGTTCCCAGCAGTAAAGCAGAAGGAAAGAAAGGAAAAAGAGGGGTTTGAGGGGGAGGCTGTTTTCTCTTTTTAAAATCAAAAGTATCATAGAAGTATAATACTTGGTAAAAGGATCTTTTTTGGACAATCTTAGGCATTGTGTGTTTTAAAAATCATCACTCATACTGAGTGCAGAGCCTTGGTTAATGTGAGAACTTCTTTCACTAAAAGAAAAAAGCTATATTGCATAGTTTCTTATTTACTGCATAGTAAAAGGGAGCATATGAGCAAACACCACAAAGCAATAAACTTGTAAAAACTTGTAACCCCAGGAAGACTTATCTGTGTTTCAGGAGTTTTTTAGTTACTATGCTGCCTCTACGTTCCCGGCCTGAGTCCTGGCATTACTAGAACTTCAATTTATACATTCTGGCTTGCCAGATCCTTTGAAATATAACATCCTAGAACTTAGCCTAGAGTTTTGTGATTGAGAATGGAAGCTTATGGCAAAGCTCAATCTGTAATTTGGACTACCAGTCCAAATAGTTCACAATAGAAGTTGTCAAATTTATCAGGAACGAAGCTACAACAGGCAATTGAAACATGCATTCCAGGGAGTGCAAGTCACTGTTATGAATATAAGTAATTCATAATTAATCTGCTAATTATTTTGAGGCTGTAAAGGACAAGTATAGTGACTTTCAACATTATAAGAATTCATTCATAAAGGATGCTAGGTTGAGCAATGTTTGGGGTATGCTGGTGGTAGTATTACAATGCATTAATAATCTTAATAGAGTGCAGTGTTAAAAACAGTGTAAGACCATGATTTGGTAAAACCGATGAGAGAGAGAAAAAGTAATCTGTTGCTTTTCGACAATTAGAATTAGGCAGGTAATTAGGTAGGTGAGCATGAGAACTTCTCAGTTTATGGATAGAGCCCAGTTATCTGAGCTTGCCTGTGAAGTCCTACCTCCTTAAAGCTGATTTACCTGTGAAGCTGTCTCATGTGGCTTTCTATGAGCACTGCAGCAAAAAGAAAAGAAAATACTATATAGAGGTAAATTCAGATTTTCTGAGCAGCAGTATTCCAGCACTATGTTAGAAAGAGTGAGTCATGAAACTATGTAGATTATAATTACAATCTTTAAAGAAAGTTTAATTGTAACTTGGATTTCTTTTCATAAGGTAATTAGTGCCTATTATTTGTAGAACAAAGCCTTGAAACAAATCCACTATTGCGTATATATTTTAGTCCATTATTGTCATTAAAGTAATAATTCTACTATAATATTGGATGAAAGATAATGTGCCTTGCTAGTTCAAAATATTCATTGAACTACTTGTTTTCTTTAATATACTAAAAAGCAATCTCATACAGAAATGCTAAAACTGAAGTAAAGAAATTTCCTGTTGGTCTAGGCAGTAATGTAGGGCAGAATCTGAGGCAGAACATTTATATTTAGCAAACATACCATAAGGTATGAAACCACACTATGATCTTCCTTCTTCCTACCATCCCTTGTTTTTTTGATGTTATAGGAGGCAACTTGTGACAAATAAAAGTGCGTATATGGATAAGATTTATAAGTAAAGTACTTTTTAAAAACCTTTCAGACTTTTAAGTTCAGATGCTTTCTTATGAAAAGCTTGGTAATTTTATATTTTGTAGTAAAAAAAGAATAAGAGAATAACATTTTCTGAATAAACAGACAGCTAGCATTTTCTTTTTCCTGAGAATAGAAATAACTATCATTAGTAAGCAACGTAATAAAAGCAATTGTTTTGCCCTTGTCAAATGTGAGACAGTTTTTCAGCTATTATACAAATACCAGAAGGGTCACAGTGCTACTCTAGAAATGCCAAAATGACCACAGAGAAATTATACTCTAGGGAAAAAAAGATTGCAGAGGAAGATAAATGAAGTGTCCAATTAGTGCTTGAAGTAGTCTGTAATACATAAATGAGCTGAAAAAATAATAATGTGTTTTTAACAAATGGGATATAAGGAAAACATACATGATTTATAATAATTTCATGTGATGTATTTTAAAATTTTAAATTTTTTAAAATAAATAATGTTTTTTGAGTCACTTTTTTAAACAGCATTAACAAGACATCTCTAAAAAGAGAAACTCTTTGGCAAGAATATAAAGTTTTGTAAAAAAGGCGTTTAAAATGATATAATAATTTATCAATATATTTGCACAAGAAAGATGAATTATTCTCTATTAAATGTAAGTTATACTTATTTGTTCAGTATATTTTTATATAGACCCACAGAATTGTTGAGGCTACAAGGGATCTCTGAAGGTCATCTGGTCCAGCCTTCCTCTCCACCAGGGCCACCTAGAACAGGTTGCCCAGAACAACCTCCAGAGGGCTCCTGAATACGTCCAAGGATGGTGGCTCCACAATCTGCCCAGGCAACCTGTGCCTGTGCTCACCTCACAGCAAGAAGAAAATGTTTCCTGATGTTCAAAGGGAACCATTTGTGTTTTAGTACCCCTTGCCTCTGATCTTGTCACTCAGCACTGCTGGGAGGAACTTGACTCCATCCTCTTTATAACATGCCTGCAGATATTTGTATAGATTGATATGACAGCCCAGACCCTTCTCTTGTCTTATCTAGGCTTAACATTCCCAACTTTATCAGTCTGTCTACATGTGAGAGATGCTCCAAACCCTTGGTCATGTTAGTGGTCCTTTGCTGAACTCTTTTCAAGACCTACCTATTTCTCTGATACTGGACACAGTACTCCACATGTGGCCTCACCAGTGCTGAGCAGAGGGGAAGGATCACATCTCTCAATCTGATGACAGCTCTCTTCCCAGTGTAGCCCAAGGCCATGAACCCTCTTTGCCATAAGGGAACATGCTGACTCATATTCAACTTTGTGTTCTCCAGGACCCCCAGGCCTTTGAAGGAAAGCTGCTTTCCAACAGGGTGGCCCCCAGCGGATACTGCTCTATTGCTCTATTTCTTGTAGAACTGCAGGTTTCTGCCAGCCCATTCTCCAGCCTTTTGATATCCCTTTTAGATGGAAACATGAACCTCTGGACGTATAAGCCACACCTTCCAGTTTTGAGTCATTGGCAAACGTCCTGAGGCTATGTTCTGCCCCAATATCCAGAATATTAATGACAATATTGAGCAAAGCTGAAGCCAGTGTTGATGCATAGGGTACAGAACTAGATGCTGGCCTCAATTAGACTTCACACTACTGATCACCACCCTATGGATCCAGCTATTCCTCCAGTTTTCAGTCAGCTTCACTGTCTACTCATCCAGCCCATGCCTCATTAGATTCTTCTGAAGAACTTGTCTGGGACACATTGTCAGAAGCCTTCCTGAAGTGGAGGTAGATAATATCTTGCTATTAGACTTATTAGAGGAGTAATCCTCTCCTGCTCATGTGACTTTGCACCGTGCAAAGTCTGATGATTATTTTTCACTTAGTGTGAATGTCAGACATATATAATAAAAAAGTTTTAGTTCAGTTGTATTGGGATTCTTTTTCCCCCTTTACGACATATAAATTATTTTGCTCTTGAAAAGTTCATCAGCAGGATTCCCTGTGGGCTCTCAGAAATGCCTGTCTACTCTGCTTCTCTCTTCCAATGGATGTAAAATTAGTGATAGCATACAAAGTGGTTAATTTCTGCTGCTTTTAAGAATACAAAATTATGGATTCTGTTGCCTGTATTCCAGTAGAAGAAAAAGTAGCAACAGAAAGGTTTGTTTTACAATACAGAGAACTTTGAATGTGCATTATCAGACTGAATGTATGACTTATGCTTACACAGAAAAGAAAAATACAACCCTGTTTTTGTATTTAAAGTATTCAGCAATTATTCCCTTATAATTTGTTTTAGGTAGTTGCATCCTTAGTTGCATACACTGAGAACCAAAGGGACAGTGAGAGACAACATCTTGCACATGAGATCCTAACGTTTAAAAGAGGACATGTAGTGCAAGTGTGACAGGAGGATCATGTCTGTGGATAGGTCATAGTTTCTCAGCTCCTATTTATTTTTCTGCAAATTTAGTCGGTAGGCAGCTAGCCTCTGGCTAGTTGGAAGTCCTTATTTTATAAATAAGGAGGAAAATAAATGGATACTCTATAAAGCCCTTGATAAATTAAACTGAGAAAAAATAACTCCTGGAATATATTATTTTCCATCTGAATATCTGCATGATTTTTATAGCATATTTTCCTGGTTTTATAATTCATAAGAAAGCAAGCATTGTAAGTTTAATGATATGGAATTAGTTCTTTAACTATACTAAACTCATAATTATTTTTTCGTTGTGTAATATCTCATACATTGCACAGTTAGGATGTCAGTTTGTTGGCAGACTTTCACAATTATGCCTCTTGGTGTTGTAAAGCACTGTGTACTCTGTGAAACTCTGTTTCTTGTATTTAAGCATTAATTATAATGTTTCAAAGCAGAAAACGCAACAACTAGCCTTGCAAGAGTTGATACAGAAAATATGTGTTTGTGCTTTTTGGTTAATTTTGGTATGATTTCTGTCATCTTAGTGTAATTCCATTAAGCAAAAGATGTAGTTTGCAAAGAATTTTGAAGTCCTTTTGACGCCATGAAATTAATATGAGTCATTTGGCAAAAATAGTTTAATTTCTGGTAAACCTTGTAGAGCCCTAATGTTCCAATTCAATTTTTGAATTATTCTTAATATTGCTTCCTAACAGGAAGAATGCAAACTTTCTCAAGTTTTTTGGAAATTAGAAAATGAAGGTTCATGCTTAGGGGAAGAAGGAAAAAAAAAGAGAGAACACACAAAGACCTCAATTGATCAGGTAACAACCAAGAACACAACACTTGGGCTAGTACAAAAGCAGGGTAATACTGTCATGTTTTCCATTGGATCAGCTACAAGAAAAGTTTACTTACTGCTTTGAATTATTAATAATTTAAAATGCTTAGCCAACTTGAGTGGAGCAAGTAATAACATAGAGTGGAACAAGTAATCTACCTCAAAATTTCATATTTAAGGATATTTGACAATATTAACACTGTCTTTTAAATGCACACCCCATGTTAGTGGTATTTACTGCTCTGTTCTGCAGAATGATACACAAGTGGAATGAGAGCCACACCTGTCGCTTAAAAGTGAATTTTCCTGGCATATTTGTGTAGGTAGAATGGCCACTCCCTGCTGACACACACTATTTAACTATTTCAGTGAACTCACAAATCAACTAAACCCAACAAAAAATCCTGGAACTACACAGTATTAAAAATTATAATTGTTTTATACTTAAAACAATTAAGCAATTATAAGGTTTAGTGCTACTAAACACGAAGGGCTACTACTTAGTTCTACTAAGCATATGAATACTGTCAGCATCTCAGTAGTGACTTCAGGCTCATGCAGACTTCTGTGCAGGCCTAGGGCTTCCAGTTTTATGTTGAGATTCTTGAGAACTGGAATGATGAGGAAATTATTCTCTCTGTTCCTTTTCTTTCTTTTTTTCCCCCTTCTTTGGTACTTTAAAAAAAAATCAGAACATTACTTTTGTTTTCTGTGGATATATTCAGTAATCTGTACTAAGCACAATTTGCCTAGCTCTTAGGCTTCCATGATATACATGGCAGTTTCCACAGCAATAGACAGCAGGCACACTCTTAGTCTGCTGAGACTTTTATAGGATATGGTGGAAAATATGGAAGAAGATAATATTAATCTTATGAGTAATTCTTAAGTGCTCTGCATTTTTAAAAAATTTTATTATTTTTTCTATTATTAGAGCAAATCATGATCTGTATAACCCACATTTTATTTTTTTTTTCTTGACATAAGTAATTTTTAAAAGCTAGTGTAATGATTACAATAAAAAGACTGTGTGAAGAAGAACTGTTTACTGTTTTGACAAAAGATAGGTATGTCTGCTGTTCAGAGTCTTACTTTGGGCTAAAATCTTCGCTGTCACCTTTTCCTGATGGTTTTCTCGCTGTTCCAGCTGTATATGACTGAGATGAGGGAACTCAAAAAGACAAAGAGTATACTCACATCTTTCCAGCTTTATTATGCTCATCATGCACAGATGGGCATGTTTGCTGGAACCACAAAATTCCTAGGTTGGCAAAAGTGGAGCATTTGTGTTACAGATAAGAAAAAAGAAAGCCAATTACTATTGTAACCAGGTTACTGGGCAGAGAATTGCAACACCCGGTGCAGCAACTTCACTGATATTTCATAAATACATAATATAACCTAGTCTGATCTGGATCCTGACACCAAGTTTTGCTGTGCAGAAGTTGCTCACAACAAACAAAACATAATGTGAAACAAATTAATGCCTCACATTTCCTAGTGTCATAACAGATCTTTTGTGTCAAATCACATTCTTACCTCTAGTTTGAACAGGAACTGAAACCTTTCTGTACTTAACAAATGCTCAGGCATCTTTGTTGCTGTGGAGTACTGATTTATTATACCTACAGATGCAAAGGAATTGAAACATTTATATATAGCAACACAAAATAATTAAGAACAGCTCTACCAGAGTATAGACCAACCCTATGCAGAAATAGAAGTACTCAGTCATAAGATTAACTTGGGGTTTATTTTGGGGGCTTTAGGTTTTTGTTTTTGCAGTTTCTGGTTTTGGCATTTTGGTATGGGTTATTATTTTTTTTTCATTCATGCTTGTGCATACACCAGTTTAGAGACTGTTTTACACAACTGGATCTGTTCCGGTAACCTATCTCTAAGCTGAAGCAAGAAATTAACAGCTTAGATATTCGTACATGTCAAGAAATTTGTGGTTTTTTCTTCTTGAGTTTTTTCCCCTCCTCTCTGCAAGAACTGAAAACGATTTAATGGTTTGAAATTACTTAAAAGTGTTAGATTAATAATGTCTGTCCTCTCTCCATTATATGTCACATGACTGTGTGTTTGAGGACTAAAGTATTGTTTCAATTTGATTGTTGACTGATCTTTTGCAAAGTTGATCAAGTAAATTTTGTGCTATGTTTTTTTTCTCTATCAAAGGCAGGCAGCTCATGGAATTGAAAAATTTGATCTATGAATAAACAAGGTTATTAATTGCAAAATATTTATAACATAGGAACAATTTTTTATGCTGCGAAACTATGAAGAGTTAGAATTTCAGGGTAGCATTATCTGAAATTAGAACATAAAAGTGCATAAAAAATATAAGTTCTTGATCTTTTTAATAACCTGCTTAGAAATATGCTAGCTCTTTTTCTTACAGCTGTTTTTACTGAATTGTTTAATTTTGTGGTTAAAAGCTTTTTCAACATATTTTTCTCTTGAAACTGATTCTGAAAATTTGAATGTAGGGCAGGTAGCAGAATTTTGCAAGTATGTTTAGACCTTAAAAGTGGTGATTTTCCAAAATTAAGAGGGAAAAATGGAAAACAAAGTTGATATGAGAATATTTTTATAGTATCTGTGACTATTCATGATGAATGGACTATATGTTGCAAATCTAGAAATATGTTTTGGCTGGAACCTTTTGCTAGTACAAAATCTGTGATCCACTGGAACTTTTTAGGATGCTAATATGTACATATGTCTCTGCATAGATACCTCATATCTTTTTCTGTTTATTTGCTTTTTATGTTCAATACCATTCATGAAATACGTAGTTTGGTGAGTGTTTGCATTGTGCCCTTCTGTGAATTCATATGTCCAGTGACTACATACAAAATCTTCTAATGTCTTAATTTTTAACCCATCAAAAACTTCTGTCACATGTAATTAAATCTTTCTGCTATGTTCTCTGGATTTTACATGAGATCTGTAGGAGCACATCAACAAGTATGCTTTTGTCGTCTTCTCTGACACATGCTGCTTCAGATGACTGCAAACTAAGGCAATACTCATGATACTTCTTTGGAAGTTTCTGTGTTTAGAACTCAAGTAGAAAACCTGTATGTGATTTAACTTCAGTGTTTTCAACTAGCAATGATATTGGCCCATTACTCTCTTTTTACTTCAGATCTGAAGTCAGATGAGTTACCTTGAGTGCTGCTGTTTAAAAAAAAATTGCAGACCTGCATCAAGGTTTATAGCAAGAAATCAGTAAATATATGAGAACTTCCTCCAAAGTTTTCAAAGCCTATATGCGAAGAGTTTTAAGGAACAAAACTATGAGAGAAAACAAACTATTTACTCAATGGCCATGTGATGTTCAGCAAAAAAAAAAAAGGTATTCAGGATTTGCAGAAATTGATATTCTGTTCTAGTGATGTGATTCAGCAAACTGTAGCAAGGTCTATTTTTAAAGAAAATTGTCAACATTTAAATAAAAATATAACATTTAAGGCTACTAGTGTCTAATTTGCATGGTTAAGTTATACATTTGCACTAAAAGATGCTGTGAATGACTTTATCCCTGGGTGGCTGGAAATTGATAAATATATATACTTTTGAGTATTTGTGATCTAAAGCATAGACACAATGGTATTGTGACATACCTCATAACCCAAATGATACACAAAAATCCTGTACAATGATGACATTTCTGTGGTCTTTATGAACTGTAGTACCGGCAGACATGAGTGAAAGCTGAAACATACAGGGCAGTAATTCCAGTAATTCTGATGAACCATTTTCTGGGCTATGTGTAGATACATGAGCTGCTTAAAAATTCATGCTGAACAATGCAATATTGTCAGAAGTTATATTTTCACTTCATACTAGGAAATAGAGAAAATAAACTAAGAAAATTTGCAAGGTACAAGACTGAAGATGACATTTTTCATCTCTATTTGCAACTGATACATATCTGGCTATACATATGCTGTCTTAGAAAGCAGCAACACATTCATGAACCAACAGATTTACATTAACTGTACAGATACTTTATATATGTTGAAGACATGAATCACTGAGCTGGGCTGTACTGCTCTTCTGTGAGGCAATCTCACTTATTTTTTTTCATCATTCCCAATTTACTCTGGGCAAGATTCCTGGACTTTTACTGTTCCATGTTAGAAATTCATATACAGAGTCATCTGTCAGTAACTCTTTTCTATGCCTGTGTCCTCAAAGCATGACCTGCTCTTCCTGGAGATTGGTAGGAGACTATATCTAGATCGCTTTGGGTGTTTCTAGGTCAGTAGAGGAAGACTGGAATATTCACTTCATGCAGCATAGGTATTAGGGACTCTTCTACTAAGAAGTTAGTCTTAATGAAGGTATATGATAAAACAGACATTAATTTGTGATTTCTACAGTGCAGCTTTAGACACCCCCAGTGTTTTTCAGGAGTTTGCTCAGAGGGATTATGATTTCATAAAGACCTCTTAGGCTGTAATATACCTGGCAAATAGGGTATAACAGGGAGGTTACTGCAGCTTCACGTGGTCAGTACTGATAAACCAGGGCCTACATTGCCTGTACTGGAGATTATTTCTACTTATGTGCCACTGACCACAGAGCACGGTGTACACAGACCGAGTACCTTCCTTCTGCAGTACCTTTGTTTATGTTCTGTTTACATACTACAGGACTTCTCTGCTATGCACAACAAAGTGATAAAGGTGGACTAGTTTCACAATGCACTCCTGAGACAAACTAAAACACAAATATATGTGCAACCTTGAACTGTGGGCATTTAATCTAATTTGCTGATTTTGTTAAGGTGCTTTACAGAAAGAGAACATGCTATGTTCCTTAAACAATGGGACCATAACATGGATCATGTAGAAGAACTCTGAAATGAGTGGAAAATTGTGCTTTTTTTCTGAAATGTAAAGTTTGGTCATATATATATAAATGGAATATATATAACTGTTGCCACTCTGAATAACCATATGGACCAGTTAATTAAATAAGTCATTTCATCTTTTGCAGCTACAGTTTCAGATTTCATATTTTATTTCTATTGTAGAAAAACAGTTGGAGTTTATAGCATCATTTCATGTAAATACCCCTGCTGTGATAAAATTTATTTCTTATTAGGCAAACTAGAGTTGTTTTAATACTGAATTATTTTATCATCATCCTAAACTTCAGCTAAGTCAGTGGTTCAGATTTTCCATTGTCATTAGAAACAATTCTTTTTGTATCTAAATTATGCAATCTATTTTGTTAATAATTTATTAATTTATTAATAATTAAATGTTGGTTGTTTAGGCAGGAAAAAACAGAGTAGACAGTCTTTAAACTAAAATATTTATTTTGACAACTATGATTTGTAGTAAGAATTTACTGATGCAGATGTTTTGATTACTTTTTCCAAAGTTCTCTGGTGCTTCTCTTAGAATCAGCATGGGATTAATATGAAATGAGATGTGTTTACCAATTCCTTTAATCCCTGTAGAGATGCTGTGTTTAAAACTTGGTGCAGACTCAAAAAGCAAAACATCTTTTGCCCATTTCTTTTAATGGGAACAAGCATGCATATAAATAAATTTTTATTTCACAATGCTTGCTTTTAGGAATTTCCAACAGTGTTCTTTACATACGTAATAGGAGAGAGATGATCTAAGGTCAGAACAAAATTTGTACATTTTCATTTGTGTTACTCTTCAGAACACACTTGCAAATATGTCTAAACTTCATAATTATCTAATGGAATTCAGATAGATATGTGAGCTATTGGGATAAAAAGACACATTGCAGAAATATGCTTCAGTATTTTCCTGAACTAAAATGGCCTGGTATATTATGTGCAGTCTTTCTCTAATGAGGAAATGGACAATTAAGTTACTGTATCGTTACTGAAACAGCCTTCTAAGTTAATTTTAAATTTTATCAGGAAAAAAAAGGAAGAACCATAAGATGATCTATAGAACACACTGAATAATGTAGATACTGTGAAAACAGGGACTATAGGTTTCTATAACAAATCTTCCATCAAGGACAGCTAGAAAGGACTCCAGAATGGTACAACAGAGCCACCTACTTTACAATGATGTGATGTTCAGTGCCTTTTTTGTAACACATAATTAATAGGACATAAAATGAACTGCTAAATAAGATTGATGTTGTTTTACACAATGTTATGTTGTCAAGTTAGTAAAGTAAAAGCTGAAAAAGTTCCACAGTATACAATCAATGTTATGAAGAACTAACATGCAGAAATTCAAGTACAAATTTTAGTTCCCAGAAATTCGTTCACTGTCTTGGACACCATGAGGGAAATTATGCCTTCTGGAGACAGAAAACCCCAACTGTTTAGAAAAAATTACAGAGACTAATGTTGCTGAACTCATGTATTTCAATCTGTAACTGCAGTGCTACCATGAAGTTTTTATCTTATTTATGTTGTTGGCAGAATAATATGAATTCTTAACTTTCTAAGTGTAGCATCCATATTGGGGGAAAGAGGGAGGAATATAAATAGTACACTAATTTTTGCTAGTTTTACAAAAGAGTCCGTCAAGTGCAAGTTATAATTTACTGTTTTCTGAACGTGCCAGTGTGTAAGAACTTAAGAGTCTGGGGGACATTTGCTTTAAATGTAGCTTGATACAGATTCAAGCAAGCTGGATACATTTCAAGACAATGTAAGTCTTGTTTTGTTTTTATTTTGTGCTGATTTTTAACATAAATCAACATAAATCTTGAAGGTGCAGGGAGTATATTGTGGCCACAAGTGTAGAGTAGAATGTGTATTCATTTAGTCCTGCATAGGGAAGGCAGAGTTGTGATTTTCTGTCTTGTCACTAGATGTCATTATTTTTCTCAACAATATTGCTAGTAGACATTTGAAAAGTTTCAGTGAGTATATATAATTCGATAACATCAGTTATAAAGAAGAGAGTTTTGTTCTTTAAAAGAAGGGAGATGTCTCGCATAATTTGTTTTGTTGGTTGTGATTTGCTGCCTCTTTGTGTAAAGTTCTGAGCACAGGCTGCAGGAACGAAGGCTGTCCATTCACCTTGCTCTAACCACTTCAGACTGAATAGATGAAGCTCTGGAGAACACGCTGCTTGTACCATTGCCGAGAATAGCTGAAGATGAGTGAGATGGGGAGAGCTTGAGGGAGAAAAAGTCAGGGAGACCATAGCATGAAGAGAGCTAGGCAAAAATTCTGAATAAAGCAAAGAGCGGGATGAGTGACCAGACCAGAGCAATGGGAGAAAGTGGATCTTCTCCCAGGGGAATGGCTGGGAATATATTGTTGGCAGATGCTTAGGAGATTTGTTTTTGGATTGAGGGTGAGCTCTAAGGAAAAAAACCTATTCTGTAGTCTGGGTCAGCCTTCTTGATGAAAAGGCATCTTCATTGATCTAGCGTCATTCAGGTGTATTTGACGTGTCTGTCTCAAAGATGAAGTGCAGCAGAGCTCTCTGAAAACTGCTTGAGATGATCTCATTACCACCTTATGCTCTCTGACATGAGGGTGTGCAAAGGCCACCTACTTCAAATATCGCTAACTCATTGTCAGAGCTAAGCTTTTCTATTTTCTGTTTTCCTTTTCTTTTTTTCCTAATCACATTCTAAGTGAATGTCTGAGTTTTTTTGTCTTACAGTGTGTCAGTAAAAGATATAAGTAACTACAGGTTGCTTTCTTGCTGGATGTATGCTAAATTAATTAGGAAAGACAGATATTATTTCCCCAATATTACTATAAAAAGGGAAATTTTGCAATTTTCACAGCCATAATTCATGTAAAAAATTATTAGATATTTATATCATACTCTTTCCTGAATAAGGGCAATTTGATCACTTAATTCTTAGAATTTTAAGTCTGTTTTCCACTTTCTTATGTGAGATACAGTATATTAATTCCTCTTCCTTTACTAGACAAACCTCTCATGGAAATTTTGTGAAATTAGGTGGCTAATGCATGTGTGCATAAGTATATGGGCTAATTTTTATCTTAAGATCTTATTTTTAAAACAACTACCTTGGAGATTTTAGATACTATAACATTAGTTTTATCTTCTAAATTCTATGGAAAAAGCTCTGTGACTTTCAAAATTATTTTATAGCAGGCAGATGCAAAGGGTATGTCAGAAAGCTATTTCAATAGGAACATCAAACAAAAATATCAGAAGTTGTTCCAATGAAAGAATTGCTAAGTCAAAGTTTCTATAAAACTTCATTTCTGAATGGTTTTCAAGACAAAATGTGAGCAACAGGTTGTTATGCTGATTACATTACAATTGTTAGTTAGCAGCATTTCAAATATTTGGCAGTCTTATTTTCAGATTATTTGGAGAAATCCATCTATGCAGGATGTACTGTAATCTTTAAAATATTTTATTTTTTATTATTGTGTTTTATATATATAATATAAAGATATTTTTCACTTCTAAGATGTTTGTTGTCTTGGATATATATATTATCTCAATTTAAACACATACAGTTATGTTATATTATGCAGAAATCCACGTTTGCTTTTTTTTCAGTATGTATTATTTGTTGCAATGTAGTTTATGAGTTTTAAGGGCTTTTTAAATTCAAGATAAAAGGAATATCAAGTCTATAATAGTAAAAACAAAGCAGAGGTAGAATATTCCTTCAGAAACTGAAGTGAATTTTCATAGTGAAACTGATTTGTACCACTGCAAATTAAAAGATTCAGATTTTTAACTTATCCTCAAGGTCCAGGTGAAATTTTTTAGTGTGATTATTTTCAATAACAGATTGAACAGAAGAAAAAAAGTGAGGGAGTGTGACTACTTTATGCCAGACTGCGTGGCCCAGGTCATGACTTTGACCTGACCACCAGCCAGAAGTTAATTCTCTCAGTAGTGTCAAAGAGAAGTGCTAACATCTCTGTAATATTATTCATTGTACCAGAGATACTGGTAAGAAACTCACAGTTCCTCACCTCTCTTATTTACCTTCTGTTAATTGTCCTTATTACTGAGCCCAAAAGTGTTGGAAACACTCTCAGAATTAGCTTTTTATAGTTGTGGGTTACAGGCCACATTCAATAATCTCTGCTAGTTGCCATTAACATCTTTCAAAACTATCAGTAATAAGAAAGTGGGTTTGGAACATAGCCATGGCTTTAATTTTCTTTTCTTAAATTGCTGCCTTGGTTTTTGAGTGTCCTTCTATTTAGTGTCCTTGATAAAACCCTCACTTGCTGATGTCTTGAACTGAATTCCATTCCAGCATGTATCATACCTTCGTACAGTGCTTGCTATAAATAAATCTGGAACTCTGCAGACTCAAAAACAAAGTCAAAACTACCACTTCGTTGCCGTATTAATGAGGAACATATCAACATAGTTATTATATTCAGGCTGCCCTTGGAGGTTTTTCATGTATCTGACATAGCTTAGCTAATTATAAGCTATAGTGCTTTAAGCCATGAAAGCCCATGGCTCTGTACAAACAAAAAGGGAGTTAAATTCTTAGGGATTATAAGTATGAAAATGGATTATCAGTAGGAACCTTTTTAACTCAGCAATTTTCTTCTTGTTAGAACCTGAAGTTGAAAACAATATATCTTTCAAAACAAATAGATTTTTATGCTAGAGATGAAACAGCCATGTTTGTTCTCAGTATCTATATTTATTGAAATTAAAATTAGGCTGTATGTGTGTATCTTTTTATAAGACAAGCAGTTAGTTACCTTTTATGGAAAAACGTTATGAACACATCTAGTGCTGACCTCTCCTTAAGCCTGCATTTCCTTTAAAAGACAATTCCAAACCCTCATATATTTCCATTAGTAAATCCTTCCCACAACAATGCTATGATCTTGACTGTCCTCTTTGCATAATGACAATCAAACACACAAGTGCTTGGAGAGAATGAAACTTCTGTGTTTGGGAAATGAATGGGGTACAGAAAGAGGATCTTGAGTTCTGCACATCTCTGTGCACATCTCTGTGCGCCTCTCGCCTCAGCATCAGGGAAGTGATAGAGCACCTTATATTGAGTGCCGTCATGTGGCACATGCAGGACAGCCAGGGGATCAGGCTCAGACCCCAGCCAGAAAGGAGTTTGTGAAAGGCAACCTGCTTCTGGGACAGGGTGACCCACTCAGTCAATGAGGGAAAGGTTGTGGGTGTTGTGTGCCTGGACTACAGTAAAACCTTTGACACTGTCTCCCACATCATTCACCTAGAGGAAATGGCTGCTCATGGCTTGGATGGGTGTGGTAAAAATCTGTTGGGATGGCTGAGCCCAGAGAGTGCAGGTGAATGAATTCACATCCAGCTGGCAGTCAGTCACCAGTGCCCTTCTCAGGGACTCAGTATCAGGGTCAGCCCTGTTTTATGTCTTTATTGATCACCTGGACAACCTCAGTCAGTTTGGGCAAGCAAGTTGGGCAGGAGTGTTGATCTGCTGGAGGGAAGGAAGGCTCTGCAGAGGGATCTGGACAGGCTGGATTGATGGGCTGAGGCCAATGGTGTGAGGTTCAACAAGACCCAGTGCTGGGTCCTGACCTGGGGTCACAACAACCCCAGGCAGTGCCACAGGCTGTATTGGGTTTGCAGAGCCAGGTTTTGGTAGTGTGGTGGGGGAAGTGGTGGGGAATCTACAGGAGTGGGTTGTGTGAGAAGCTGTGAGAAGCTTCCCCCATCAGAGCCAATGACAGCTAGCTCCAGGATGAATCCACTGCTAGCTAAGGCCAAACAAATCAGAGACAGTAGTAGCACCTCTGTGATAGCATATATAAGAAGAAAAAAAAGTTATTATGCAGTTGTAGTCACTCTCAGAGAAGAGAAGGGTGAGAATATGTGAGAGAACAGCCCTGCAGACGGGTCTGTGCAGAGCTGGGGGCAGGAGGCGCTCCAGGCACTGGAGCTGAGGTTCCCCGTGGTGCAGACCATGGTGAGGCAGTTGTGTCCCTGCAGCCCATGGAGGTCCCTGGGAGTGCAGAGATCCACCTGCAGTCCATGAAAAAGACATGTAGAGTTACAGAATGTAGGTGACAGAGGAACAGGCTTTGAAAGTCAGAGTGACCTCCATGTAAAACATTCAGGTCACCAGGGAAGTGGTAGGAGAACATTGTGGGTTTGTGAAGTGCTGGACCTGTCAGAGGTGAGAATCACTGTTACCTTAAAAAACATTGTTTACCTGTTACCATAAAAGGTAATACTGTGAAAAAGAATTGGTGATTGGGGCACACTGTGGTGAACTACTTCCTGTTTATGTGATAATATATGAAGAACTTTCACTGGGTAATGAATGTCTTTACTTACCACCATCTTGTGTGAGGTCCATGACCCCTGATCAATCACTGCAGGGACCCACACTGGAGCAGGGTACCCACGAAGATTTGTAGCCTGTGGGAAGGACTCACGCTGGAGAAGTTTGAGGAGAACTCTCCTTTGTGTGTGATCCCACATTGGAGCACAGGAAGAACTGGTCTCCCTGAGCAGCAGCAGAAATAACCTGTGATGACCTGAGAGTAACCTCCATTCCTCATCTCCCTGTGCTGCTGTGGGGGAGGAGGTAGACCCCAGGAAGGAGGGTAGGATTGGGGAAGATATTTTTAAGATTAATTTTACTTCTCATTATCCTGCTCTGATTTTGAGTCTTAAAAAAATTTAATTAATATCCCGAAGCTGAGATTGTTTTGTCTGTGATGGTAGTTGGTGAGTGATATCTTCCTGTCCTTATCTCAACTCATGAGCGTTTTGGTGTATTTTCTCACCCCTGTCCAGTGGCACAGGGGAGTGATAGGTGGGTACCTGGCATGCAACAAGGATCAACCAACCATGCAAACTTAGAACAGAGTGGCTGGAAAGCCACCCAGTGGAAAAGGACCTGGGGGTGCTGGTGACAGCAGCTGAACATGAGCCAGGGTGTGCCCAGGTGGCCAAGAAGGCCAATGGCATCCTGGCCTGGATCAGCAATGGTGTGGCCAGCAGGAGCAGGGCAGGGATTGTCCCCCTGTACTGGGCACTGGTGAGGCCACACCTCGAGTGCTGTGTCCAGTTCTGGGCCCTCAGTGCCAGAAAGACATTGAGGGGCTGGAGTGAGTCCAGAGAAGGGCAAAGGAGCTGGGGAAGGGTCTGGAGCACAAGTCCTGTGAGGAGCAGCTGAGGGAGCTGGGGGTGTTTATCCTGGAGAAAAGGAGGCTCAGGGGAGACCTTATCACTCTCTACAGCTGCCTGAAAGGAGGTTGTGGCCAGGTGGAGGTTGACCTCCTTTCTCAGGTAACAAGAGATAAGACAAGAGGAAATGGCCCTGAGTTGTACCAGGGGAGGCTTAAATTGGATACTAGGAAGAATTTCTTCACTGAAATGTGGTCAGGTATTGGACCAGGCTTACCAGGAAAGTGGTGGAATAAATATCCCTGAAAGTGTTCAAAACCATGTAGATGAGGCCCTTGAGGACATGGTTTGGTGATGGACTTGGCAATGGTGGGTTAATCATCAGTCTTGATGATATTAAGAGTCTTTTCTAATCTAAATGATTCTGTGATCGTATGATTCTCAGTTATCCAATACTGGGTTCATCAATCAGCTTACTCAAGTAAGATGACAAGCCGTAATGTACAGTTCGGTGGTGAGATGTACTAATATCAAAGATCTCTTCGATTTTTCAGTTTGGGGACCATGCTGAAGCAGGTCTGATACTGTGTTCTAGCCCCTACAGAAAAAAGGCATTGCCAGGGACATAAAATGCACCAAAGGAGTTTCTACAGATTTCTTCTTACAGAAACTTCTTAAAGAAACTAGTCAACATTATTTTCCAAAACACTTTGTATGAAATATAATGTTGTACAGAGTGAACTGTTGGTGAACATATTTAATACTGTACTGCCTTGAAAACAGTATGTTACAGTATTGCAAGTACTGTGCACGCCTACTAATTATGCCTGATATCCTTAGCAATGAGGAGAGAAAAAGTTTGTCTAGATAAGCGGAAAAAGAAATTGAGAACAATACGCATTTCTGAGGGAGAGCTAATAGAAAATAATTTGTGCTTTCACTTGGCAAAATAGTGCCCTGAATACCCAGATCTGGCTGGAAAATGTGAATTGGCTTTTGGGAAGAAGGAATTTTAATATTTCCTTTGTATTTGTGGAAGAAACCCAAACTTTGCAAATTTATAAACATAAAATCAAGTGACAGTGAAAAGCTATTTCCCCATGCTTTCCCATATGGATATGTTTAAAAATGTATTTAATTGTGATATAGGAAGATGAAGTTCAAGTTCTTACTCTGCGTGTGCCAGCACTGAGATTCAACATGCTTTTCCCACAACACTGCTGATTTTTTTAACAGGGGATAACTAGGGTTCCTGGAAATGCAACCTAAGCATGCAGTCTGATTTAGCACTTCCTCAGTCTGTTTAGCCTTTCATGATCTGCAGGGCAACAGGTCCCATTTTCATTTTATAGATAATGAGGTCAAAGCAAAATATCCTCTTTTATCTTCTTTAATGCTTAACATGCTTTCTCCTTGTCCCCTTCCTTCTGCTCTCACCACCTTCATCTGGATTATAATTTCAAGAATGCAGAATTTTCAAAATCAGAACACTATAGGTATTAAAATAAGTAAAAAACTGCAATCAGCATCAGGTGTTTCTTCCCACTTTACAGCTAAAAACTCTGTGAATTTTCTATAGCAGGTTTTCTATAAAATCTACAGTGCAACACTTTTCTGTTGTTTTAAAATTTTTCTTCTTCTGAAATAACCACAGAGTTACACAAAGAGTTACAAAACAAAATAAGTTTCTCATATCTTCAATATTTACAAAAAACCACCCAAGATTTCTTAAAATTCAGCAGTGTGAAACCTCTCTGGATAGAGAAGTTCCTTGTTCTGATGAATTCTGCACAATGCTAGTTTAATTATACTGCTTGAAATACCATTTTCCTTCTGCTATTTTCCTCAGAAACGTTTGGCAGCCCATGAAAAAAACCATGCATTCAAACTTTCTAAAAACCAAGGTTTGCCCCATCAATAAGGCAACAGCAGCAGATCTTGGGGCAAATCTGGAAGCCGGTGTGTGAGATGTTAGCACAAACAGCACTGGCAACTCATCATCTGACCAAGCTATAGCAGACAGGTTTAATCTGGAGTATGATGATTTAACACTTCCTGAGCAGTGCTCACACCTAGGCCCCAGCTCCAGACAGTGGCCACAGTAGAGACAACAGCTGTCTCCAACAGAGGGATATCACCTCTGTATGGCAGAGATATTAATTAGCTCAATGGGAATATAGGAACATCAAAAAACTTCAGCTTTGTGCCTGGACAGGTGACTCGTTTTTGCTCTCTGCATAGCTCTATAATGATGCAGCATTTAATTATTTAATGTTAATTTTTATTTGGAACGTGTTTGGCTGGCAGGCAAGTTTCACTGAAGAACTGCACCAGGTACAACAATTTTACAGTAAAAATCAGCAGAGGGTAAAGACAGAAAACCGTTAGAGACACCAATGAGAGGAAGACCTACAGCACTGAAGTGATAATGAATTTATGTAAAGCGCTCGAGGCAAATTTCTCTTTAGTGTTTTTCTTACACTAGTACTATAAAAGGCTGTGGTCAAAATCCTTTTGTTTTATATTTAATTGTCTTATTAGTTTTATTTTTCCATTTTATATGGCCTCCTTATTATTGTCTTAACAATTCAAATTTAAGTCCTACTTTTTTTTCATTAATTTTAATCTATTTTACTCTCTTCTTGCCCAAAGATTTTAAGACTGTGTTATATATTTTTACATTGAAGAACAGCAAGAAATGTACCTAGTTCCTTTCAAACAGGAAAGAATACATACCCCTTTCTTTGTAAACCCAGTATTAATTTGTTTATTGACAGTATCAAGGATGACATTACAGAACTTAATATATGTTGTAACTATAACTTGTATTGCAACAGCAAACAAAGATAAGCAATTGCCTAAAGGCATAAGAAACATAGAATCTCTGAATCAAAAGGATTAAAATGCAGTATTTCAAATAATGTGATTTAATATCAGTATTCCCTCTGATGTACCACATCATGAGAAAAGTACTTGCAAACTTGTGAAATTTTTCATCTGGGGTATCAGTTGATGAAAAGTATGAAGCAATGACAGCAAAATGAATAAAATGTATAGAAATCTATAAGCATAACTGGAAATGCATTTTCAGCCCAGCAACTGAAATACCTATTAAGAATATTTAGCATTACACAGCCACCACAGTATAAGTTGGTACTATTGGAAGCTGCTTATCTTAGAACATAAAATAAGTCTTTTACATAGTCTAAGGAATCAAGTATTTAATGCCAGGAAATGTTAGTTCAAACTTCCTGTTTCCACCTTCTTCTTTACATTGTAAAAGATGTCAGAGAGACAGTTTTATTCACAAAATTTTACAACACATGTCCCAGGTTTAGTTTTGGATTAAAAATATTGCACTGGGGACTTTTACTTCAGAAAACAGTATTACTATTGTTTTCAGGCATTCCAAGTTAGTTTGTCTTGTCCCCAAGTTTAGAACTAAACCAGGCTTATTTATGAAACAATGTTCAAAAACTGATGTAACACTGAGTCTTGTTCAGGCATTTGTCAACATGTTAGTGACATCCTGGTAGAATGATACAACACCAAAAAAACTCCTAAAGTGGCAAGGCATACTACTGCAGATTATAGTAGTCCTTCCACACTACAGGAAATAATTGAAAAAAAAAAAAAAAAAAAGCCCAAAGCAAAACCAAACCAAAAACACAAACCACAATATTTAGAAAGTGTAGTTTCATCACTGTTCCATCTGATGTCAAAACTTGCAGAAAGTTAAACAGTTTTCCTAATTTCTGACCAAGCATTTAAAACCAGTATGCTGAAAAATTAAACTGGCTGTAAGAAGCAGTAGCTTATTCTTCACAGTTGAAGGAAAAAAAGGGTGATTAAAAAATGTTTATTTTATCAGATTGTTTTGTCAATAATGAAATAGAAAATCTGATTAGGTTTCTTGCTTTGCCAGCTATGACTTTCCTTCTTCTTCTTCTCCTTCTGCTAATCATTTTAAGAAAACAAGAAAAAAACAAAACAAACCCAAACACAAGAGTCCTCTAAACACCCTCAAGGCTGAATCTCAGTTATGAAGTCTTGAAGGATACAAAGAAGCCTCTTGCTATACTTTCAATTATTTGCATGCTACTTGAAATATGTATCTACCACTTAATATCTTTAAATATCTATAACATAGTAATTATTTTCTATGAAAACAACTCCTAATAAACAACAAATACTCAAAAGTGCTGAGTTCTGTATTGTAATAGAATTTTAGTTTTCAGTGAAAAGCAGTTTTTACTAGAAACTTAGAATAAGAGATGTTGTCATCAAATTTAAAAATGGTGACATTTAATATTTAAACATCACAAAAATAGTATAAAAAGAAATGGCTACTGAACTGTGGAATTACTTCAAATATACATAGGTATAGTTTATCTTGATTAGTAAAAATAAATGTGAATTTGAAAGGAGATTAACATTTCTTTAGGCAAAAACTGGAAAAATGCAAATAAACAAAAAATTTAAATCAGTGATTGAAATATTGAAATTATTGAAAATATTTCCACTTTTTAATTTAAATGATATTACACTTTTAAGATTTAAATATTTATTTAAATATCTCCAACAAAATTAGGGGAGTTAGTCTCCTCTGTCTGTGTTTGAAGAACTTTTATCCCAAGTTATGAAGACCTTCTGCCTAATATTCTGAGTGTGTTTTGGACTGAGATTTAAGGCCATTTCACAGACTGTCCTCACAGAACGAACTTTACAAAGATTAAAGAAATCTTCCATCTATACTGCAAAATGCATGAGGAACTGGGTGTGAGGTATAACTAAGTGATACAGAGTGACGCATGCTGCTCAGCACCCTACAGTGGGCTGTCTTTGCATAGTATTTGGCTCTGAATTCCCTCTGGATCCCACGATACTGTTAAGACAGCAACTGTCCAGAAAGTTATTTGTTATACATTCAATTGAAAGCGTTTGAAATAACAAATAATAACACAGGGTGTATTGCACTGAACTGCAGCTTTTACACTGTGTGGCTTGGGTTTCTGCATGAAGGCCTTTAATAGTATTTGGGGATAAAAAATTCTAAGGTAGCAGTGGAGGATTGTGTAGGTCAAAGGAAACCAAACGATGCATTCTGGTCTATATCACCCACTGGAACTCATCTTCAGGATGAACTACTTCAGGTCCCTATCCTGATTTTGTCTTAGAACTAGCTGGAGTGGTCTGGAAAAGAGCCAAGAAGAGACTGTGGCTCTGGAGGCTGGCAGCTCGCTGGCTATCATGTTTGCAGTGTGAACTCAGCCTGTGCTGAGGCTGGCAGTGTCGCAGGTGGCAACACTGCTGGTAGTTCTTACTCCTGTATGTGTATTAATCAAAAGATCTGAGTGTGGGGCTAGACAAACTCACAGTTTGAATCTTTGTGTCTGAGGTTATTGGTGACTACAACCAGAGGATTGTCCAGTTCTTGATACCCTTACTTAAAAATGTACAGTCCATAGATGTTTCAAAGAATGATTTGGAAGTATGGAGAATATTTTCATGCCATCTACAGGACTACTATAAGACAGGACTTATCAAAGGACTAAATAGGAACAGTTTTATATTTAAAACTAGTAAGGTATTCCTATCTGAATATTTTTATTGGTAAACCCTTATAACAGAGATTTTTCTTGTTCTTGAGAAGTTGTTGTTGTTGTGGTTCTTGACAGGAATTGAATTTATTAAATGGAACAGTATACACTACAATTTACCTGCACCAAACCTTTGAGCAGATGCTGCTGGACAAAACAACACCAAATCCTATAAAGGATATTACCAGATAACTTTAAAAATAATTATTGGATATTAAGTGTCAAAAGACTGCCTGAGAGAACTTATATGCTTTCTAACCTGTCAGGGAAAGCTGTGACAATCTTCCATCACTGTACAAAGTTAGGAAGATATATAGATATTTTAAAATTATTCACTGAAAAAGCCTCACAAAATAAAAATAACCCCCTTCAAAATCAAAAGGAAAAACAAGCAAGCAATTGAAAAGTTTAAACTACATTTTACTGGGATAACTGAAAAACTTAATGAGCTAGACTTTGTTGACATTTGTTTCTTTTTAATAACCGCTGCCTGTAGTGATCTCTCCCTGGTTTAAAATGTAAGAACTGTAATACTTTATGTATCCAACAGATAATTTCAGGGGACAATAATAATAACAATAAGAAAAGACGTTTTTGTGTTTCCAGCTCCTTCATTCTGCTTTGTAACAATTTTTTCTTTTTATTTTTTGTACCAAATACAAGATCTCTTTCCCATGAAGGATTGGACAAGGTGATCTTCTAAAATCCATTCCAATCTGATCTGTTTTATGCCTCCATGATTCTAAATGGCATTGCAATGATTTTGTAGCTCACCAATACCTGAAAGACAATTATTAATTCAGATATATGGGCCTGCAGAAATGCTGCCAGTCTGACCTTCAGCTCAGTATAAATGTTGATCAGCGAAGCATTGCTTGTCTCTCTACATTGAAAACAAACTAACCAAACAAACCACACACACACACAAAACCTAGACAAAACAAACAAAAACCAACAGTAAACCAGAAACATTCTTCCTAAGAATTTATTTACTTTTCTTCAAAAGAAAGACAGCCAATTTATATTTTCCATTTTTACGAACATGCCACAAGCCGCAGCATACCTTTACAGTACATTCTTACATGCTTTGCTCAATTGTGCCAGAATCTTTTCCACACCATGGGTAAGGGCTTCTACTTTTGAAGTCTGGGTGTTTATAATTTCTTTTAAACATTGGATGTTTCAGATCATTTGTTTTCTGGAATAAATATGCTATTATTTAAGAGCTTTCTTTTCAATATGCTTGTGAACTAATTATCAGACAGTCCAGGCATAGTTTTGAACATGGTTTGCTGTAGTATTTTCACCTATTTCGGCCTGTCCATGTGTGTGCCTATAAATTGCCTAGAGACCTGAAAGTTACACAACTTTTAGTGAATGTATACAGATGGACTATGTACTTTAGAAAATGCTTAATCTGTGTCCTTCAGATCTTGCCTTGTGATTTCTACAGAAATGTTATTCACTTGCGAAATAGTTATCATGTGAACACTCATAAAACTCAAAAAAAGAGGCTATTTTCTAGAACTTTTGAGAGTTTCTAAGGAAAAATATAGCAATTTAGTGCTGGAGGGAGGAGGGAGTGTTCTTATATGACAAGCTAATAATTTTGTCCCCCAAATCTGTAATTATATTTTCTTTGCATTCATGCCTGAATTAAATTGAATTGTGTAGAAAAAAAAGCTTTTCATGAACAGTGAAAAAATTACAGAATCAATGTAAAAAGTACCTTTTCTAGAAAACTGAATGTATGCTTATCTGAAAAGCACATGAAGAAGACTATATCCGTCAGCCTTCCTTAAGAATATGCCTCAAATTTTACAAGATTTGTTTACATCTTTAGACTGTCAAAAAATCTTATCTATTGATATATTTTATAATGAATATTTGCATGATGATTTTATATGTGACTGAATACCATCTGGTTTCAATACTGCCACCAACTTCATAGCTAAAACATCAGCGTTCAAGGCATATAGCATCTTATGGCAGCAGTCTTTCCATTGCTATAAAAAAGAGGGCCTGTGTAAATACTTCATCTGGATCAATGTAATAGGGTTCCATAACCAATGGTTGAAACGTGACAATAAATTTTGAGCCAATGAAGAAGCTTGTTTCCATAAAACGTCCAACCCAAAGACATTTTATCAAATGATTCTGAAATTCTATCAAATTATTCTGAAATTTTATCAAATAGTTTGAGATGTGTGGTATTAACTGCCTGGGTAATAAAAACCACTACCTGTCATAGAATCTTCCTTCTATATGCATGTGAGATCCCAGTTCCATGCCTACTTTCTGAAAATTAAGACTTGGTCTTCTGTACTGTCTTCAGCTCTGTTAAGAAATGTGTTAAGAACTGATAGTTTAAAAATATTTTCAATAGTAATTTTTTTCACATAAAAATCTTGCTGATTGTATATTAAGTCTTTAGTTAGTCAAACGCTACTTAAGTACTGATTCCTACAGTTCAAATACATGTTCAGATATTTGTCCATTTTCTCATATTATATATAGAATCTTCAAAAAATTATGAAGGGTGATGAAATGATCCTCCAGGAAGCTTGTCACAGTTTAAAAATAGCACACTCTACTGGTTAATTGCAATCAGCCATCAAAGTCATATAAGCATCACAAAGGAATTTATTATTGAACAGTTTTACATGGACTATTGATGTATTAACTAGATTAATTATATTTGGCAGTCACAGATAGCTTTACATCTTTAAAACACTTTAGAAAGAATAATTAATCTTTGCAAAATGATGCAACAGCTCTAAATGAGACTGAAAATGTGCTCCCTGGGAGTAATTGCTTTGTGTAGGACAGGTATTGTACAATACTAAAATTAAAAAAAAAACCTTTCTGTCATTCTTTTTGACAGTGCTTATGCATAATCTTTAATAAAAGTCTTAATAATGGTTTCTTATATGGTATAAGAACATATATACACCTAATTCCTTATGTGTAGAAGATACCTGTGTACTGTTGTAATACTAGCATGGAGAAATATAAAAAGACTGAATTAAAAGCACTGTAAATTAAGGATTCAGAAGAAAGCCATATGCCCATGAAACATCCTAGAATAGAATGTATAAGAATATTTCAACCAGTGAAATTATGTTTCATTGAACTTCAATTTCTGCCTTCTAACTTCTAATAAATTTACATAAGATTATTTGACACATGCTTTTGTTTCAAGATAAGTTGCACTAGTGGTTGCAAGTAAAAGTTTTAAACATCCTGGATTAATTATAAAAAACCTACATGCCAAGATTTCATGTCACTTGATTTACCATCAGAAATTCATTTTGGGTCTATTACAGTGCACCCACTCTCAGTTTAGAAATCTTCTTCAATTAAACATAACTTTGGTTCTTGACATCTGGGAAAAATGTGTATTTTATGCTATATGTTTATGCTACAATGACTTCATGACTACTTATTTTAAATAGTTATTGTTACAACAATTGTAAAATAAGTTTGAAAATTTCCTGTGAGCTTTATTGCTTGTGTATCTAAAGACATTTTCAGGTTTTCAGACATTTTCAAATTTTTGTTCCATATAAGAAATAACATAAAACTGAGTTCAGTTGTGAGCTCTCTAAAGAACAAGCAAAAAGAGGTACCTACTGCTCAAATAATGGAACTGGGAGTTTCATGTCCACTTCTGATTACTGCTTTCTAAGGACTAGATGGAGGAATAGGTGATCTTGGGTTTAGTTAGTATTCTCTTCCATACAGATATCATAGTTTCTGCCCAGATGAAACAGCTACCTCATTCTTGAAGTAGCAACAGACAATTTTATGTTGGGTACTATTTCTGTGCTAATTTAATATGGCATGTTCCAATGAAAAAAAAAATAAAATCAATCCTGGGTTTCAGTGTTACCAGCACAGTCATTTAGCCTGATTTTTCAACTGCTGAGTTCCCAAATTCATATTCATTCAGGGGAGCTACTCTATGTCCAGCCCTTTAGAGGACAATTTCAAATTGAAATCTTAATTTAGGAAATTCTGTTATTCTCCTAGTTTTGAAAAATATTAGTTTGGCCTTCACTTTTTTCTTTTGAGAAATCAAAACTTCTATTCATTTTTTAGTAAGAAAATATTGCACCATGGCCTTTCAAGTGACAGAAAAAAGCTCGTCTTAATTTTTCAAGTTGTCTAAGTTTTACTTTTAGAGTTTAAATATGGATTTAATTGAGTGTTTAGAACCTTTTTTGCCAAGCATTTTGCAACTCAACCTCAGTTGAGAAAACTGAAAATTTTCTGATGTTATAAGTAGTAAACTTGTGATCATAATAATAGAGATCTATAAAATAATATAAAAGATCTGTTTGACCCCTGTCAAATGCAAGATATGAAATTCACACATTCTGTTCTTCACAGAATATTTTCTAGAGGGTGATAGTCTTCCGGGCAAACTGGCAGTGAACTGTATTAATCAATTGGAGAAAACAGTAAAGCAACAATTTTCTATTTAGTTCAGCATTGGAACAAGCTTGCAAAAACATAGTGAGAAAATATAAAATACTCAGATGCTGGCATCAGGCTTTAGTTGTAACGATATATTGCATTTTGATAACAAGTTTATTCAGTTGGCAGCTTAAAGCAGTGTTTCTTGAAGAAGTCATTCAGTAGCTTTTCAGTTTTATCTTGGTATATGCAATATGAAGCATATTATGCTCATATGTTGTGTTCTAAAGATCACTTCCACAATGAGTTATCTGCCTAATTCACACAATAAATACCTTCAGCATGGACTAGTGTTTCATTATTTTAACATGTAAATCCTGAGGACAGTAAGAAATTATGTGTATAACTTCATTATCATTTTGTAGGGAGTAGTGAGATGGTGCTGTCCCCAGTTAACTACACTAGTTGAGGAAGAATATATGAGAATGTAAACATATCTGACTTTAAGAACAATGTCATTTGCTCAGAAAAATCAGTGTGTGGCCTATGTTACTAATAACATCTCTTCTGTTTCTTCATACACACAAGCTTTCAAGCTATAGAGAGAAAAAACCAGTCTTCTCAGAACAGTCCAGAAAATACATGTTATGAGGATCACTTTCTCAAGAAAAAATATTTGGGATTTATTCAGATGGGTATTTTTATTTCATTTAATTACCAAAAATTATCTGCCCAGTTTTGAAAGTAGGAAACATCAGCAAAACAGACTTTGAAAGCATGCTCTCTTCTCTGTTTTAGTGAATTTATCCCATATTCAACTTTATTGGAGAATTTCATGTGAAGGCACACATAACTAAGAGCTTTTAAAACTTGATTTTAGAGGAATTATGGCTACTTATCAGATTACCAGGAAATAATAGAATTCTAGTAACTTTAATTAAAAGTAAGCCTGGAAAATATATATTTAGTGGAAAATAACATTAAAATGTATCTGTTTTCTTGATGAATCTTTTCTTCTAATCTCTTAGATTTTGTCCACATTGTACTTGAAATTTATTATGAAGACATTGTTTTAATATCTGTATTTTTGAATAAATAGCAAAAGCAATGCGGTTACTACTGCCCAAACACAGCATGACAAGTAAATGCTTGTAGTTCAAGCAATGCTACCTTGGTTTTCCATAATGCTAAAAAGTTTCCATGTTTCTCATGGCTTATGCTGGCAAAATACCATAAATTCAGGTTATGAGAGTTTTCCAAATTTCCCAAGTGTTAATAGCTAGTGACCAGACGGTGTGACTTTAGAGACCTAATCTTCTGACTGGACCTTTTGATGTCTGCCTTTGTACCAGTGATATGTTCCTTTTTTCAGTCATGAAATGCAAGAAAAAAATCAAATGTCAAAGAGATGTCTTATGTTTGTAGTAATAATTCAATTCTCAACTTCCCTAGACTAGAACTAGAATTTAGTATGTAATTACAGGATACAGTGCAATGCCTTGTCATCAGTCTTCAGGGATAATGGGGAACTAGGCCTAGATTCCACTGATCCTGCAAAGACATCAAATATATATCTGACTTAAAGTGTATGGGTTCTATCACATTTCACCATCTCATCTGACTTAAACAATTTGCAAAATAGAGGGATTTCTCTGGAGAATTTTTCAGTAGATTGAAAGGAGACAGGTCTGTAGTTGAGTTGGCGGAAGCACCTAGAGTTATCGTCTGTCTCAGAGATACTCAGTTTAGCAGTCTGTTCTCCAAAAACATTGGGAACATATGGGAAAAAGGAGGCTTGTTTTTATGTTTTGTGTGCTTCCTAAAAGTGGCAGTTTCTAAGCATTACACTTTTTAAAAGGCTGACGTATATTGTAAGGGAAGACTTCCATTTCTCCCAAGTATTTTTGAGGAAATAATCAGTGAGGCTTCAGAACTTCTCAGTTTCTTCACAATCACACAGTTAGTGGTTAACCATGGATGGCATTGGGGTATTCAGCATTTTTAGTGATGTAAATGCAGTAGGATTTGGACTTCAAACTTTAGAAAAAGCTGCTATAATCTCATGCAAATTTGTACTTCAATCTGCAAATCAGAGAGGTTTGCTACTTAGATTGTCACATGTTTGCTCTTTATTGTAGTCCTTAAATAATAAATTAAAAAGAAACTAAGAATGGCTTTGTATACAGGGAATATTGGCCCATATTCATCTTATAAATCTCATTAAGTACTTTATAATCAGCTTATTATTCTGCTTCTGTTAAGAACATTTTAGTCCACTTCTCTATGTAATGAATAATAATTTCCCTCTGTTTTCTACTGATTTTGGGACTGTAAACTGTTTGAGATAAAGATCTTGTCTTTTCTGTATTTCTTAGTAATCCTAAGCATCTGTGGTTATATATAGCTATAAAATACTATTCTACTAATAAGTACTTGTCCATAGCTACACCCCAGCTACATATGCACAAATAGTTTTTCATTCAGCAATATATATTAGAGCAGCTTCTGTATAGTATTCCTGGGATGGTGAGAATCTCTTAATACTAAAAAAAATCAGGGTTCTTTTTCCTATTATATGTAGCTGGGAAACAGAACTGTTATCTGAATTAGCTTTCCTTTGGGCACTCATCAATTTAAATTATGTGTTAATTCTTAAATAGCTTTTACTTAAGAAGTTGACTCTGGCTTCAATGTCTTTTCAATCATGAGTTTTAGTTCTTGTACTCTAATTCAAGTTACAAATATATGTGTCTTTGTCAGAGTACAGGTTGTCACTTAATGCTGGAAATTGTCAGATATAGAATACACAATCACAAATTCATGTTTTGCTCACATCTGACAAAAAGGAAAAAAACGTACTTGTGTACAAAAAGGTAATTATAATGATAATTCCTGTCTAAAGAGTTATTTATCAGTGCATGTGTGTAAAGGTTGGTGGACAGCATTATGCATTTGTTAATGAAACGTTATCTGTGGACCCCTGGAGGTTCTTGAACTGGTTCTAGAGACATATGGGAAAGGCAATTAGAAAAAAAAAAAATGTCAGCTTGCAGAAACTAGCTCTCTGGGATCTGTACATCCACCAGTAGGGCCAGGGGAATTACATTTTGATGAATTGAAAATAATACCGAACGTAAAGGAAAGTGTTCCACATAGGCAAAAAAAATGTGTTGGGTGAATATTTCCTGGAATCAGTACCAGGAATTATGATATGAGAAACTTAAAATTTCTCACGTTAGTGTTGCAAAAAAACCCTGTAAAATATGATAAGGGCTGAATAGTCTGACAAGATAAATCTAATCAATTTCTTTATCAATATTCAATGAATGAACTGAAAGCAGAAGGTGCCTAGTGTTAATAAGGAAAATTATTTTAAGCATCCAGACAAGCATGATAGATAATAGGAACAAAGGTATTTAAATCTAAATTGCTACGATTTATCTGGAAGCAAATCTCAGGCAATAATGCTCTTAAGTTAAGGGGACTGGAAGATCTTTGTTCAAGAACTTTGAAAGAACTGGTACAGGAAATCTCAGTCTTATAGAGGGAATTGTTAATAAGATTATAAAATCAGGAACAGAATAATATTAAACATGTTACTTGTATTTTAAGATAGCAGCAGCGATCTAGACAGGTGCACTTTTTCTTACATTTAAGAAAGAAAATGAAAAAAAGTTTTGAAGACCAGAGTTACTAGTCATCGAGACAAATATAAAATTGGATAAAGTTGTTATATATTTACTAAATTAATTTGCCCTCTGCAATCTCATTTTGCAGACAAAATAGTAGGTTGACTCATAGAGGTGATCTTATAATATTACTTCGGAAATTGCTATTTAAAATAGAAAACATGAGTATAAGTGAAAAATTCTAAGGCATATTAGGAGGCAGTAAAAGAAGAAAAAAGAACTGACTGTAAGAAGGTAAATACTATTTCCTAAGTAAAATGCAACTAGAGTTCAAATATTTCACTTAGTACTTTTATTCATGGACTACACTAGTGACATTTTCAAACAATGCAGTGTTAGGAAACTACCACTACAGAGAACAATCAGATTTCAGCATCTTGCAGTAGCTCAGTGGGAGGGAATGTAAAGCTTACATGTTTGACATCCTGAAATTTTTTGAAACTATGAAAGAAAATAGAAAGTCTATTGATGACAATGAGCATAGGCTGACCACAACTGAAAGGCAAGTTCAGTGACTCAACACTACGTATATTACTTTCTCAATCGCTAATGTTTTTTATGACATAATCTCAATGTTGAAATGGTTTGATTTTGCAAGGCCTGGAGGTTTTGGCATAATACATGTATTGATGACTAAATTACAAACAGGCAGAAACTATTTGCTCATAAATAAAATTAAAAGCAACAAAACCAAGGCAAATCAGGGCAAATAAAAAAAGATTTTCATTCATTAGTGTACATTAGCTTTCAAATATCCAACTTCATATGCTGATTTCAGAAGCAAATTATAGTAATGTGGGTAATTTTTGGGTTTTTTTCCTCAGAAAAGTTATATCAAAGGTTCTAATTTGATAGAAAGCTGGAAGATCTATGTTATTAATTATGAAAATAACATATTGCAAAATTCATTAAGGTATGTGAAGAAGTTTTAGGAATCCTCACACAGAAAATATTAATTTTCATTTCTTAAAAGGAAAAGAATTGCAGTTAGTCTATTTCCATCTGAAAAATAACAAGAAAAAATTTTGATGAATAAATGACTTCAGACAAAACAGAAATCTGCTCATTGATGATTCTAATGGGTCATCTACAACTTAGATCTTCCAGAAGCTTTTCTGAGATGATTAAGATTATTCAAATGTCTAAACCATATTATTAATCATAAATTGAAATTTAGTTGATTGAACTGTTTATTTGACATCAGAAAACATACTTTGTAGAAAAATAAGATATATTAGGAGAAACGACATTTCAGCAAAAAATATCTCAAAGCATTGTCCTGTATTTTACATGTGCCCATTCTACTGCTTTTCCTTCCCCATCCCAGGAAAGAGACAACCTAGATAGGAAAGTGCCAAAAAAAAGTATGCCTAAGTAAGGTTCCACAGGACTTGTCAAGAAAAGTCCTTTTTCTCCATTTCTTGTTGTAAATCATAACTGAACTGTTCAATTCTGGTAGTTATCATTCCTTTTACAGAATATACTTGTGTTCAGAGTAATGTATGACGCTTAGTAATATAGGAAGAAGCTGTCTTCACTAAGCTAATATGCACCTGAGTAGTGAGTGTAATGCAAACATTATCAGTTATGGTAAAAAATAATTAAACAAAAGAAGTATTACCAAGTAAAATTTCATCCTACCTTGTCATTTAGGGTTCAAGTACTCTGAACTGTGTTCTGCTTGAAATGCAATTGACCAAAATAATGCACAGTAGTCTCCATATTATAAAACAGGTCATGTGGAAGTGTATTTAATCCAACTTCAGTTTGCTACCACTATATAAATAAAAAAACTGTCATCATTTTCTCGTTTCCACTTTAGTTGTGAAAACATACAATTTGTTTTCTTGAATACCTGCTGCCAAAGTTTCTTAGGGAATTTTAGTTATATCTAATATTTTCACTGAGGTAAAATTTTAGAATTTGTGGTTACTGGAATTCACTTCCTGTTTCACAGCAGACATCCACCCTAACTGTGAGTGTGTTACCAGACCCGTATTCCATAGCAGTAACATGACTCCTTACACAGAGCTCAAGCTCCGCTTCTGGCCAAAAATAAGATAGGATATAGTAGGCAAAATAACTTGATAAACATGAGTCTAAACTGTCACTCATTTTAATATGTTAAGCCTGTATTCTGTCAGCAAACTAGAATAGTTGCTTTTCTTGCTTTTCTTAAGGCAAAGAAGATTCATTGGTCCGTTGGTGGGTAGGAAAAAGGGTACAATGGGAAAAGAGAGAACAATAATCTGCAGCTTTTATTTACATTTCTTTTGCATAGACGTAAAGTTTCTGTTTATATTTCTGGAATGCTCTTTAAGGCATCTGAACCCTGTCTTATGCAATAGATAAGATACGACTCTTCAAGCAAAATCAGTGGTGCACAATATAGGGAGGCATGTTTTTATGAAGGACAGTTATTTTTCTTCAGGTATCACTGATCAGTAGTATTCAGGACAGCAAGATTATTTCTCTTCAAATGAGATCAAAAGGTAGTTTACTCTCCTTGAGATGCCCTGGCATTCTTTTCCACACCACTCCTTCTATGCCAGTTAAAATCTATGGAGCCATAAGGATCTTTTTATATCAGTTATAAGACATAAATGGCACAAAAAAAGTATAACAACAACTGATGTTTACCAAATGAGATGAGGAACAATAACTATTTTATATACACCTAAGAAGACTTTAGATTTTAAAATGAGATTACCTGAAAAAATCTCTTGCTCTAATTGAAGGGAAAAGAGAGAGACACAGAACAAGCTAAGAATTTAATAGAAGACACATAAAATATTCATTTTTCAAAGTTTTTGACCTGAAGATTCTTTGGACTTCAAAAAGGGCTGGGGCTTGGATGGAGAATGTTCTGCTCAAATTATATTTATAGTTCAGCACATCATTTTCAGAACAAAAATATACTTGATAACTAAGCTCTTTTTGTTCTTAAGGGATAGCCACAAGCTCTTAGCAACACTACCTAATTCATGATTGTTGCTCAAAAGTGAACTACATGTTTTTTGAAGTTTTCTCTTTTAGTAGTCATCTCAATGAGATAATTATGACTCTAAGCTCTCAAGCCCTCAGGGCAATTTATGTTGTGTGGGTTATTTCCCCACTGCATAATGCTCATTTAAACCTCTCTGGGTACAGGAAACAAATTTTCTGTCATTTTCCAGTTCAAAGTGTCTGAAATCATGTGAGACTCTGTCAGAACCCACTGGGATGATGTTTCTATAGCATGACACCAAATGCATGTGGCTTGTCTTATGATTCGTCATGAAAATATCTGAGGGTGGAAGGTCTTGTTACAGGGATGTAACAAGACTGCATAGGAAGAACTGAGACAAACTACTGTTATCTGGACTGCTTGTAGCAAGTGCTTCTAAGTTGCACAGGTTTTTCTTTCTGAAGATCTAGTTTCCTTACTCCAGAAGGGAGTCAAATAGAGAGCTAATCTCCTCACAGGGCAGATGGCAGAGGAAGCACGCAGGACAAACTCCTAAGTTTCTTGTCTTGACATAGACTCATAACACTTGTTTGTGAACAAAGAAATCTAAAATGTGTTAAGGAGCTTACCGGGTTTATCTGCTCACTCTGATGAAGATTCTGATGAGATGAATTTCTGCCTTTACTTTCTATGCTGTTATTACTGAAGATAACTTTTGAGGACCTAAAAAGTTGTATGACTAAAGAGCTATCATTTGGATGATTTCCTTCAACTCTGTGCAGTGGCATACATTTCTTACCATTTCATTAACCACGCTGATATTTTAATCTATGTGGTTTTCATGGAAAGCTTATAAATAATGATAGCATCCAAACACTCGGAATATAGAAATTAATCCCAAATGTGGAGATTTCTCACATACATGTGTTATATTATCATAATATTGCAGATGAATACATATTAGGACTTAGGTGACTGCTATTTTTTTTTCAGTTCTTTTCTTCTCTTTTAAATAATTTTCTTACTTTTTTTTTCCCCTTAGAAATGCATTTTTTTTTTTAATAAGAATTTTTATTTCAACCTTCTTCCCAAAGCTTGAAATTACCTTCTGCACTGGTGATTTATGTTATTTATTTCTTGCATGCACTGGAGTTGATCTCCAGAAACTCTCTTTGTTAGTGGTAGCATATTTCAGACTCCACAACCATTCATTACTTGGAGGGCATTTTGAAATTTTTTATGGAATTAAAAAGTTCGATAAGGATTTTTTATTGATACTTGTCTAGAGTCTACTGACTTAAGTCACCAGCTCATCTTGCATAGTCGCAAAAAATCTGCCATTGGTCATTATTACTATTTAATAATGACACTAATGAAATTTCTGTGAACTCACACTAGAAGATGGTTTTTCAGCATTGTTTTAAGCATTTCATTTACCTTTCCAAATACAAATACTGCCCCGTCTACTATTGTATTTTAAACAAAATATTTGACCCAATTACTTTTGTTTGCCCCCATTTTGTAAAAATCAAAAGATGCAGTAAATTAAACTGATCTCTTTGCACTTCAATTTGCACTCAATCTAAGCATAAAAATATTATTTCTATATGCCCCTGGTGCAGTTTTCTTCTCATGATGTGTATGTCTGTTATAGATTTTCATTGTTTTTATTGAGTTTTTAAATAGAAGAGAGTTGATTCAGAATAGGTGTAGGAAAGAAATTTTTTACAATGTGAAATACTGGAACAGATTCCCCAGAGAGCTGGTAGATGACCCATCTCTGGAAACATTCAAGGTCAGGTTGGACAGGGCTCTAAAAATCTGATCTAGTTGCAGATGTCCCTGTCATTGCAGGTGGTTTGGACTAAATGACCTTTAAAGGTGCCTTCCAACCCCAGCCCTTCTATACAGGATAATGGCCACAAATGTCACAAGGTAAACTCTTTCTCTGGTGTCTGCTAGTGTATTTGCATCTATGAGAAGAGCAAAGAAAATACTCTAGAGGACTTCAGTTTAACAGACATAGGCCTTAGTCAATTTTAAGTGAATTTTCTGGTATGGCTAGTAATTGAAAAGCTGAGTGCTGTGGGAGGTAGACTACATGGAAATGGAGATGCAAATAATCCTCTCTTTGGTTCTCCTTCCCCGAAAGAACAGAATAAAATAGAAAGATGTTCACAATTTTGCAAAGTTAATAGGCTGATTAAAAATAAGGTTAATAGGACATATTCTTTACTCCTCCCTCTTTAGACATTTTACTGGGCAACATGAAATTAAAGATTCCCAAGACTGTTAAGAGAGAGAAAGAGGATAAATCCTCACTCTGTAGTCCAATGCAACTATTATTGGAAGTAAGAAGTGATTCCAGATAATCTGGGTCCTGCTACAAACATATTTTGTCCCAATTAATTTTAGTGGAAAACACTCAAGAAGACTTTGTATGAGGACTGGAATCTAGGGTTCCTCCACATAAGGGAAGAGTCATAATCACTTGTAGACTTCTGTTTATGCATCCTCCCTGCAACTTCTTGGTGCCTAGTTGCGATTCTGCTTGAAGGGGGAAGACAGACTGCACTGTTGTATAGCCTAAGTTCTAGTGGTCAGAGCACTGTTCTGGTAAGAAAGGAATAAAATCTGCTTCAAATTTCTTGTTTGGTTGGTTGGTTCTTTTGTTGTTATTGTTTTTGTTTTGTTTTGTTTTGTTTTGTTTTTTAGAGTGGTTGGAAAGTTATTATGGGCTTGAGCAGGAAGAATTTCACTAGTCAACCTATTTTACTGGTTAAAGTCTCTAGCTTTGTTTTATCCCTGCTCTGGAAAGTCTGTAAATGTGCATTTGAGTTTGCTGGTGAGCTCTTTAACTGGTTTGTAATACTGTATAGTAACTTTGTATACGCCCACACTCCTTCTGCAACTCTGCTTCTGAATGAAATTAGCTGAGTCAATGGGTGCTATGCTTTGTGCTGAACTTAACACTGAAGAAAAACAGAGAAATTGTAACACATATGCAGGATAGACTCATTTACAGATTTCAAATGTGGTAAGTGACAGGTCAGCGCTGAGAAGCTATTTCTCAAGACAGTACAAGTCATTATGTAAGTCTAGTGCTGAAAATGTCAGTGCCTGTGAGTGATCGGGCAAGTATGCAGTGAGATAAGTGTAATATGAAATAGTAATGATGGTGCAGATTTGTGCAGCATTTGGTACAGTTAATATTTCATAATAAATTTATTTAGCTTAGAAAAAGCAAAAGACAACTGGAATAGATATGATTTCTTTCCTATTCAGACTAATCATGCGATGTTGCAGCTTTCAGTTTTGTTTATATTCTCTTCAAATGTCTCTGTTATAAATTCCCCAAGTATTTGGCAGGTATAGTATAGGGGTGCTTTTTACATAAAGCATGAACGTAGTTACAACAGCTTACCTGGTCCCTTTAACGTCATACTAAATATTTATCTTTACTGAATGATTATATTTTTTGTTTTGTAGCAGTTTAGTGAAAAATGCTAATTTTCATTCTCATTATTTCTGTCCCTCAGAGTATGCTTTCTATCATGGTGGTACTTCAATGACAAAAAAAAAAACAAAACCTCACCTTCTCTATAGACTAGTAGAACATAAATGATGCTAGAGCCCCTTTATAATTTGTAAAATTTTGTTGTACTTTTGTGCTGTAAGTCTTCAAATAAGTAGTAATATCAGTAATATACAAAGATCCAGTAATATAAAAATGTGGGTGGCAGTACAGGCTCCCTTTTTATTACTGAATTGAAAAAAATGCCATTTCACTGTCAATACACTGTGACATTCAAGTACTTTAATATTTTATTCTTTCTTCAGAGTGGCATCAACTCTTCTAGGGCTAATTTGGGGTATTGTAGAATAGAGTTGTGACAGGCAACAGAACTGATCTTAAGGAAATAGGATCTATACAAATGTGACGTGCAATAGCTTATCATGTTACTCCCAAGTTCACCCACACCCTAATCAAATACAAAGTCTTATCACAGGTTTTAATGTCATTGAAGTTGCAGCTGGCTTCCATACTGCAGGATTTCCTGTCCAAAAGGGCAAGGGGTCGTTAGAAGTTTAAGAAGCCTTAGTACAGTGTAAACCATTCAGAAGAATAGCAAGCAAACAATGTATGCCCTGGGTATGCTGAAGTATAAAAGTCCAGAAATCTTTTACATCTCAGTACAGATCAACATGGTGAACTCTGCTTCCTGCCCGTCTCTTTTCCTGCAGGTTTTTGCACTTCCATGCAAAATTTTCGGTACTTTCTGTCACGCGGGAGGCACGGGTCGTCCTCAGGAAGGCTGTCCCGCCAGTGCCCCGTCCTTCCCTTTCATCCCGGGCGGGTGGGAGCGGCAGGGCAGGTTGCGCGGTGCCGGGAGAACCCACCTAGAGGGCCCCCTTGACGCCAGCACAGCCTCTGCCAGGCAGAGCCCTCTCCGCAGCCGAGCCCAGTCTGCTGCAGGACCAGTGCCACGCAGCCCGACACTGTCCGGGGCTGCCACGGCTGCTGCTGCTGCTGGGCGAGGAGACCAGCAGCCCGAGGGCAGGCTGGAAATTCTGGTCCGGGAAAGGGAAGTGTGTGCCTGTTGACCCTGCATTGCTTCAAAATAGATGCCGTCTCTGTAGCCTGGGCTTAAGAATCTTCCCGAGGATATTTGCCAGAGCGTAAGGAGTGATAACTACTGTCTGGGAGCTGAATTGGGAAAAAAGGACAGCAGAGAAAGAATGCTTAGGTAACACGGGACTTATAGCTTTGCTTTCATTTTGCAACATACAAATTGATGCACGTGGGTTTATATACAGTATAATATCAAAACAGAACTAGACTCTGCAGTGAGAATCAATAGCTTAGTCATTTCACTTAAAGGGAGCAGGCAGCCTTATTACGGGGTTAGACAGCAAAAATGAATTTGATCATGACATGATCATGTCCCTTGATGGTATCTAACTATAGTCCTGTCCTATGGAGTGGAAAAAGCATACTTCCTTCCTTCTTTCTTAGCTGAAGAAACAAAGTCACAGTATCAAATTCAGAAAGAAGTTTGGGGTTGTTGTACAAGGCTATTAAACATCCTCCTGTTCCCCAGCCTCATAAGAAAGGAAAACTGCATTAAATTGATCATTGATGAATATGTGTCTAAGAAAGAAGAAAAAGCAGTATTCATTTCTGAACATGGCAAAGCAATCTGAAGTTACACATCTCTCCCTAAACACTGATTTGTCACAGATGGCAAGAAACTATCTTTTAACTAACCTTTTCCAACTGTCCAAGATGCTGCATATGAAGATGCTTTAATTCACAGTCAAAGCACTTGGATTTTTATCAAAGCAAACTGTTGGCATTGTCAGAACAGTTTCTGTATACTGATTAGTTTAATGTTTTTTTTAAAATAGCAAGTGATGCATAAATGGATGGACGTGTACCTAGAAAACCCTGTCAGAAGTCTTTCACTGGATCCTGGGAATTTTTATTTTTGTGGATTACAGTAATTCTTGCAATAATCCCTGCTGTTGACTGCTCATGCAGTTGTTCTGGCATGCATCTATGAATACCATAACAGATAAATCAGTCTGACAAGGAAAACACTAATGTTGGAAGACCTGTGAACATGATGCATGTGAATAATTTCCCCTTTAGGAGACATTCATGGATATGGTGAGTAATCAATACACATTATAGACTGCTAAACTCAAAATGCTTGTTTGTAAAATACTGTGACAACTACCAGCTGCTATGTTTTTACCTAAATAAATGTCGAGTGAGAACTAACAGAGCTATGAGAAAAATGAAAATCAGACAGAGATAGTAGTGATGAAGTAGTATGAGTTTAGCACTTCTTCATATTTACAAAACAGGCAAGTCATAGAAACTGCATTGTTATTGTCATGTTTTCTTACATAAGTATTTTGAGCAAGGTGATGTATTTTCCTCCTGTATCAAAGGAACAGTTCTTCAATTTTTTTCTTAGCCTGACTTGAAGAAAATAATGAAGGTATATTTTCCCCAAATGTTTTGTTTGTCCCTGAACTTATTTATTTATATATTTTCAAGTGACCTGAAAAAAATGCTCATTCATATGGCAATTCAGTAAACATTTATTAAAGATATGCGTAAATGCTGTAAAATGTTTTTGTATGGTAGGTTCTCAAATGTGGCTATTTGAAAGACAATCATACAGCATTAAAATCCCTTTATCATCATTAAAACATCTGTTTCCTCTTTGAATCACAGGCATCTATAGTTCTTCCTGATTGAAAAAAATCTTTCTACTTGCCTTGCAATACAGTGCAGTCAACTTGTTATAAATTCTACCAGTGGTTGTTGCGTCATGTCTTCCTACTGATGCTGAATTAGTGTCTTGGTTAGTGCCTAATGAAGACTATTAGATAAGGCAAAAATACTTCCCCATAAAACTTTTGCCCTTTGGGTAAATAATGAGTCTTTCAGAATACTAGAAGCAAATACATTGTGGAAGCTACTTTACCAAACCAACCCGAGAGATGCAGGCAGGCTGAGGGCTGGCTGCAGGGCAGTCTGTGCAGGGCAGGCTGAGGGCTGGCTGCAGGGCAGTGTGTGCAGGGCAGGCTGAGGGCTGGCTGCAGGGCAGTCTGTGCAGGGCAGGCTGAGGGCTGGCTGCAGGGCAGTCTGTGCAGGGCAGGCTGAGGGCTGGCTGCAGGGCAGGCTGAGGGCTGGCTGCAGGGCAGGCTGAGGGCTGGCTGCAGGGCTGTGCAGGGCAGGCTGAGGGCTGTGCAGGGCAGGGCAGGGCTGAGGGCTGGCTGCAGGGCAGTCTGTGCAGGGCAGGCTGAGGGGCTGGCTGGCAGGGCAGTCTGTAGGGCAGGCTCAGGGGCTGAGGGGCTGCAGGGCAGTGTGGCCAGGGCAGGCTGGGGCTGGCTGCCAGGGCAGTGTGCTGCAGGGCAGGCTGAGGGCTGGCTGCCAGGCAGCTGGCAGGGCAGGCTGAGGGGCTGGCTTGCAGGCCAGTCTGTGCAGGGCAGGCTGAGGGCTGGCTGCAGGGCAGTGTGTGCTGTGCAGGGCAGGCTGAGGGCTGGCTGCAGGGCAGTTGTGCAGGGCAGGCTGAGGGGCTGGCTGCAGGGCAGGCTGAGGGGCTGGCTGCAGGGCAGTCTGTGCAGGGCAGGCTGAGGGCTGGCTGCAGGGCAGTCTGTGCAGGGCAGGCTGAGGGCTGGCTGCAGGGCAGTGTGTGCCGGGCAGGCTGAGGGGCTGGCTGCAGGGCAGTGTGTGCAGGGCAGGCTGAGGGGCTGGCTGCAGGGCAGTGTGTGCCGGGCAGGCCGGCGCTGGGCGGGCGCGGTGCCGCGCGTGTGGCGGTGCGCAGGGCGGGCAGGGCGCGGGCAGAGCCGGGACGGCCGCGCCGCCGGGACACGCCGGGGCCGCGCGGGGCCGCGCGCTGCCGTCACCGCCCGCGCGCCGCCAATGGCAGCGCCCGCGCGCCGCGCGTCACGCGGGGGGCGGGGCCGCGCGCCGAGCGGACAATTAGCGGGCACGCGCTGGTGCCAGCGCCCCTGCTTGTGTTCTTAATTACATCTGATACCGCCTTGCCGTGAGACCGTTCCAGTCCCTGTAAAGCCCTTGGAGAGCCAGCTTCAAACCACATCCCCCCCAGAATTAAAGGCGAGAACTCGGATGTGTTTCGTCTTCCTTTTTGGCGGTTTTTTTTAGCGGACTGTGCTGGAAAGGACACTGCAGGTGTGCCCGCACCTGTCAGGGAAACGGCTTCCATTGTCTTCCAAGAATGTGGTTTACTTCTGTTTTCACTAACTTACAGAAATGTTTTAAGCATTCCTGAACCCACAGGTTGTTCTCCTGACTAAGCATTTTTCAAACATGGACATTGAAGTCTGCTGAAAGGCATTTGGAACGAACCAGCCGCTTTTTATTTATTTTCCCTAAAAGCTAGTTACTTGTCTTCCCTGTCTGCTCCTTGCCAGCCTTTGCTGTCTGTCACAGTATGTGAGCCCATTGTCTGGGGAAACCCAGCAGAAGTGTTTGCTGGGAAGACATAGGAAGATAATTATATGTTCTATATTTGCTGTTTTAACTGAATGGAAGCCATACCATGGTTGCTGCCTGCATTTGTGCTTACCTAATCACAGGCCTTAATTTAGAATGCAAATGTTTTTAGCATGCTGCTGTTCATCTCAGCTCTCGAAGAATAGGCGAATTTGCTTATTCATGCTACAGAAGGTCTGTAAAGGGCATTTTTGAGTGTCAGGATGTTAAGTTGCCAGTCAGTGCTTTTCTTTTAATTCAGAACCTTCAAAAAATCCATGCATGGCCTGCAAGGTATGCTATCCTTTTCTAATGGGAATAGAAATTGTTATAAAGTGTTCTGTATATATATAATCTCTCATGCTACTTTCAGATGTCTTTTAAAGGATGACAGTGAAGATAAAAGAAATAATATCTTTCATGGGACACAAATAATTTTATATTTATTGATACAAATACTAGTTGATCATCTTTAATAATGTTTCTTCAATGCTGATGCAACACATCAAAGGTCTGGTTGTATGTGGCCTGTGTTGTATGCTTCATGATATTTGTAACCTCTATGAGCATGCAGAACCAAATATTTTAGAACTAGATAACTGATATTAAAAGTATTTTCTGTACCTTAGAGACATGCATTATGCCTTCATGTGCCAGTTCCTGCTTGTCTTGCACGAAATATGGGGAGAAAGAGTTGTGCGGAATAAAAGTGTGAACCTTTCTGAACTACAATTTATTGTTTTGAATATCCAGGATTTAATGTTGTGTAACAAGTCAAGGGAGTGGATGTGTCTTTTGTGTTAGGCTCTTTATTTGCATTTAGGGAAAGAATAGCCAAAAAAGTGATCGCCTATAGAGCAGGGTTTGATTTGAAACCCATAACCTTTAGTAAATGTAGTGAAAATTTCAGTACTGAAACCCTCCTGATAATGTTAGCAATAGGTAGGAATGGACTACTGGCAAAAAGCAGCTATAAAGTGCACATGTTCCTAGGCAGTATGACTGGGAGCACAACTATTTCAGTCAGATAAGTGTAGCTATAATGTGAATAGACTCTAAATAGCTTACAAAACTGAGACTGGAGTAGGCAAAAAAAGAGGTGTTTTGTCTGAAACAGTTTCAGAGTTTGGATTACAGAGAAGCAAATATGAAATACATTAAAGAGGTGCAGTGTTTGGAGCAAGGGATGTGCTGGGTGAGGATAAAGTCAGACCTGGAAATACTGACACTTTTGTGGTGATAATTGGAGGAGTAGGATTTTATAGCAACTTAACCACATTACACACTGTACAGCATAAATTATGTATCAACAGTATGCAGCCTACTGCCATTCACACTGAAAATTATTTTAGAAACATCTACTGCTGAGTTATGTAACCTGGCATTCTTTTCCATTGCATCCTATCTGCATTCGTGATGACAAACCAAATAAAGATAAATGTGGTACTCAATTTTAGCTTGCTTAATTGCATAAACAACTACTCCATGTGCCTTTTAGCTTTACCATAAGGAAAAGAGAAATGAAAAAAGAATATCTGCCTTTAAACTGGCAAAGATTTGAAATTAATCCACAGGTTAAGACATTTACTTCAGAATCAAAAATGTAACCTGTGGCTGTTCATCCTTTTCTATCAAATTTCAGCCTATTAAGATTGAATAAAATTTAGTTTGCTTATGAAGGCAGTGAATAAAAGAAAAAAAATCCGCTCTTTTTTCCTTTTTTATCCCCCATATTTACTTGACTATTATTTCTCTATACACTTAAAGGAAAAACAGTGCAAATTCATAGTTTTATGTGTTGCCCTTTGCCTCATATTAAATTTATTATTAACTGTTTTTTCAAAAACTTCTTAGTATCATCATTTATCATCATTAACATGGTTTATCATTAGTGCCGTCTAACAGAGGAGGTCAAGTATGACTGCAGGTTGGCCAATTTGATGGCCATCCACAAGAAGATCTGGAAGGAGGATCTGGGGAGCTACAAGCCTGTCAGCCTGACCTTGGTGCTGGGGAAGGTCATGGAACAGATCATCTTGGCTGCCATTATGTGGCACTTGCAGGACAAACAAAGGATCAGGCCCAGCCAGCATGGATTCGGAGAAGCAGGTTGTCTACCAGGACTACAGGAAAGCCTTTGACTCTGTTGCCCACAGCATTCTTCTGGAAAAGCTGGCAGCCCATGGCTTGGACAGGTGCACCCTTTGCTGGGTTAAAAACTGTCAGGATGGCAGAGCCCAGAGTGTGGCTGTGAATGGAATTACATCTGGCTGGTGACAGTCATGAGTGATGTTTCTCCAAGCTCAGGACTGGGACCAGCCCTGTTCAATTTCTTTATTGATGATCTGAATGAGGGTGTTGAATGCATCCTCAGTAAATTCATAAATGGCACCAAGCTGTGTAGGAGTGTTGATCTGCTGGAGGGTGGGAAGGCTCTGCAGAGGGATCTGCACAGGCTAGATCAAGGGACTGAGGCCAGTGGTGTGAGATTCAAAAAGGCCCAGTGCTGGGTCTGGCCCTTGGATCACAACAACCCCAGGCAGCTCCACAGGCTGGGACAGAGTGGCTGGAAAGGACCTGGGGGTGCTGGTGACAGCAGCTGAACATGAGCCAGGGTGTGCCCAGGGGGCCAAGAAGGCCAATGGCATCCTGGCCTGGATCAGCAATGGTGTGGCCAGCAGGAGCAGGGCAGGGATTGTCCCCCTGTACTGGGCACTGGTGAGGCCACACCTCGAGTGCTGTGTCCAGTTCTGGGCCCTCAGTGCCAGAAAGACATTGAGGGGCTGGAGTGAGTGCAGAGAAGGGCAAAGGAGCTGGGGAAGGGTCTGGAGCACAAGTCCTGTGAAGAGTGGCTGAGGGAGCTGGGGGTGTTTATCCTGGAGAAAAGGAGGCTCAGGGGTGACCTTATCACTCTCTACAGCTGCCTGGAAGGAGGTTGTGGCCAGGTGGAGGTTGGCCTCTTCTCCCAGGAAACATGAGACAGGACTAAAAGACATGGCCTTAGGGGGTTCAAGTTGGACATCAGGAAGAATATATTCACTGAACATATTGTTAATCTTTAGAATGGGCTGCCGAGAGAGATGGTGAAGTCACCATCCCTGGAGGTGTTCAAAATGACTGGACATGACAGTTCTATTGTCTAGTTGACCATAGGTGGTCAGTCTAAGGTTGGACTCCATGATATTCAAGGTCTTTTCCAACTCAAATGATTCTGTGATTAGTAAATCCCTAAAATAATGCAATTGTTAATAAACTTCAATCTTCTGTTTTTGACAGTATTCCAAAATAATGATGCTTAATTTTTTATTTTTGCCTCTTATGGAATGCGACATGATTTTCAGCCAGCCAGAATTGGTTTGGCTTTCCATTATTATGCAGTTACTGCAGTTTATAAAAGTAGAATGTGTAACTGTAAAGAAAACTGATGGAAAATGAGGATATTATGCTAATTCCTGAAATCAACTTTTCGTTATATTCTTAGCACATGATGAGTCACCTCAGCTCATGATGTTATCATAGGGAACTGAATCTGACCAGTGCTATGCCCTTCTCATTCCATAACTCTTCACTTCTAAACGAAATGTTTCATGCAGTATTTATGCATCTGCTTTTTCAAAAATAATTTTATTATTTATATTTTATAGGGCAGGAAGAAAAAAGGCTTCTTTCCTAACTTCATTTCAATGCAGTATTTGATTTTCATATATTTTATACTTAACATAAAAACACTAGAGGAACATCTCAGTTTATCCATTGGAAATCTGTATTTGAACCTGAATTTGGGGAAAAAAAAAGGCTTCTTAAACTAAGAAACAGTCTTCACATGAACAAAGTATTTTGGTCTCTGAATAGTAGACTTTCACAGTACTGCTTAATACAAAAGGTCACCTAAATCCCTGTTTTCTTATGCTCAGTGACAGGTGTAACTTTTCTTCAGGCATAGTCAAAGTCTATATCTCAAGTTAGAATGAACGTAGTGAGATGTAGTAAGATACTGACTGAAACAAAAAGTTTAATTTTAAGGTATTTTAGGCCATTTTCTTTGTATTTCTAACACCTTGTCTACCCAGTAGCATCTAACCAGCATTCAGCATGCTGAATATCAGATAAGAGGTGAAATAATTTCTGCTGTTTGGAAGCAGGGCAAGGGTTCATTCCTTTATTTTTTATATTAGCAGTCATTTGACTTACTGAAATGTTTGCATGTCAGAAGTTCAAAGTACTCCAAAAACCCTACTCAGCTAAACCTGCCAGCACCCCGATGGGTAGGTTAGATACGAACCTGTATACGTGTATGTAAATTATAGCCCTTACCACAAAAGGGCTCTATAGTCTTCTATGCAATAGTTATGGCACTTTTGCATGCAAGATTTCTGCTTCGGTGAGATAATTTAACCATATGAGCTAATATAAAATCTAATTTCTCAATTTGGATGTCCTAGATAGGTGAGTATGCTGTTGGGATTCTAATCTATTTTTCCAGAATAATGAGATCACATAACCTGCATTTTCAGATTACTATTATATATATGTTATCACAACTGACTAAAACTAAACTTCTTTATATTTGAAATGTGGATCTTGCCAAGCCCTGTCTTCTGGTCTTCTGTCCTCAGCATATAATCTGCAAATGAAGCTGTTATTGTCTGCCTCAATCCTATTGATTTACTACTGTTTTTGTTTTAATTTGGTTTGAAAACACTTTGACTCACTATGTCTCATTATAAGTAGGGAACACATTTTAACCAGTCATTTTCAGGCTAAGTTAAAGTAATTTTTTGAAGCATCCTATAAACTTGCAAAAAGTCTTGCTTTAGCTAGATACAATCCTGATTTATATCTTCTTGGAAAATCAAGACACAGTAGTAGAAACTAAACTGTAGCTTCTACTCATAAAACACCTGTTGAATGTTCATGCAGTTCTTATACAGTCTTTTCAGTCTTACCTGCTTAAAAAGAGTTGCCTTTTCTTTGGGAAGAGTTAATCCATGCTGCAATTTCACACATCAAAAACTCCCCTGCACCACTACCTCCTAGGTATAATTTAATAATTAAGAAAAAAACTTCAAATCCATTTAAATTATTATTGCATTAAGTATGACTGACAACGTGTTAGTTATTTATGCTGTTTCATTTATAAAGTATTTTGTAAGTAGGTTAGTGGGTGCTTTTATTGTTTCTAAATATTCTGATCTGAGTTTAATGAGTATAGTCTCTATTCACAGAGGAATTTGTTTGAGGAATTTGGCTCCTACTGGAAAAAGAAATTACAGAATTAAATAAAATGGTAAATTTTCAGGTTTTCTTGAAATCCATGCATCTGGCATTCATAGACAGCCAAAGAATTGTCCAGGTCTGTTGGTGAAGATTGACTATTTTGCTTGATGTTTTCAACACAGTATTTGTAGACAGGGAGAAGAGTAGAAAGAGGGAGAGAGAACAACAGAAAATATTGAAAGCTGACAAAAAATGAAGAAAGTTGGTCAACAAATATTATTTACAGCTTATTGTACTTTCATGGCATTAAAATAGAGTTAGGTTTCAGAGACACACTATAGTAAATGGAAATTTTTATTCTAATATTAATTCAGTATTGCCTACTGAAACCTAAACTGAGTACTTGATGCTAGATATTTTTTGTGACTCACTTAACTCTTTGATCATAGCAGAATGATTTAAGATAATTGTTATTTTAACTATTACAAAATACAATAATATTTCCAGTAAAAGCTACTTGTCAGTAGATGTTAATAAACAGAATCTGTGGCCCACTCCATGGAATTAGCAAAAGGGAGGGCATGAAATAAAAGGCTTCAAAGAAGTGGATAGAATCAAGCACAGCATCTGAAATAGGAATGAATAATTTTTTCTTAAGAAACTATTTTTAGGTTTTTGATCCATTTATACTATGAAGAATGTAAAAATATTAACAGAAAGGGCATTCATTTCTCTAATTTTCCAACCAGCTAAATTGATATTCCTAGATTACTTTGAGAATTTATTACTCCTTTTAAAAATGTGTAGTGAAAAAGGGTATGAAAATTTGTATTTTGCCTTATTTAGGCAGTAACTCTTCCGCTGTTGTCATCTGAATAAAAAAATTCCCTGAATATTAAAGATATTCAACCTCTGGAAAGCTACAGTGAAATTGAGTGTACCCAAGTCTCAAATTCAGTTATGTGAAGGAATCTGTTTCTTTTACTTCTATTTGGCTTAGTTAATCTCTCAGAAAGATGATCTCTAGTCTACTTATGTCACAAATTTTAATTTTACTGAATGACTTCATTCAGTAACATTGCAAAAAATGTGGAAGATTTAATTTTGTTTCCTAAAGTGGCATGGCTTCATATTTTAAACTGTCTGAAGCAATTAGCTTAGATTTCATTATTTCATATTGTCTCCTTATGATTGGTTTACTTTGGTATGACAGATGATGGCTTGTTTCCTTCATGAAAACAGATAATTCTTAAAGAGAATGAAAAAAAAAAAAAAAGAGAGATGACTTTAACTCTTTCCGTCTGCAATGTAATCTAGTTCCTTATGTAATGATTTTTGTATAACACTGACCAAACTCTTAGCTTTAGGCACTACCAAGAGTTTGATCCGATGTGTGGATAAATTTTTGATATCAGTAGCTGAGGTTTAAATCATATGGATTTTCACGTAGATGTAACTCTTTCAGAACATTTGTGTGTCCTTTGCAAGATGTTGGGCTTGGTACAACAGTTATTTGGTGAAATTCTAAGGTCAGCTCTATGCTTAGTTGAACAAAAATATGATCCTTAGAACATTTTAAGAAAAAAAAGGAATTCCATATTGTGTCATAACATTTTATATTCCATTCCTTCCATATGTCTTATTCACATTATTAATGGATTTTTCTTTACAAATTTATTGGAACAGATTTTAAAGTTCAAGTTCTTAAACCATCAGTTTTTTAAGAACTATTCATTTTCTGTTGATGTCAGTATAACCTCTGTTACTCACAAACAAGGAAAAGTTTTCAGTTTAACTTCCTTTAAACTGAAAAAAAAAAAAAATGTACAGCTAATTTTTTATATATCTTGGAGATTCAGAACAGGGCAAGCCCTTCATGGTGAAATAGCCTTCCTGGTAATAGTAGAAGCACCAAATTTAGAGGCCTGTAGACCCCAGTAATATATGCACATGGATACTAGGGAAAAAATATTTTAAAATATGGTTTTGTTTGCCTTTGTATCTGTGACAGCCTACCCCTCAACAGTATCCAGCTGTATTCTCTATAGGCAAATAATGCTTTCAGGGAACAAGGAATGCTTTCAGGGAAATGCGTAGATTTTAGTTATCAAATGATTGACTGCAGTATTATTTTCATTTAGCGTACAAATAAATACTTGTGATATATTAAAAATAGCAGGTTCACTGTGGTTTTGACTGCTGTTTTAAGGAGAAGATTTAGTTTGGTGGATCTTTGGTTTGGTCTTCAGTTGCTATTTTTTATTTTTACTGATATTTACCAGTAAAAAATTATCTTGATACTAAAGATCATATAATCATAGAATGGTTTGGGTTGGAAGGACTTTAAGGATTCATCTAGCTCCAACCTTCATGCCATGGGCAGGAACTTTGCACTAGACCAGGTTACTCAGAACTTCATCCCATTTTGTCTTGAACTCCTCTAGGGATGGGGAGTCCACAGTCTCTCTGGGCAACCTGTTCCAGTTCCTCACCACTCCCACAGTAAGAAATGTCTTCCTAATATCTATCCTAAGCCTCTTCCTTTTCAGTTTGAAGCCATTCCTCCTTGTCTACGTCCTTTTAAAAAGTAATTCTCTGGCTTTCCTGTAAGTCCCTTTCAGATGTGCTATAAAATCTCCCCAGAGCCTCCTTTTCTCCAGGGTGGACAGCGCCAAGTCTCTCAGCCTTTTATCATGGGAAGGGTGTTCTATCCATCTAATCATTTTTGTGGCTCTCCTCTGGACCCACTGCAACAGGTCCATGTCGTTCTGAAGCTTAGTGCCCCAAAACTGAATGCAGCACTGCAGGTGGGGTCTCAGCAGAGCAGAGCAGAGGGGCAGAATCCCCTCCCTGGCCCTGCTGCCCACACTGCTCTGGATGCAGCCCAGGACAAGTTTGGCTCTCTGGGCTGTGAGTGCCAATGGCTGGATCACATTGAGCTTTTCATTCACAAATACACCTAAGTCTCTTTTCCCAAAGCTGCTCTTGATCCATTCTCCAGGTCTAAGATTTTATGTATCTTATGCCATTTTTGAAATTTTGTTTTCAAGGTCTGTGAATTCAAGAACGTCATCTTCCACTGTTACTTCTTGGGATAATTTGTCTTTAATTGAGTAAGTGTAATAATCAAAAAAGCAGTGAGCTATGTCATCCATACCCACTCTCCAAACTTCAGACAGAGGAACAAGTATCATGTCACATTCAGTATCTAGATGCATTTAGAAATGTATGGAAATCAATGCTGAACTAAATGAAAATGTACACGTTAAGAACAAAAAAATTGCAATTTTAATAGGTTGTACTTAGTGAAATAGCAATGTACAAATCATACTATTCTCCACTAGCAGATTTATTTACTAAAATAGTACTGGCGTGAGAAGTAAATATATTGAGCTTTGCATTTGATTGCATCCATTCTTCAATTTATTTATATCTAGGTGTCTAAACAACTACTTAGTTTTCCAACTTCAGATATCTTATTTAATCCTTCAGCTTGGATAGAGGTGTTTTATCCAATGCTTTTTAACGTGTGGGGGATCTGAAAATTCCCAGCAAATGTCTTGAAATCTGTCACTTGTTTCTTTTCCTGCCCATTATAAAGTATCATTTCATGCAATGGGTCTCATAGCATAACTGTCATAACAAGCATGGCCTCTGCCTGCTATTTGGCTTCTGTGTTTTGCCTTTCCTCAATATTTTGATTTGTGTACAGTGGGTCTGAACCTTTAGAGACATTCCAAATTAGCCACACAATTTCATTTGCTATATTTGGCTTCTGTGTATTCTACGATACGACAGTTTTTTCATCTGGCATCCATCATGTCATCTTTGTAGTGTCTTATCTTCTTGTTTCCAAATAAACCCAACACATGAAGCGAAATAAAAATTATCATTTTCCCTATAAGCTACTTAGAGTTTTGAGGTATGAAGAAATTGACACCTGGGAGAAAAGTGGAAGATAAATTCCTTGAATTTTAGGGTAGTATCATATAGAAAAGCATATTTTCATGTACAGCCTGAGACATACACAGCCCTACATCCACTTATTTTTGACGTAACTTCAGCCCTTCCAGATTTCTTACTGGTTGTCTCAAATGCTAAGAGAGTGTAGTTGTTTTGTCTTTAAAACCAAAATCTTAGAGATTTGGGGAATGTTACAAATCAACCTCTTCTTTCTTTTTTACTGTTTGGACTTTTCACCTTAATTGTCTTGGGAATGCTCTTCAGGATAAAAGTACAGCAGATACTGTGAAGTTGCCCCAGAGAATTTTCAATTTTTTTGAATAACTGGCATAGAAAGTGGACTTTCTCATGGAATATCTGTGGCAGAGTAACCTATCCTGTGAAGGTATAATCCTAGAAATTGCCCAGACAAGGAAAGTACTGCTGTGTTTTTGGTTTTGTATTCCGCTTTCTAATTCAACAGTATTTTGAATATCCTGCCCACAAATACTGAAATTACCCTTTCCAATATTAGGCAGATTTTTATTGGGGGGTTTAGTTTGGGATATTAGACACTATATCTGGATAAAAATACAGTTAATGTGCTATGGTGGTTATATGTATAAGTATTTTCAGGTTTTAAATGCTGTTATGCTAAATCACCGAAGCACACATTGGTGAGCTATATATTATACTGCATCTTTATCAAGAGTGGAATCTCTGTATGCTGTATAATCCTCAAAGCCTAATCATATTTCTTTCTGTAGGATTTCATTTTGCAAGGAGATGTGGCTTGTGGTGAAGTAACTGCCACTGGGAATGCCACAGTCACAAAAAGGTATGCATGCTGAGCTGCAGCTGAGCTAATATCTGCCTATTTATGGCAACCAAGCAGGAGTCAGAGATTAAGTCATAATAAGGTAGGGATTGTACCAGCTAGAGGCTCACTTGCTTGTTCCATGAAGTAGAAGGATTTTAGAGAAGATGATTTAGAGCATTGCTTATCCCCTGCAAAGTGACTATGAATAAAAGTTTTAAGATATTTTTTGCATAATGGACATTTTTGAACCATAGCTTCATGCAGTCCTACTAAAAGATCAGATGCTCAGGCCATTGGTTCATTTGTTAGACAATATATTAAAATAAATTCTGAGACACAAAATAAAAGTACTTCTTGGAACAGAATACAGTATAATGTATCAGAATGCCTTTGTAACTTGTATAGGGAAAGGATCTGATCATACAAGTAGTGGCATCTGTATTAAGAATAACAAAATAATTAAGTCACTGGTGAAAACAAACACACCTGCAACTTTTCAGTCTTTCTCTTTGCAACGTTCATTAAAATGTTTCCTTTTTGCCATCCCCCTGATAAAAAAAAAAAAAAAAGCCCAAAAATGCTTATCTAATATTTTTAATAAAGATTTTGATACTTGGAAAATACACAAACATACTTGTGACTGTGAGTTTAAGTTTACTGCTTTCCTGAAATGCCATTTACTTTCCATTTATTCACAGGAATTTTACTGGATTTTAATCAAGTTAACAGATACAGAATACTAGGCAGGAAAAAGTGCTTTGAAACTCTCATATATATATATGTATATATATATACATACATATATAAGTATTTTATTTATATAAAGGGGTTTTTTCCTGGTTTCTTAAAGAAATGAGGCTTACATGTTCATATGTGTCTGTTTCCTCCCTTCTACAACTTTGGAACCTGTTGACCGATTTCAACCAAATCTTAGATGATAGAATTATAAAACTTAAGGTCTTTTATAAAACAGTGTTGTTTAGAAAATGCATTCAGTTTGTGTGATCCCTATGGAAATGAATTCTGTGTCCTGGCAGTGGCCAGGCAATACCCCTGTAGAGCTATTTGTCAGGTCGGTGCTTCCTGCCTCCTGTACCCTCAAACTGAGCTTGTGCTGGTGCCTCCCTGAAGAGGGAGATGTCTAAGCTTCATGTTTTTCATGCAACAACTTACTCTTGCAATTCAGATGTACTGTGATGGTGCCAGTGGAGTCTGTTGCTACATATTGTGAGAAGCAGTAGAGTGCAAGTATTATCCATGTAGACATGGTTAGGACAGAAACAGACAGAATGGAGTCTGCAGTGATGGTTAGTCCATATCTGTGATAGCTACAGATGTTGATCTCTTAACATCATAGTCTGGATATTTTCAAGAATCCCTCATACAGATCTTAAGTGCTTTAGCTGCCTCTGAACTCTTGAAGAAGAATACCCTTACAGAATGGCAGTTGTGTTACGCTTCCACATTATCAATAGTGTAAGTAAGAGACAGGATTGGGAAAACACCAGAACCTCTCAGAACAACAATGTGATATTTTCCTTATCAAAACTGTGCTCTGTATTTTAACTGTCAGTTACAGAAAATACAGAATGAGATAGTTAGAAGCACTCCTAAATTTCATAAAAACCTACTTTTCTTTTCTAGCTATTCACCGATGCTTGAAGTGCTCTAAAAATGCTGAGTACTCAGGATGTCTCAGTTTTAGGTTTCAGGAATGTAAGCTGAGAACATCAATACACTTGGAATGAGATTTGTTGTAGCAGCAGTGAGTGCTACAGGCTTTAAGATGTATCATATTTCTGATTTCAAAAGAGGTTTTGGCATCCTGGATAAGTTTTGCACTATCATTAATGTTTGTTAGGGAATATTTTGAAAAAAGCACAAATATGCTTGCATGTCTTAAAAAGGTAAGGAAGGCATTTTTTCTACTGTCTGAGTCTCTTGGGGAATCACATGAATGTGATCACATGAATCAAAGAATGGTTTGGGTTGGAGGGGACCTTTAAAGGTCATCTAGTTCAACCCCCTCGGCAATAAGCAGGGACATCTTCAAGTAGATCAGGTTACTCAGAGCCCCTTTCCAGCTTGACCTTAAATGTTACCAGGAAAAGGACATCCACCACCTCTCTAGGCAGCTTGTTCCAATACTTCACTACCCTCATTACAAAATATTTCTCTCTTAGTTTTAGACGGAGTCTGCCTTCTTTCAGCTTAAAACCATTACCCCTTGTCCTATCACTGTTAAAAAGTCTATCCCCATCTTTCTTGCAAGCCTGCTCTCAGAACTGAAAAATCACACTAAGGTCACTGTGGAAACTTCTCTATGATGAACAACTCCAATTCTTTTAGCCTTTATTTGTAGTTAAGCTGTTCTACCCCTCTGATCCTCTTCATTGCCCTACTCTGAACTCACTCCAACAGGTCCATGTCTTTCTGACATGTGCTGGGTACTCCAGACCTGGACACTCTACTTCAGTGGGGTCTCACCAGAATGGAGCAGAGGGGCAGAATCCCCTCCCTGGCCCTGCTGGCCATGCTGCTTTGGATGCAGCCCAGTGGACGTTTGGCTCTCTGGGCTGTGAGTGCCCATGGCTGGGTCATGTCCAGCCTCTCACCCAACAGCAGCTCCATGCCCTTCTCCCCAGGACTGCTCTCAATCCCTTTGTCCCCCAGCCTATGTTGATGTTAATTGTTGCCTCAACCCAGATTCAGGACTTTGCATCTGGCCTTGTTCAACATTGTGAAATTCATATGAATTCACTTCTTGATCTTGTCCAGGTCCCTCTGGCTGGTATCCCATCCTTCAGTTGTGTCAAGGGCCCCACTCAGCTTGGAGTTGTCTGCAAACTTACTTGATCCTACTATGTAATTGATGAAGATAATAAATAGTCCTGGTCCCATTATAGATCCCTGTGGGACACCACTTATCACTGATCTCCATCCTGACACTGAGCTGGTTACCGCTACTCCCTGGATGCAACCCTCCAGCCAATTTCTCATCTACTACATAGTCCATCCATCAAATTCATCTCTCTCCAATTTGGAGAGAAGGATGTTGTACAACACCAGGTCAAAGACTTTACAGAAGTCCAGGACATCCATAGCCCTTCCTTTGTTTACTGATGTAGTAATTTCATCATAAAAGGCCACCAGATTGGTCAGGCAGGTTGCCCTTGGTGAAGCCATGCTGGCTGTCTTGAATCACCTCTAGGTCCTCCAAGAACATTAGCACAGTTTTGCACAAGGATTGCTCCATGATCTTCCCAGGAACGGAGGTGAAGCTAACAGGTCAGTAGCTCCTAGAGCCCTCTTTTCACCCTTTTTAAAAATGGATGCAATGTTTCCTTTTTCCAGTCACTAGGGACTTCACCTGACTGCCACGACATTTAGGTAGCTACAGGCAAGGATTTTCATGTGAGACTTTCTGTTATGAATAAATGCAGTTTCCTTTTAAGATGAAAACAATATATGATATTACTGAATTCTTTTTCTTTGCATTAGAAATCAGGATAGGGAAATCAAAAAATGGTGTGCAAGTATGTTTCATGATATATATTGTTAATGCACATAGGTTTTCAACTACTGAACGTCAAAATTCCTCGTGCACTGTGAAATTGAATGGCAAATATTTGATAATTTTAGTATTCTAAGTACATATCTGCAATGATAGGAGATAGCAGAGTCTAAGAGCATTCTTATTTAAAAAAAGCCAACATAATTTTAGAAAAGTAACTCTTGATGAAGATGTGCTTGAGATGGTAAGGGAAATGTCTCACCTGTGGCTCCTCTATTGTTGCAGGGTTTTAAGGGCAAGTTTAACCAACATGGCTGCGCAGATTTAGCTACAGACCATTGGACTTTCTAATGCTTCTCTGTTAGAGCTGTGTTGGCAAAATAGAAGAAATCAATGGGGTTTAATTGGCCAGTGAAACAGACTTCCAATAACATATTGGAGAAAGGCATGAAAATAATTGACTGTAGCATGTTAAAAATAGCCATGAAGAGGTTTGTACTGTATGGAGCCTGTGGCAGCAGGGCAGCTAGAAAATCCATTCTGGTGAATAAAAAAATTCATCTGAATACTTCTTTTTATTGGTAGGTTGGTTGGTTGGTTGGGGATTTTTTTGCATTTGTTTTCTTTGTTTGTTTGGTTTGTTTTACATGTCATTTTTGAGGACTAGATTTTTGGAATAACAGGGAACTGGTAGAATTGCTTTAGTGATGCAACTGCTCATATATGTAAGCATAAGTGATATGTGTAAACTTAATATTTAAGTATATTTTAAATTATATTTTATATTCATTTGGGTTCTCATAGCATTTTAACTATTAATGTTTTATTTAAAAATAATGTATGAATTATTTACCTTTTCAAAATGAATTGCTAAAGTCTAGTAATCAGCCACTTCTCTTAAAGTTAGGCAAAACAAGGAATAAGAGATTGATGAAACTGTTAACAATGTAGATTCTTGGTGTAATAATAGATCCATGAAGAAAGTTCAAAAAGTAATTTAAACCTTTGAAAATTATATTTATAACAGTAGAAAACTTTTTCACCAAGGCATTGTTTGAAAACCATTCTTTAGTTTCTATCAATACCAAGAGCACTCTTGGCTTAAATTGCATTAATAATTTCACCGTGGATAAAGGTAGTTCTGTGCTGGAGCAGTCTGCCAAGCTCAAATGAGAGTTTATGGTTTTGATGGTATCCTCATCCACCAAAAAACCAACAAGAATGCAGAGAGTTTGTTTTCTCGCATTCCATGGACTTGTAGAATGCCCTGAATACTAGGCCACATAGCAATTTTGCAGGTCTTTATTGCAGTTCTTTTTGCTGAGACATTACATTTTACACAGAATGCTCCCATAGTGGTTCTGTGTCAAGGTGAATAGGGCAATCAGCCAACAGCAGAAGCAATTAAATGTAGATCCTGTTGTCTCATGGCAGAGCTGTTTAATAAATTATGATGCCCCTAGCAGAAGCTTCTTATCTCAATAGGTTTTTCATCTCAATGCGAAAAACAGATTAAAAATAATTTATGAATAATCCAAATGGATTTTTAAGGTTTTTTTTTTTAATGAGATAACCGAATCAAAAATCTATTTACTGCAGCAGTATTATTTGCAAACTTTTTTTCCCTTTTCCTTGTTAGATTATTTTATAATCCTTTAACACATAGGGCTCACACCTTATTTGGATCAAAAAAACTAACATGGCTGGGCACAACTGTTTCTATAATTGAATATAACTTTGATGATAGCTTTCAATTTCACTATGCTGTGTAATTCAAGTGTTTTCAACCTGACCTGGTATGAAATAATAATCTATCAAAATAATAATTATTAAATAAAAAGTAAAGAATACAGTGTGCTTATTATCTATGCATCACAAATCTAATAATTCCATTATTTCTGCTGAAGATTTTCTGTATGTATTGTATGCCCAGACAAAATGCATACTTTTCTGTAATTTTTGAATTCTAATGTTTTCTAATAAACCAAATAACCTAAAGGAATATATTAAGTTGTTTTTTTTTTTTTTTTTGCTAACATGCTAAACTGCTAGTAACAACTTGGATATCTTTTACTGACAGCCTAATTTTTCTTACATTATTCATGAATTGTTTGGGTGAAATTTAATATCACTTTAGTTCCTTTGTGCATATTCTATTGTAACGTAATATCTGAAATACAGTGACAAGCATACTGTGTTTTTTTCTATCTCATTCAATTATAGAAATAGTTTCTATTTTGATTTAGCTTCAGTATTTGGCAGTATGTTACATTGTTTTTGCTTTTCCTCACTAGAGAGAAAGGATGGATGTTTTAAAAGATTATTTTTATAAGGTATTTGTTCAACAGCTTCCAGATAATGTTTCAAGTGTGTAGTTTGAGCTACATTTAATAATGTTTTCTTTTTTATTTCTTCAATAATGCTTGGTACATTTGGTGCCTATTTGCATTACATTTCACGTTTCACTATTATTTGCAGTACTTTTATGATCATATTGTCAGTTACTTTTAGTTCCTATTAAATACTTACATGTTTTCTTCATAAGACAACATTAGTTCCTCTGATATTTTTTTTCTATATAGTTCTTGCTGTGCATCTTGCTGCAAGCATTATAGGACACTGATACCAATAGCATATAGGATGGAAAACATGACTGCTGCTGGAACCTAATAAAGAGTTTTCTCTCCTTAATTTTTTCAAGGGTAATAGATTCTTGAGAAAATATTTTCTGAGAAATGGTAAACTAGCAAACATCTCACCTTATTTTCTTGGTGTGTTTTTTTTTCCCTACTCAATCAAGATGAAATATCTTCAGCAGAAGTTTCAGAATACTTATTGCATGATTTTTTTTCTCACATACCCTACTTCTGTGTGTAGATTGTGACTATAAATATCAGAAAGTTTCTAGTGAATTGCATTCTCATTGGTGAGCTTTTAGTACCCAGTAGGGCTTTTTAGCTCTGTATGTGATTAATAGGTCAGTTCTGAGTTCTCAGAGTACTATTTCAGTGCCTCATAATCCAGCTCTGCTGTAGCTAATTTCATTGAGACGTCAGCAGCTATTATTCTCACCAACGTTACTGGTATCACTCTTAAGGAACCATGTGACTGCTCTTCTCCTTTTTCTCTAGTCCTAATGATATCTTTCACTTTGCAACACATCAGACACCTGTTTTAATGTAATTGGACTTCTCTTCTACTGTGTCATCATTAAGCCCTTTTATTTTGACATTCACATCTTATTAAAAAAAGGATCATGTGCAGATTTCTGGACTAAGTTTTTGGTTAAAAAGGACCTGTGTTCTCATCACAGTCAGGAGGGAACAAATAAAAACTCAAACCAAAGTAATGTAGTATTACTAATCATATTAACTACAAAATAATCTTATGGATCTACTAACAGGATAAAAGCTACATAGCTACAAGGAATGTAAGGATAATTAAAATCTTCCATAGTATATGGTCTTTTGCTTTCAGTAGTCATGAATCTATTCTGGCTGAATATTAAATAGAATTCTAATTTGAAGTGGCTAAAAGATATTGGGTACAGTGAAAACCCAAAAACTCAGGGTAGATTTAGGAGACAGCTTGATTAGGTTATGAAAAGAATTAGGTGGGATAGTGATGCTCTAGATATTCATTAAAAGTAGAGAATGTGGGTAATTTAAAAATTGTACCAGTGTTAAATAATTTGCAGAAGCACTACAAAATAGTTGCTGTCTCTGATAGATTTCTGTTCAGAAAAATGTTTTCAAAAGGTATATGAGAAATTACCATGATTGTAGGAGCAAAGCACCCTGCATACTTGATTTTATTTTTATTCTGTAAAATATTTTTGATATTTAAAAATGCTCTTTCCTTTCTGATGGCAGCAATGAAAACTTGTGTCGCAGTTTTCTCAAATGGCCTACCTAAGTATCTTTGAAAATTGTACAGTAATTAGTGAACTGAATTTTTTAAAGCTTGATTCTTCAGAACCAAGACTTCACAGTGAGTTTTTTTGAGTGAGTTTTTTTTATAATTATAAAACATTAAGTGATAGGTAGGATTATTGTTCTCCTTTCCTTCCCCCTTATTTTTCTCTTTTTCTCTAGCAATTGTGAAAAATTTTTAGATTTCTTTGACATTTAATTCTTTCCCTTTAAATTGATATGTGTTAGTACTGAAGGAGCCAATCATTTCTTATCCTCAGCATGAGATACCATGGTTATACCTTTCCAGCCACTCACAATGCTGAACACAGAACAACATACTGGGACATGTTGGGGAAAATAAAAAAGAATGGCTTTGGTTTTTAAATTAGTACTCTGGTGTGTGAGGTGGGGTTCTCTCACTTTGTCCTTTCAATATAATTTATTTTGTATCTGAATCCTGATCTAATTAAATCAACATGTTTGAATGAAAAATCTTGATTTAAAAGTGGGTATTCAAAATAATCCAGATCCTTATCCCACAAAATGCAACCATATCCTTGCTTAATTAAAAATTCAGGGAATTTTTTTTTAAATTAAAAAAAAATCACTTGCTGGTACAAGAGATTGATTTTTGGAACCAGTGATATAATCAGTTTCTAATTTTAGAATATATGGACATGAGTCAAAGAGAGCTGAGCTTGCTAACATGTGTCAAAGTCAAGGCATTATTGTGTATGTTCACAGCTCCAGGTTGTGAATTTGAAAACTGTGTCTGGACAGATTTTCATTTAATATGATAGTCCAGAATTATTTTATTTTTAGCTATCACCACATTTAGTAAGTTCATTGTTTATATACTTTTCAATGTCAAACCACATTCCTGAGGATAAACATTTTGCCTTTTAGGAATAAGAAACAAAAGATGTTGTATCAAACTGCATTTTATTGTCTTAAACAGGACACCGAGTCCCGTTACGGTTTCTGCCTGGAAGTGGCCCCCTCCCTGCATACGAGAAATAGCATATTGACTGAGCTGCTGTGTTCTCAGGGATTCCCTAAAGTCTTTAGCTGTTATGCTGTGGCAAGGAAATAGCCAAATTGCCCCACAGCCCAGTACTCAACTCAATGAACCGTGTGTGATGGAGGACCTGGGGCTCACACTCATCAGAGCTGCAGTGTGCTTATTACTCATGATAATGTCCTCTGTAAAAGGATGGCAGCTCTTAGAGGTCAAACTCTTTTCTGGTTTTTGTCATTCTGAATAGTTTTGAAACTATGCTTTCACAAGATATTAACTAGCCTAAAATTACATGTTGTTAATAATACCCATTAAAAGTGTAGAGGTGGTATCAGTAACAGCCTCTGATACCGTTCTGAAACTACTAGCTTTTTCCCTGTAAATCAGTGTTTCAGCAGGGTTCTTAAAGTACACGATTTTCTTCCTTTCAGAGCTGATTGTTAATCTAATAATAATAATATTAATATTTCTATTAATATTTTGGGTTTTGTTGAGTCTGCCCTGACATGAGTCATAAAAATTAAGAAATTAAATGTAAATATATAAATTAAACACTGGCTTCTGTTTTCATGTACTAATTATTCTTGACAAAACTTTATATCCAGTATCACTCTTAAGTGTTTTGGGAAGATATTTTCACAAGTCTTAGAGTCTTATGCCAATTTTATCTATTAAGAGTATTTAAAAAACTGTCATTTTACATTTCACCCAGACTTCTTTTTGAAAACATATTTTTTAAGATGGGAGTTAGTAGATAAGAGACCTTGGTATCCTTCAAGTTTATATTTTAATTTAGGAGATATGCTGTTAGGCAATAAATCAAGATTTCTTATGGATCAGAATGTAGTTTGAGGGAGTCATTAAATGGAAAACTATAGATTATCAAGCTTGATGGTGATCATTCTAAATGGTTAACTGTGCATTATGTACCATTTTTTTGGAGAGACAAAGATATTTTTCTTAATTTTGACATACCACCTTTTATTGTCTCTTTTAAATAAGAAACAGTTAAAAGAAAAATTGCGTACAAATAAACTGAATTGAAATACCTCATTTTTCTGTGGCACTTGTAGGAAGGCTGAAATTGTTTTGGGAATGAAGGTAGGATTTACTGGCTGGATTTTTTCTTCCTGAGAAAATGGTAGGAAGATGGCAGGAATGCTGCTGCCTCCAGCTCAGCCAGAAGAGGTGATATATGATATTGTTAAACTAAGAAAGAAGGACTAATGATGTTTGGATTTTTATTGTGATTTGATTCTTGAAATTTTCATAAAAGCAGAAAAACTTTTAGAGAAAACAAGTGCTACACCTCATTTGTCACTTTAAGGTCTTCTTACCTAGCACTTTATATGTAATGGATACGCATTCTCAACCAAATTTTTATAACTACCATTAAGAGATGAGACTCGTTGCTCTTCAGACTAGTTCTTTCCACTGTGAGGTACCTTTTCATGTGGTGTTTGTCTTCAACAGATACAGGCTACATTTATTAGCAATAAAAACACATTAATGTAAAATTTGAGGGAAATGAGAAGGCCTGTAAATCTCAATGTATATTCCCAACATACTAAAGGACACAGTTTCATCTAGTGTAGTTTTCTCTGACTTCTTATTTATTTCCCACTAAATGAGAACATAAGAGCTATGTGTGATTGTTGAAAGGGTTAAGAGAACCCCATGACATAATACTTGCAATTTTCATTTTTCCATGCTTCATTAAACATCCTGTTTGTTTCTTAGTCATAAGGGCACTAAAGCCATATCTGGTTTTTAAGTTTATTTTACATGTAGAATCAGAGAATCATAAAGGTCTATCTTCATTTAAATTTCTTCCTTTGGAGGAAATAGTGAAATGTCTGTCATCGCAATCTAATATCTTAATTTTAATTATTTTTTATAGCAGGTATTACTACCAATATATGCAATATGGTATTTGCAGATATGAAGTACTGGGCTTTATTGGGTGGTTTCAGGAAGAAGTATGTGTCAGAGGTTAATAGAAATCTTTCAAATACTGAAAAAACAGTTTTGTTCAATTCCATCTTCATCTTAGCATCCTGTGTGATATGTTTGACACCAATTATTGAATATGATGCTGTTGCACAAGTCACACTACATCTAGATTTGGGAAGGACCACAAAAGGTTCTAGGCCATCAGACTGCTTTCTGTGGCAGTTAATGTGAGAAGATTATAGATAAATGTGAATTTTGAATATTCCCCAGATCTCCCTGGATAACACAGTGATTTTCTCTGACAGTCAGGGTGGGAGCTAGAAAGATACAAGACAGCTTCTAACCTAAATGCCAAAGGTATATTTTAGTTTCTATTTAAACTACAGGAATTTCACTTTCCACCCCCTCCCCCACCCAGTCTTGAAAATGATAGAATACCCTACCTTTCTTTGTAGGAGTTAGAAGTTGCTTTTGTGTGTGTGCGGGGATGGGATGAGGTGGGTGGGGAGGAAGGGAGGAGACAGGAGTGGGGAAAAAGCTGGAAAGTAACGTGCAACATCCTTCTCCCAGAAGTTGGAAAATAATCTTCTTTTGTTATAAGAAATCTGGAATTTGGATCTGCAATTTTAAGGTTCTTCTCTCGCTTTTGTGTAATAGTTGTCCAATTGTACAAAGAACACTACTCTAGAAAGAAATCAGGAACATCATATTTTAAATGTATTTTATATTTGCATGGGTAGCTTATTATTAAAAATACTTCTTGCATGAGAGAACTGATGCTTTGTTATATTTATTTCCTTATTTATTTTATTTCTAGGATATTCTAGGATATTTCATTTTAATGGTAAATTTTTGATTTAATATTGTGTTTCCTATAAGAATATTGAAGTTAATTTTGGAAAGGTAATTAAGAACCAAATTGTATACCAAATTTACGGGCAGATAAATGGAAGCACAGGAAGTAGTTTCACCTGTAGTGTTTATTTTTAACATATATGTTACTTGTTACTCTTACAGTGGCGTGTAAAGATTATTATTAAGATTTTTGTTTTCATAGCTGAAATTGTTGGAATTCATAGTAGGAAGTAACCTCTGCCTTGAAGAGTTTAATACAAATTCAGAGGCAGGATAGAATTCAGAAGTGCACCACAAGGACAAAATGTTTGTGGAGTCCTGAAGCTTTATTTTTGCCTTTTAATTCTTTAGCTCATACTGCATCATCTTCTCCAGATAAAATTGTTTTACTTCAATCTTATTGTACATAGTCAGTTATATTGTGTAACAGTACTTTAGGAATGGATGTAATGGGTGAAACCCATGGTACCTCTAGACTGGCATTCAGGCTGTAAGCAGATGTTCACAGGAGAAAGCACAATATGATACTTCCTACAACTGCTCTCACAGCCTCCAATTATTTTCAGCTCAAGTATTTCCTAAGCTTTTGCCCAGTGTCTTCTGGAAACTTTGTAAACCTTTTCATCTTCAACATCCTTTGGCAGGAAATCCCTCAAGTAGCAACAACCTGTTGCATGGAGAACATCCTCCATTTTCACTTGGAATGTAGTTAGGTTACGTCAAATAATATTTTTTTTCTGAACTGGTTACTCACTGAAATTTAGATTTATGAAACTTAGTCAGGGGATATTGGGTACTCTTACATTTTATCAGTTTCTCACTGAAGAAAAGCTTGTTCTTGTTCTTGTTTTTTTTTAAAGAAGTTGTTTTATCATATGTATAAAAGAAAACGTCTTTGAGGCTGATAGCAACTGTATGTCAGCCTTTAACCTTGCTTTGCCCTCTTTTGAATAAGGTCATTGCTAAAGCCTGAGAAAAACATCTCTTAAAAATTTCTGAATTTCATGCAGTTCCTTGTCTTCTGTTTATCTGTGTTCCGATGGAAAGATAGTACCTGATAGCAAAGAGGAATGTTAGTGGTTTGGACTTTTTCTCTGTTTTAAATGTTCTTGCTGTAGAAATTTTATTTTTACAGTTAAGTTTTCTTCTATCTTGTCATTTACGCTGTAAAGAAACCATTTTTTGTTGGGTTTATTTCTCTTGAGAGCCAGGGATAGGCAGGAATAGAAGTATAAGGCCAGTAATTTTATACCCACTTTTGAAGACAATGTAATTATAAATAATTATCCATCTTTACTTAATGTACCTCCATATAGTGGGACATAATGCTGTTAGTCTGATTCAGAGTTAAAATGTTTACATTTACAAAGGTATTTAAAAGTGTTTAAATACTTTTCCTGACTGTACCAAACCAATTGTGCTTTGTAAATCTCAAGCGTTCAGAAAGTTTAATGATAGGGAATGTGGAAATCACCAGTTACATTCTCTTGAGCTTGTTATGCACATGCAAATTGAGTAGTTGCAAAGAAGCTTTTTAGTAGACTCCCTGTTTCCTCTTATTGAAGTTTACAGAATGTACTAAGGCATGATTTCACATGCAGCTGCTTGAATAAATTTAGCATCATGTATAAGTCACCTTTGTAGCAAAGAGCGAAACTGTGGTTTATGAGCCTGCATGAAAACAAACCTAATCTTGTTAAAAACAAGAAGGTTTGAAGGAAAAAAAGTTAGGAAATATTACAGTTTTGGTGATTTGCACCTTATGGTGACTGGAAAGTTGGCATTCCTACGTGTGTGAGTTACTTGTTCCAAATACACAAAAGCACAATGTAGCTTCCACAGTACACCTTATCCCTTCACTGCCTTGGCAGTTGCCCAATATTTCTTGTTCATTTGACAACCCAGCACTTCTTGTTCAAAATAAACAATTTAAAATCTGCACCAGATTTGAAAAGGACTATTTCTTCATGAACTCTTCCCATTGTAGAAGCTACGTGCTCTACAAAGATTAAAAGCTGTGATGTAACAGATCTGTTCTACAGATAGGGATTTGGAATATGAAGTACCGTCTACTGATGCGGAGTAAGTAATTTGCAGTATTCAGAAATTAACTATCCGGCATTTCTAGTACTTCAGTTGTACAAAACCTAATACATATACTGTTCAAATCAACTTTTTTGCAGTTGGGAATACTCTTTCTACTAATCTATCTTCAAAGTTCAGAGCTAAGCACTGCCAAAATCGAGGGAGGTACCTGTGGAAATCATCTTTGAAGGGTGTGGATGTGACTGAAATTAGATGCCCCATTATGGCACAGGACCTCAGAAACCTCATTTTACAAAACTACAAACTCAGTAATGATCAATTTTGGGATTTATACCCAAAATAAAAATTTCTGACTGGATGAATAATTTTAGGCAAATCCATAAATAACTAAAAATTAACATCTTAAAAGAAATATCAGGGAATTCTAATGATCAACAATGTTGTCATTTTGTGAAAAGAACTTACTTTGAATCATAAATGCAGATTTGTACTAGATTCTGTCCCTCTCATATATGAATAATTTGCACAAGAAAGAATATTTTATGCACTTACTTTTTCTTAAATGGAATTACATAATGACCACCAGGTTAATCCTTAATCTTTGCCTCTTAAGAAAACTGTTTTGCTTTTCCAAGGATTTATTTTCCTGCACCATTACCTGATAAATAGCAACTTGTTTCAGTAATGCTTAATGACGCAGGTCCCATCTGGCATTATATCAGGATGTGCAGCTGGCTATTAATTACTGAAAACTCCTCCACAGCTCAAATGCAACCATCCACCAAAAATCTGATTGAACAGATTCTTTTTCCTTCTTTCTTCTATAGCACTAAACACAGAGTAAATAATTCATACTTATTTACTGAGTTAGTAATGGATACTAAAGTTTCCAGCAGCATGAATGTTGATTGCATTAATGGTTTCTATTCTTCACTTGTCCTGATTTTTGTTCTTGAAACAATGTACTAGTTTCTCTTTTGAATTGCCCTTCCAGCTTTGTGGGATGTAACTTTTTTTTTTTTCTTTTTTTCCTTTAAGGGTTTACAGTGTAAAAAAGCACACAGATTTGCAAATGATCTTTGGATTTTGTATCTTCATTCATGCCTGATGGAGATGAGGTGCTGCAGGTCCCTGTTGTCAGGGCCAGCCTGCCTTCCCCATGCGCGCTCAGTGGGGTGCAGTACTGATAAGCACATGATCATGGTCATGGCCACACGTATCAGCACACATAGAACTACTTGGCATTCAAGGCAAGCCCAAACAGCTCTGTTTGCATCTCATGTCCTCATCCGGCTGATCAGGATGAAGGTCTGTTATTGGGACATACGTATGCTGATGGCCCCTCCAGGAGCTGCACTGAAGTCCCAGTGTCCAGCAGCTGGTCCCAGGTTTCCTCATGTGTGCACATGGACACCCACACACACTTCAGATCTCTTCATGACCCAACCCAATCCAGCCCTGGCAGGCTCTGCTGCCTCCCACTCAGACACTCACACATGCAAATGGACCATAACCTGGACCCTCTGGTAGCCCTCTGGTAGCTCCCTTCTCCAGCTGCCTCACTCTCAGCACATGGCTCCCAGGCACTTCAGACTACACACTGGCTAGCTTGTCCTGATGCTCATTGGCAAATACACAAGGACTTTTTCCAGGTGCTGACACATCTACAAGCTGTCTGGCCCCAGTTGCTTTAGCATAGAATGGATAGCCCCTTTCCCAGGAACAGAGTAAGATGTGCAGTTCAGCAAGCAGACGGACCAGACTCTGGGGATTTGGCACAGGACATAGACAAGGGAACCAACCACCTGCTTTAGTCCCTTATCCCTGTGTTTTACCACTTGCTTCTCTGCAAACCACCAAATCTCATCCAAGCCCAAAGTGCTCTTCAATGGTACCCCATAACTTGTCCCATGCCCCATGGCAGTAATCCTTCAGTGTGTAAGGTGCAGTGAGGAGCCTGTCCCATCAATTCCCCAGGGAGAAGCCAGGTGGGGACTCCTTTTCTGTGACTGGGCTATTGGGGTATCACTTCTTCCTCCATGGCTCTGTGCTCCTGTGTCTGTGAAGGTGTGTAGAAATTAATTACATTACCTGCATGGTTCTACTGTTACTCTGAAAATGGCATTTTGAGAAATTTGTCCATTATTTTACATGCACTAAGTGATAGATCTTCTTTAAAATATGTTAAGAAAAATGTACATGAAAGGAAGACATTTTAAAAAAGTGTACTGAAAAAATAAAAATATTTTGTAGGAAAGCACAGCAGAAGTAAATGCAGTGTGGTCTCATGACTGTAATGGGAGATTACTAGTAAGAAAATGGGCCTATAAGCTATGTAATGGGAAGAGATTTAAAAAATAGCTCTTTGTGTTAAGATGTCATGAAATAACGTTAGTAAGCATTTTATGGAAATGTATTGGATGTTTTACAAGCTGTTGTGGCTGTGTTATTGCCCATCTAATAAAAAGAAAAAATGGGGTAAATGTCTTTCTGGCTTTGACAGCACCCCTGAACTGGCATTGACAGAGAGCTTGTCAAGGCAAATAGCTGCTGCAGTCTCACTCCAGACTTGTACATTTTGTAATAAATTTTTGTACACTTCTAGAGGTCAGACATCCAAGGAATGCTGGAGGCCAAATGTGGTCTGACTCCACCAATTATTTGGCTGTTTAAATGAGCTGTCCTGAATAAATAACTGAGCCTGGGCATTTGAAAAATGAGTGCACAGTAGCTGGAGCTGAAGACTTGGCAGAGGTACTTGTGCAGCAGGCTAACAGCACAGCCAGGTAATTGGTTCATATAGCAATATTTTTTCTGGTCCCACAGAGGAAGGATGTCTCGGTCTGTACATTTTACTAATTTGCCATGCCTGGATATTCAAATTTTTGGAAGAAAATGTGCGCTGTGAAAAGTCTATTGCTGATTCTAGCAAAAGACTGATTTTAATGTAATACTTAACTAATGTAAAATTTTTATCAACCTGGTATAAGAGCAAAAATATTTGTTGCAAAAATTAGATTGGGTGTTCAGTTTCTGAGAGAAGTTGGGAAGAGAGCTTGGTAATCCATATGCTTAGTTTAGTTTATACAGACTGTGCTTCTGCTTTGTTTTCTGTGCTCCCTTTCCAGGTTTTTGGTTTGTTTTTGTTTTTGTTTTTTTTTTTTTTTGTTCTTTTGGTGGTTTTTTGGGGGGTTGGTTTTTTTTTGGGTTTTTTTGGGGGGTTTTTTTTGTGTGGTAAAAACTTGAGCAGTGAAGGAAATGAGGAAAGAGGAACTTCTCTAATGAATTCTGTAGTGTGTAGCAATGCCTTCATTTTGTGTAAAAATACTACAGGCACTCACTAATTTTAATAATCTCTTTTAGCCTTGAGGGATCAAAAATTAAAAGACATTTCCAAAGATTGTCTATAATACTGCTAGATTTAAAACCCCAAAATCATTATCTTTGCTGTTGGGTTGATGCTTGAGGCTCCTCAGAAATGCAGATGAGGTTTCTCATTCCAGAACAAAAACTGTAATATGTTCCAGCTGGTGAGCTGCACTGTGTGCCCTAGAATGATGAAATTGCTTCTCTGGCTACTGCCTGTGAGGAGCTGGTAGTAGTAAATTTGCTGTTTAAAAGGGTCACCGTTCACATAAAGAGCCATCCTCAGCATTCCACTGTCACGTGAGTGGATGCAGCCTTCCCAGCTCTGTGTGTAGGAGAAGGCATGCTGTTCAAGCAGACTGTGCTTCCCAAGCAGCTTGTTCCTTTCCTGCCAGCCTGGGGAACTCCTTTGCCTCCCTGGATCCTCACTGTTACTTGTGGTGGCCTGCTGCAATGGGCAACCACAGACGTGAAATGGGCACAGCATGGCATTGCATTTTCAAATTTCCCTAGAGAAGCTGAGAAGAGGCTGTGGAACTAAAGGTTGAGATTCTTGCAGCTATTCTCTTAGCTGATGTCTTAGAAAGAAATTCAAGGTCATGTCAGACTGTTTAGTGATAAAATGAACAGTGAAATTCCTACCATCTTTGCAGAAATACTGCAGCTTTGCAGAAAAATGTGCCATTAATGCTACTCTCTCTTTGTATGAAGCTTGAAGATAACAATAAGTATGCATATTTGCACATCTATGTTCATTAGAATACTGGGACTACAGTTGATGAGGTACTTTCTGTTGAAATCCTTGTAATTGTCTAACCACAATTCTTAAATAGAAATGATGTTTTAAATTGGGAAGGGATAATTTTAAAGGTAAATTATATCTGAAAGTCAGCACAAAGAAAGGGTTAGGTTTTCAACAGTAAATGAAAGAGTTGCAAAATAATGGGAGGTAGGAGACAAGCTTGGTGAGTAGAAATAAAAAGACTGAATGGGGACACACTAATCTTTATTAAGGTAATTACCTTAACTGTACCTGCAGAACTTCAATATATCATATAACTTTTCTGGGGAAAATTGCTATTTTTTTCCCAAAAAAATTTCAGAAACAGCATTAAAGGTCATAAATCTTGTAAATTGTATAAAGTAGATTGCATTAATTTTGAAATTCTGTGTCTAAGACAAGAAAGAAATGGAAGTAACTCTTTGAGAAGTAACTTTAATAACAGGAAAAGTATATTTATGGAGAAAATCCTAGAGTTCAGGTATTGGAAGTAAAACAAGAAGTCCTTCAGATTATAACAACAATTAATGACAAAGTTGGCTTTAACAAAATGCTGTTTAAAATAAGTCAAGTAATAGTGTTTTTTCATTAGTTAGAGAAGAAAATCCCTGAGAGCAATAATTTCTGATTTTAAAATAATCTGAGTACATTACTTGTTTTGCATGGAAGTCACCTTTTCACTGGAACAGAGAATAGCTGATGTGGAGGCAATTACCTAATACCCCAAGAATGTGAGGTTTTGAAATGACAGCTGCAAAATGTAGTAGAAAGCATCTACAGTCTGTTGCCTGAAAAGGCCCGTTTTAGTTTCTCATAGAGTTTGTGTAGAAATGTTTGTTTCTTACTTGGAAACAGCTGACAAGTCAATCCTGAAAAGAAAATCGAACTACATTGATGGAAAAGAGGCCTTTTTGATAGGGCTTGTGAGCTGTGCACCCCTTAAGTTCAGTTCTGCTGTTCTCTGTCTTCTGCTTTGCCTCAGAAGCTTGAAAATCCTTGCAAAATATGTATGGTGGGACCATACATGATTGGTGACATTCCACAGGAAAATCCTTAACAATTTCAAATTGTGATTTTATAGTAATAAATAGTATCTTAAATTTTTCCATGAAGATCTGCTGAGGCCAATGTCAACTTCTCATTGATCTCCTAGAGCTGCGGATTTAAAAAATGTGTTTGGGACAAAGTCTTTAGGGATACAAAGAACTGTTTAAAATATTCAGTACTTTTAACCCATTAGTGGCTGCTTAAATTGGTTGGACCAGGGATTTTCTACACAGTTCCAGTACATGTAACACGGACTTCACAATGGTTCTACAGAGCAAGTGTCAAATTTTGTCACAGTCTGTTTAGCAGGACTAAATTTTCATTCTTTCTGTCTGTCTGAAGAACAATATGCAGGCTTCAGAGCAAATGTCCCTTTCTTGTGCTTTTTGTACTTTTTAGAATGTTAGCAATTTCCTCATGATCCTGCATCCCAGTGCTCTGCATGAAACCTAGCCAGGTTTTATACAGCAGGCCGGAACATTTCCTGAAATAAATAATGCCAAGGAAAACCACATGCAGGATGTATGCTTGGGTTCTCTGCACCTTTTATAGTCCTAGACTGAGTAAATTGGTGCCAGAGGGGTTTCCTCATATTGTTCTATTATGTTTCACAGACCTCTCTATTTTTAAATGAATTTGTATTTCTTTTTAAATTAGCTGGAAAAGTATTTGGAATGAAACTTCTCTTTCTTTGTGTTTGTATTTTACTAGCAAAATTTTGAGATTAGACAAGATTGTTACTGTTTTCTTCAGATGATGCTATCTTAAAAAAAATAATTTTATATAAATATAGCATATTCATCTTATTTGTGCATATATAGTCTAGGAATGTATTGCAATCATAAAAAATTATAGGCAATTTAATCTACATTTGAAACCATCTATTTGGGAGGGGAAAAAGAAAGAAAAAAATACTTCTGACATGATTTATGAAGTTACAAAGCACATTTCAATTTCAATTCATTCACCTGTTTGTTATGATACATTATGATACAGCTCCATTACTTTTTAGACTATGCCTTCATCTCACATCTTCACCAGAATTTCTTTGAGAATTTTTTAAACAAGAATTACAAAGGTCAAATGAGTATTTAAAATAATTCTGCATTTCATTATTGCTACATAAAAAGAGAAAATGAAAGTATGTTTTTCTCATATTCCTGTTTTCTGTGTATAGTTAAGTTTGTCACATCTTTGCATTTCTTCTCTCTCTATACTACTTTTTATTTTACAGTTTGAATTTATAATCATGAATTTTGGAGTGGTATCCATACAGTAATAGTTGAGACTTGTCAGCCTATTCTCCTTTGAAAATTTAGGCCAAATCTAAAATTATCACCTGGTCACTTATTAAACAGAGCTAAAACACAAGAACAATTTATGTATCACAAAAATCTGCAATAAAGAAGAAAAAGAAACTATCGAAAGGACAACTCTTTTCAAATACAGACTGCTAACACACCTAATATTTATGACCGTTTTCTCAGTATAATTTATTCTGGCCACAGTGCTGTGCATTTAAGTGTCTAATGCCTATTGATTTGATACAGGAAGTTATGTACCTAAACTGGAGGGGAGAATCAAAATCTCCAGTGCCTTTCTTGGCAGTCAGTATTTTAATTTTCCATGAGAACAGTCTGAAGAGAGTCCAAAAAAAGGTATTAGTTTTCAGAAGCAGTCAAATGGAAATGAAAAATTAATTTCCCTATCTGCTTCTCTTTTTTTTTTTTCACCTCTATCCTATGACTGCTGAATGTAAACCAATCTTATTTAAGTTCAATAAAGTAGCTTATCTGTTCTTTTGATAAATATTGCACAGGTTCTTAGGTACGTCTTTAAGTCTTTATGCCCCTCTCAGTACCACAATATACAGAAAATCTAAACTATTACATGACTTCCTCTTCTGATATGTTAAGCCTGCTCCCTACCATGCCGACCAATACCATGCCATTATCTTAATTTGTTTTCTTGGTTGTTTTAATTTATCCAGGTCTGCCTATGTCAGTTTCTTTTCCTTAGAGTCTAAGGACTTGGAGATAGGGATTAAGGTTGTTGTTGCTGTTCTGTTTAGCAGCTAGGACTGTAGATTTCTGGTTTCTAAAGTGTGTACTAATACAGAAAAATAGAGGTGCTAATAACAGGAGGCCCTTCAGGCTGCTAAATGTTGACAGTTGTCTTTTTAAATTTGAAAAAAGCACATATATTTACTCTTCTTTAAATTCTGATTATCTGCATAATTTACTCAATTTATCACCCAATTTACAGATGTTTCTTTACTATTTTAATATATTCATGCGTTATTCTTAAATTAGCTTTCATATTGATTGCCTGAAAAATAATTTTGAAAATTGAATTGAGAGGGTGTTATTACTTCTATCAGACTGAAAGAGATGAAGGTAACTGAAGAGATCATTATGTAGCAGTTTGATGCAGGATCACATAAATCCAGAAACTTTATGAAGGTTTTAAGTAATCTAATTGATCTGTTATGTGTAGTATCCAATGAGCAGGAAATGTGTCTCAGGTTTCAGCTATCATTATCTTTAAAATGGCATCTAGGCCAAATTGCCCTGGCTCCAGATTTTGCAAGCTTCTTGTCTTAGCTCAGGGACCAAGAAGAATAATCAATCAATGCATTTTCACAGTATTGTTCTCAGTGTCCAGGTTACCTAGACCACTTGTCTATTAATCCATCTGTCTTAAACAGTTTTCATCCGTTTTCTACTTATAAAATCAACCCTTAGTCACTTCATGCTTTGCTTCAAGACAGTAATGGAAATGTGATACAGCCTAAAGGACTTTATTCAAGATGTGCTATTACTACTTGAGTTGACAGAAGTTTTTTCTGTATTTACTTTTTTCCATGATATCAAATATTAATTGTATCTAAGCCTGTTTCATTCCTGTGTACATCACATAAAGCAGTACCTAAAGTTTTGCTAAACTCAAGATAGATGAAACCTACAGCATTGTTTCAACATATATCTGATTGGTTATTTTGCTAAAGAAAGTCATAATGATCTGGCAAGGTTTTAAGATATTTGGCTCTTTATTATAATGTTATTCTTTATAGTCTTGGTTAGTGATCTGCTTTTTGTATTGGAGTTAAGATGGGTCCTTCTCCTTTTCCATATTGGCACTGTCTGCCCCTTCCAATATCCTGTGTTCTCACTGGTATTCTGCAGTTCATGAAAAAATCACTTACTTTAATATTATTTCAGATAGTGATGTGTTGATGTGATGTGATGTGATGTGATGTGATGTGATGTGATGTGATGTGATGATGTGATGTGATGTGATAGACACAAACACATTGGGGTAGATTTCACTTTCTCCTGATGATTCTCTACCAAGTATTTCCACTATCATTATTTGGCCACTATTTTTAGATGTGCAAATTCTATTCTATTAAATGGGAAAAGAGAACATCCTATTATTATTTTGAAAAATGTTGAACAGTGCTTTACAGTTTTTCAACAGGTCTTGAAGTAGTTATTACAACTGGGAAAATTATTAACAAGCTTCTAAAAAAAGTATAAATTAAAATTTTTGTCTGGTTTTCTTCTTGGGTCATAGTGACTTCAAAGTATCAGTAATGACATGCTATAAAACTTTCAGTGCCAGTGATAGAGAGGTTTCATGTACATATTTTATGTGAACCTGGGGTGCTGCAAGTTATGAACAATTTTTAGCCTATGTAACATAGCCAATAAAATATTCCCTAAACTAGGATTTTCAGTTCTTGATACTGTTTTCTAGAAAAATAAGGAGATAGGTTTACTAAATATTGGTTTTATACGTGTATGTGAATGTGCTTTTTGGTTTGGGGATAACCATGAGAGCAGTATACTGTATAGTTAACTCAGCAGTTATTTACATTCTCCTTTTGTAAGAAAGAGTAGCCAGAAAAAACATAGCTTCATTTGGCTAGAAAATATGTTTAGAATTTTACAGCTGTGAAGACATTTAAATTACTCAGATAGGAGTTCATACTTTTCAATACTTACTGTATTGAAGCAGAATTTTAAAATATTGCTAATAGTCTGTTAAACTTCTCATGATACTAATACGTGCAAGACAGATCTATTTGGGCATTATTCAACATAGCCAACAAACATTCTCAAGATACCAAGAAAAATTAACCAAATTTGGTTTAAACTCTGTGATACATATTTCCTCTGAACTGTGATGAACTGAAACCGTCTCTCAACACTAATTTGTGGAGATTTAACTGCCACATTGAAGATACTTTAGGTTTTACTCTGGACAGTTCTTCTGTTGTAGCTTCAGTTCTGCAGAAAAGAATAATAATCTTGTATTGTTAAAACAATGTAGATATGTAATGAAACAATGTGGACCAGGTCTGGCCTTCATCTGAAAGTCACGCTGCTCTGTAAGAAGGTAGCAGTAGTGTATCTCAGGCATTTTTTTACTAGGTTGCCAAGTGTTCGTTTCCTGCTGGAAATTTGCCCCTCCTGCAGCATCCTGCATCATGTGAATCTGTACTCTTCCTACCAATCCCCTGTGCCTGGGGCAGCAGGCTCCAGCATACAGTAGCATCTGGCAGGCTTTAGTGATCTGTAAGGGCAGCTAGCTTCAGAATGTATGCAATTACCTTTTTGTTACATTCAATCCTTTTTATTAGAAGTACTCTCTTTGATTCTGGGCTAAGTATAGGAAAACATATTTTGAGTTTCTTCATTGGAATTGAACAAAATAGAAAAGTATTTGCCTGGCCAAACATGGAAAAATATTGTCTCTTGTGAACACAATAAATCTCAGAAAATTGAGACAAACTGTGAGGAGAAAATCCAGGGAGACCTGGAACCACCTCATACTGATCAGACTCATAGAATCATATTTTAAACTGATGTTTGAACTTACCTTGGATCAAAAATAATATGACTGAACATTCACTTTCTGCTGTGTATTGCACCATTTAACAAAGCCATTGCATGCATTAGAAGTTTAGTGCAAATGTGTATCAAATTGTTTGGGTGTGAAAAAATTTTAAAAAAAAGGTTTGAGCAAGTCTAATTATAGCAACTCTGCAGAATCTGTAATGTCAGGGCTGAAAGATTATACAATTACTCAGTTCCTTACTCTCAGCTTAGACTTGTAGCAATTTATCTGCCCATTTTATTTCCTTTTGATGGATTGCCTAATGAATTAAAATGTTTTTCATCTTAATGCTCACTTATTTTTATTTAAGACCCCAAACCACTGGTGCAATCCAACTAAGGGAGGTATTGCTGATGAAAAATAGCCTAAAACTTGAAACCCAAACCAATTAAGTCAAGATTTTATTTCAAGTGCACTATGAAACCTATTAAAAGGGCATAAATTTCTTGAACAACTGATTATATACTTTGTGCTACTTCTTTATTTTCCTTTTTAAGTTTATCTTTGATGTTCTAAAAAGGTGTAAATGCAATCTTTAAACTGGCAATTTCTCTCTCATGCATGTGCACTCTCTCTCACACACCTTTATATCATAGCAGTTTTTTATGTTGTTTTGTTGATCTTGTTTTTTTCAGTATTGTTTTTCCCATATGTGGGGGAGGGAATAGAGCTCACCCAGTCAACTGATATCTTTAGCTCCCTGTCTTTGCAAGCCCTAACACCTTTCATTACCAGATTTTAATTTCAGAATATTCTGATCTCCAGAAATAAAGCATTTGTGTTTAAGTAGCTCTTGGTGACTGTTTGTGTTCTTTTTCTTATGTGAAAAACTTGAGAAGATATTTCTTTAGTTTTAATTCTTTTTTATTATTTAAATAGTTAAAATATAAAACAAATGAGCGAATCAAATTTCTATTACTGATTCCCTTTTCTAGCTGACCAGTTGGTTTCTGTGTTATTCCCCTTTAAATTGGAGGGTTTTTGATAGAACAGCAGTCTCACATATTTGTAGACAGTATTAAGTACAGTAACTTACAGGAATCTTTAGAAATTACTGGAATATAAATAATAATTTAGAAAAATGATGCCATTGATTCATCATGTTTATTTCAGTCTTTTTGCTATATATGATAGATCCATTACTTTCTTTTGTTTTGTTTAATTTTTACTGTTTAAAGCCAAATTTGCTTCTCTCTTCCTAATAATAAATTTAAACTCTTGAAAATGGGATAGGGTGGTGGAAAGGAAGATGAGGTGATACTAAGGAAATTTAGTCTTTAATCAGAATTCTGTGCCAGAGTTAAGGGGGGAACGGTGTCCTTTTACTCTCACTCTTTAATAGCTTTGCAGGTCAGCACAGGCAGCATCTACTCCTTGTTCATTTTATCAACAGCTTTTTAGTATGATTTCTTAGGAAGGAAATAAATGTGTTATGTTAATTAGGCCCAGGGTTTGTGTCATGTCTCTTTCAGGCTCTGTAAACTCTATTTTAAAAGTGGTAGCTTATCTCTTGGTGGCAGAACTGCTCTTAGCAGCTCAATACAGCCGTAGTTTCCTAAAGTGAGTAAGATGAATACCAGTAAGACCTGGCATGATACCTGACATCCTGGCTTAGTCACTGGAGGTTTAAGCAGGAGAAATCTCCAGTGATGAAACTAAAGCTGTTAAGCCTCAACTGCAAAGTCATAATTTTTGTACAGAAGTCTTGTACAGTCTCAAGTTGGAAAAACCGTCAGCACTAGAATTATGGGACCTCTCTCTGCCTCTGGTTACAAGTGAAGTGACATTTTCAGAGTTATTAAAAAGTACAACAACAGTAATCTGAGTCTGACTTTGTCCTAGACAAACAACAGCAATGGCCATAGTATTCATTCTAATGCAATACTATTATAAAAGATATTCAGGAAACAGTGTTTTAATTGGTCTGTGTGTTTCCCTGCTGAGAGATTTGTATCAAGTCAAGTGCAGTAGTGGATTTCAAAAGAACCCAAATATTTTTAGAATTAAGATTTTAGCATTAGCATTTTACTGCCAGGAGGGTATAGCTAGATAAGCTTCCAAACGCCAGCTAATTTACTGCAGGGTCCATGTGAGTTCTCTCATCTGGATACACTAAACAGTTCACTTAGTACTCTTTACAGCCTAAAAATTACTGGCCGTTTCCCTGCTTTCACAACTATTGAGGCCAGGAAATTACACTTCCAGGATAAGAAAGTTTAATAAATAGATTCTCTGTGTCATTGCCCTCTTACAGGTGTTCACAGTGTCTGCTATTCATAGTTGTTGTTGCTGTTCATAGAATTATCTTGAGATGTTCAACAATTTTGTACATTTTACATATTTCCTTGGAATGTGTAAGTGATTACCTAGTTAATGTGGGAAACAACTTGTAATTGAATTTCATTGTGTCAGATTTTTTTTGCTTTGACTCGTAAATCAAAAAGCCTTTTGTTACTATAGTTTTTTGAATGTTTTTTTCATTTCCCTATTTGGAATATTTTTCTCTCTGTAATAGAATCGTATGCAGTATACATTATTAAAAAATAAAAAGAACACTGGTGCAGATGAATTTTTGCCAGTGACTATTTTTTAATTTCAAAAGGTAAAATTATTATATTTTGGGCATATTACTTTTAATTTTTTTCCTTTTCTTATCTTTGCCTTTTTCATTTCAATCTATACAGAATTTATTATTTAATTTTTTTCTTAGGACACTGTGATGCATACTGTTTCTTAATAGCCTTATATTGCTTTTAGTTCTGCAATCAGGGATGCTGGTATTGCAGTGAAACAGAGATCCTTTGGCCATGATCTGAAAAAGATTTTCCACTCTCACTTATGATTTGCATAAAATATTTGGTTTCAGCAGTCAAAATCTCAGAACTTTATCACATTCCAAATGTATCTATATAATTGTTTAAGCAGCAAAATGTGCAGATTTATTTGGGGTTTTAAAATTATCTGGCCCTTATAAGGCTTAAATTATAAGGCTAGGTTAATGAGTAAGACAATAATCATGATTAAAAACCCAAACAAAACCCAAACGGTTTAAAAACAAATGTTTTAAAAATGTTTTTAAAAAAAAAGTCCTGAAAGAAATGTTCAAATTATTTATAAAAAAGGGAAAAATCAACAAGAAGACACTAACAAAATCTAGTGTCGTTTACTGAGATATAACTTGTTATATTTGTGGGGAAAGTGAAGATATTCGTTCTTGACAGATATTTTGTTGCTACAAGAATTCTCTGATAAATTCAGAGCTTACTTTTCTGAATCTCTTCTTTTAGAGGATCTATCAAAATGCTTTTCATGTTTGTCACTGACTTTCCTTTCACCTCCTCCCCACCTCAGGACACAGTTCTAAGTAGGACCTATCTGATAATCATGCTATAATCTAAAACATTCTAATCCATAAGACAATGCCTTGTATTTGGGATCATGTTTTGAGGTACGCTTGGTGAATTCTTTTCTGTTTCTCTCTCACAGACGCTTAGAAAAAGCTTTCTAACATTCGTTTCACCATCAAATTCCCTCTCTCCTGCATTCCTTTCCCCCATCACACTTCTCACTGTGGAGCAAGGCTGGATCGCACAGCCTGTCTTGGAGCTCCCCCTGCTGTAGGATGATTTGTTCTGCTTGGTTATCTACAACTAATAACACAGCCTTATCAAAAAGCCTTCCCTTTGAAATTTTACCTCTCTTTTACATATGTGCAAGCTGAGTCTGATCCAGCAATTTGTTCCTAAGCACCTAATGAATAACTGATAGGAATGATTGTCTAAGAGATAAAGGTGGAACTTGCAGTCAATGCAAGATTTCAATGAAGATTTCAAGAAGTTGTTTTACTAGGTTGAATTAACTAGGATTCTGAAATTTTTATTTTTTACAATATGTTAGTGTTGTGTGCTATAATTTAAAACCAAATTAGAGATTAGGGACAGTACCAACACAATTTCTCCTTGCAAGCCTGTGTCCCTTCAAAGTAACATGGGTCCCTATTAGTCTTGTCATGATGTCTAGTCCAGTCTACTTTAAACAGTGAAAGGAAAATTTCTCTTTGAGAAACAAATTTTGAGGCATCAAAATACCCTTGGTACCTAACTTAAGCATCTGGTAATAAACATGATCTGTGAGAAAGAAAAAAAATATTTTATTTCTGAAGATCAAGACATAAGAAAATTCCAGTTACTTCCTCTTTCAAAGTCATGCTGATTTATGTGCTAAATATTTGCCTTCTTTTCTTTCCCTGTTAATATCTTTTCAGAAAATATTGGCATTTGAGTTGATACTATGCATACTTCCATAATGTATTTGTGAGAGGCAATCAAGAAGCAAAGAAATTTAATTTCATACTCCTCTTTCAGCAGCCTTTCCAGGAAGACTATTGATGGAAAAATCAATTCTTTATTCTGCTGGTGGACATTTTCTGGTATTGTTAGAATAATTGATATCGCTAACTGCCCCGATGAGCTCTCTTCCCTTCAGGGTTTGCCAGAATTACTCGACATCCTATTTTGTAAAAAAGTACCTTTACAATCCTTTTAACCCACCAGACTGAGAGATCAGGGACTGTACGGAGGCAAAAAAAAAAAAAAAAAAAAAAAAAAAAAAAAAAAAAAAAAAAAAAAAAAAAAAAAAAAAAAGCTAAGCTAAAAAGTTTTATCTCTGAAGGGAAGAAGTATTTGTTAGGCTATATCCTTGGTAATATATGGAGCTTAAAGGCTGAAACTATATCCTGACTGTTTTTCAGACGGAATTTTGCAACTGTAAGTCTATAAGTCCTGCAGGTTTCTTAACTGATGCATCAGAGCAAAGATTTATGCTTTTATAAAGGAGGAAGAAGAATTAAGTGTTGAAATAAAACCATTCAACTTTAATTTGTGAAATAATAATTTATCCTTTATAAAGTATTGTTTGAGGATTCCCTGAATTTTCCTATAATTTTAGGATTATGTAATGTCAGGAACAGGGAGACACCAGTGCTCTGAACTCAAGAAATGTGTAGAGATAAGCAGAAAGTGCTGACTAGTTTTGATCCTAATATGTATTAACAAAGGGACAGCTTATGCAAAAATATTGAACTTTTCAGATGCCCTGAGAACTCTCACCCATCTTTATTACAAAGGTTACATTCAAGCTGAAACATTTTTATTGAGGAAGACAAATACTTATTTCAAACAATTGTACATAAATCATGACAAAGACAGAATTTGAGTATAAAGTACATAAACTAGAAACTAATCAGTGTAGAAACCTCTTAAAGTGAAAGGATGCAAAGAGGACTAGAGATCCAAGAGAATTAAGATTGTTTTTACAAGATTGTTAGGTGAATCATCTTAGGAATCCACTTTATATGGTCTGAGAGGAAAGCTGTCAACCTGTCAATATTAAGGAAATAAATGGATTTAATTAATATTTTTGTTCTCTCATTAGTACAGCAGACAGAACAGAAATCAACTTGTGAAAAAACCCAATAATTAGAAAATTGTGAAAAATAATATGTACTGATTAAATGAGAGAGTTTAACTGGTTTTACTTCTCCAGCAAAGAATTGAACAGTACTCCAGTGGTGCACAGACATATGGACAAGAGCATAGTTTAATAAGGGAAGATATACATTACAAAAGTATTTTAAAAATTGAACAACTGATAGATGAAGCTAGAAAATTAACTTCAGAAAGAATATTTACATTTTAAATAGAATAGATTTTACCTAAATTAATTTACCAACATTTGCAGAGATTCTTCAATAGCATGTTTTAGAGATATGTTCTGTTCCAAACAGGATTAATTTAGTGCAATTTAACAATCTTCCTTATTCAACGAGTTGGTGATCACAGTAGGTGGTTTTAGCTTCACTAAAACTTCTAATGCAAGTACAGCCTATATGTCAGTATCACTATCTTTATTTCCACAGATTATGGTACACATGAGTAATGCCATGGCAACTGTGAGATCTCATGCAAAAGTTGTCTAAAGTTAAAAATCTTTCATTCAGTCATTACTCTGACTATGCATTCATTATGAGGAGTGAAAACTATTATCAAGACAATGTAGAAAAACACAACACACCATGACATCTATTAAATATATATTAAATAATTTAAGTGCTGGTTTTCTTGTGTATTGATAGTGCCCAATACTTTGATAAACTTTAAAGATCCTACTTTGGTGAATAAAAACAACAAGAAAAAGCTGTACTAGTAGCACAGTGCTGTTGATGAATCTAAGAAAAAGAAGTCTTGAAAGATTTGATGAACTGAACATGTTCATAAAGTTGTTACTACACTGGCAAGATACACTTTCTTCAGTAATTACAGGTATGCAGTTTTTGTGCTAAGGAAATGGCTACTTTTCCCACCACTTCCCAAAAAACCTCCAAATTAACAAAATGTTAGAATGCCCTGGAATCATCACCAAGGCCCTTTGAGTCACACTGTGTTAGGACCCTATCTGCATGTCCCCTCTGAGCTGTAACAATCTGTCAGCTGAAGTGTGGCAGACTTACAAAATGTGTCAGAGTTAGAGAACAGCAGTGACATGAACATATTCTACAAAAGAACAACAGGGCTTCCTTAATGCAGCACATATTGATGCATTGACATTTTTTGAGATACTGCATTGGAAATAAAGCATAGTTTTACATTATAAGAACAATTCTGTTGCCATAAAAGACTAAATCATCTATTGATGTGTTTTCAGTGGGAGTTTTGTTCACCTAGAAGCAGATAATTTGGCTCAATGTCATAGTTAACAATATACACAGATTTATTCTTATACTTTTCAACTTCTCAACATCACCTCCTGGTAGGACTGGAATATGTAAGAAAGAAAAAGAAAAGATTGCTTTGTTACTTGGATCTGATTGCATTATTTCCTGCTGTGACAATCTATGGCTTGGGATGAAGGGTTGTTAGCATTGTTAACTTTAAGGAGAAAAAATAAATCTTTCTTTAATTGAAGAGGAAAAGTAGCAAGTAAATAAAATTACTGTTTGGGCATGTTTATGTGCTCATTAGCAGGTTATTTTCATCTTCTATGACTGAGAAAAATATTGTCAGAAAAGACAAAAATGGTTTTTACGGAATTATAAACTAATGGTTTTGGAACTGTATGAAAATATTACTTCTGGTCATAGATATTTTCACTTATAGAATAAACTAAATATATGACTGATAAAAATATTTAATAGAAATACTCTGGTATTGTACTTATTCATTTTACTGACATATGTTGATTTTGTTATTTTAGGCAAGCTAAAATATGGGCTCAGAAATGCTTGGTGATTATATTGTTCTTTAAAATATTAATATTATTTTTCATATGGAGATACTTATGGAAATAATAGTTTCTTTGAGCTTTTGTTAAGGATTTTAAGAATTAACTTAAGCTTATAGTTTGCTTATTTCTCTTTACAAATTAATTTTTTTGCAAAGTAAGGGAGATTAAAAACCTTTTCTAATTATATATATTGAGCCTCAAATAATGGAAGGACCTACAAAACCTCAAATGTGAATACACTTTAAACAAACTCTATTGTATTTAACTCAACTAGAATGAAATTTTAACTCATTTTAGAATGAAATAATATAGACTCAAAACACAATCAACATGCACAATATTCAGGTTGTGTAAAAATATTTCTAAAGATATGCAGGAAGTATCCAAATCATTCATTATCAGGTTTAACAGTCGAGTTAAATACACAAAATCATGTGAAAGGGGACTCATTTTTTAAAGTACTACTGGCCATCTGAGCACACCAATGGATTTATTGCTACTGTCACTGGAGGAGATCACACAGTATGCCAGGAGATCCAGCAGGGAAAATATGGTTAAGAAGTTCATCTCCATTAAATTCTGCTTGAGAAATTAATTTTGTTCCAGATTTCTGAAAGAAATTTTAAATTGACTTGCCATTATAAGCTTCTTCCAAACTTGCAATTATCAGAATAAACAATACTTCTTTAAAAGCATTAAGTATAAACACTATAACTCTGTTGCAGCAGAGGACTAGTGTAGGACCCTTCATGACAGCAGCATTTTCTTATTTGAGATGCTGTCCTTTGTTAGTGAAGGTATCCTCACCTGCAGGTACAAAATTCCTGAGCACAATATGTGACACATCAATAAATGAGGTCTGTTTTCTACTAAATTATTAACAATAGGTGCAGTGCTTTTGTTCATTTTTAAACTGAGAAAATGAAAAGGTTTTGCAGGAGAGTTTTGGGAAACATTTCCTCATAGTAAAAGACCGTTCTCTTCCATCTTCCTGATCAGCAGTAGTGAGCAGCAGGATGCTGTTCTGGGTTACACATTCAGCCACTGAAGTCAAATTGGTTGTGAGGTTTCACATGTAGGAAGGACTGTGAGGGACAGGACTGGACCAGTTCCTGCAGAGGGAGTGAGCCTGGGAAGAACAAGCACAGCTGCTTGGTGCACCCACAGCCCTGGCAGCATCCCTGTCTCCTATTTCCTAATGGCATTGAAAAGTTTGAAAACAACATTTACTGTCTGGTTGCAATTCCTGCTCTATCTGCTGGAGCCAGAAATGGATGCAGCTATTGTTGCAGCCAGGAATAGTGAAGCTATGATTTCTCTAGGGGCTGAGTAATGATATCCATTTCTGGGTCTTTTTCTGCATTTGTTTTTTTATTCTGTGGCTTTGTGTTAATGACTAAATGGAGCCTGGGCTCCTCTTTTCTTCTGTTTTTGTTTTTCACAATATTTGGGAACTGGTTTTGTTTCCTAAAAAAATGTTGTGAGATCATTGTGTGCAGGTGTGTTCCTCTGGCTCAAGGAAAATGGAGTTAAACATCTGCAAGACAGGTTGCTTCACCTCTTGTTTAGGTGCTCAGAGAAATACGAATGGGCTTTTGGGAAACAAGGAACTTGTAGGAGACCCATCATGATAAGAATGCAGAGTTTATTTTGATCCAGCTTTACTGTTTAGTAAAGGACTTAGATTTGTTGTTGTTGCAAGTAATTGTCTACTAAATTTTGACTGTACATCCAACTGTGGTTGCATCCAATTGTAATCAATCTAAGTGAGTTATTCCACTGGGCCACATGTACTTATGAAGAAGAACTTTTTTCTTCAGAGCATCCTCTTCAGCTCATCTTCAGAGTATCCTTATTTCTGTGTGTATGGCTGAGCAGGATCAACAGTCTGCATTCCACAGCTCATAGTAGGAGTGTAGCACTTGTAAATATCCTATTATCTATAGGATATTTCTATAGGATGTATTTCTATTTCTGGCAAAGGGAAATTTTAGTGGAAAGTCACAATTTGTAATTTGCAGTTTTGCTAATGGGACTTAAAAATTTTTGATATTACTGGAATACCGTTCTACTTTATGCAAGTATTTGAAGGTGGGTTTTTTTGTATGTTAGCAATCATGGAAGCCTTTTTCTATTTGCCATTAATGCTGAGGCACTTGAATAAGGAGAGGGGGGAGAGAAAAGAGTGCAAGAGAAGGGTGTTGTTTCCTTGGCAACAGGCACTCTGCTGCTCAGGACACAGGTGACATCTGTCTTAAACACTGTTCAAAAAAATGCAGGGCAATATGAAACAAAGCCTAGAATTTCTGTGGCAAAAGAAGGATTTTCTCCATCAGCCCCAAATAACTCCAAACACTTACAAAAAAGTCTCAGCCATTTGATTGTGAATTTGAATGAAAGTTAATAGGAAATAAACATTTATGTTTATTATTCAAAAAAATAAAGTCAGGGAAAATATCCCAGAAATGAGTGAATTCTAGTAATCAATGGTCCTGATATTGCAAAGTTATAATGCTCAGCTTTAAGTTTGAAATAATTTTGTAGAAATAGGACCCTCACAGATGTCAGGAGCTGGCTAAGCAAATTACAGCTTTTGAGGCAACCTGGCATCACTGGCATTGGGAATGCTGAAAGCAATTTCAAAGTTATCTTCTGTTGGTGTTCTTCTGGCAAAGAGCATATTATGCTTTTAATTTTCTGCAATGTAAAGGTAACCTGACAGTCATTGTAAAAAGAAGAATGTATAATATACTCATGTAATTTTGTACCCATTTTCTATTTTGAATTTTCACAATTAGTGATTCAGAAAACTCTGTTAAGACTCTATTCTGACTTTGCTATTCTTCCATTTGACATAAATTCAGAGGAATGAAATTTGTGTTCACCAACTTGCAAATAAAGTTGAACAGTGCCCTTTTCTCTGAAACTTTACTTTTAGACAAAATTGTCTTCAATTAGTTATTTGGATACAATAGTTTTTAAATGAAACTTGAATTGTTCATATATATATTCAGTTATGTCTAGGATTGCAGCAGTTGTCAGAAAAATACATGGCAAATGTGGTAGATGTAGGTAGCATGTGTGTACAGCAAAAATAGCTAACACCAATGAAAGTAAAATAAATGTCCATTTCATAGAAAACTGTATTCTCTTATCAAGTATTTTCAAAGACAACCTGCTTGATTTTGCAGTTTGGAAGCATTATTTTTTTCCAAGTGTTCGGAAAAGCAAAGGATTGGAGCAAATAACATTTGGTGGGAACTTGGAAAGAAAAGACAGCACTGAAAAAGAGGTGATTCAACCTAGATACAAAAGAGAAATTTTTTGGATGAGGGTAGTGAAACAATGTAACAGGTTGCCCAGAGGGATGATGGATGTCCTTTTCCTGGAAACATATGAGGTAAAGCCGGACAGGCCTCTGAGTAACCAGATCTAGTTGAAGATGTCCCTGCTCATTGCATCTGTAAGGGTCCCCTGCCAGCCCAAGCTCTACTCACTGTTCTACGATTCTGTGATACACGTGTGTATCCAGACACATGTGGTGCAGCCAGAACATGTAGGTCCAGTTGCAGGATCAACACACACTAAAATTTTCCCAACACACACTAAAATTTTCAAGATTAAACTTGGTTTTTCGCTTCTTCTTACTTGATCTACTGGATACAGGCAAGAGCTGAATGAAGTTTATAGGTGTTCTGAAGATGAAAGCAGCAGCAGGAGCACAGCAGGCTCTGTGTTTCATTGGATGTTTGGAAGTGTCTTTTTAAGCATTGATAGAGAAATAGATTGATTTGCTATTTGTGACAAGTAATCCATAGAAATTTTACAGGAACTCCAATGAGAGTGAAGAAATACTAAAATTTGACTTGCCACTTTTCTTTCTTAAAAACATCACAAAGTTTGCCCTGTTTTTAGCAGGGATCCCTTCAATTTAACTATTCTGAGTTCTATGTACATGTACTAAAAGAAGACACAATATATAAAAGATTAAGTAAAACTTATATTGAATACAGGTGACTGCTAGCTCCCGTTTTTTTCTTGAGAAATTTAGGATGGAGAAAATGTGTGACCTGTTGCATTTTTAATACACATTTTAGACTGTAATCAACATACGTGGGTTTTGAGGGTATATCTGCAGAAAGGTTAAAACATTTTTCAAAATGTAGTGGAGGACATTTCACATCGTAAATCCTAAATGTATTTGTCTTCTGGGTGCTTTAATATCCAGAGATATGAGACTTTGCAGATGGATTGGTTTTGGTGCCCTAATTATTGACACTTGATGGATAAAAACTCTATGTAACTTTCAGTAAAGGGGTTTTTTTTAAAGGCCAGAATTCCCATTCTTACATAGCAAAGTGCCAGCTATTAGAAACATACTTTTCTCGACTTCTACATAACAAATTAAAGGACAAGAAAGTGAAGAAATCTGTCCCAAAATATGCAAGCTCACTGGGTACAAACAAGAAGAAAATAGATTTCCTGGCTTACAGTCATGGACTTCACATTTCAGAAGAGCAAATACATATCTAATTACTTTCAAGAAAAATTTCAAGTGAAGTATTGGGGAATCAGAAAATGTCAATATAAAGGTAGTTCCTTCAGTTCACCCTCTCTTAGTGTGAGTGCTGTTTCAAAATCTGTAATTACATGTACACTGTGCTTTACATTATACCCTTTCTGATGAAAGAGGGAAGAAAAGTTATTTATTTTTATTTAAAAACTATGGTGACCAATTCAGACCTAGAACAAGATTTATCCCTCATGATGGCATAATACAATAAAATATTCTGTTACAACCAGGGAAGATGCATTACTACATTCAGAAATTACATTACATAAGCATGACATAAGAACTATCTAAATACACCTGTAAAGAGGCACCTGTAAATAATGGCTATTGATAACTTTACACTAACCATGCTAATAGACATTTTTTTTTGTCCAAGGATATTTTTTTATTTTTATCCCATTTTCAGAAAATTACTTAGTATTTCTTATTAGTTTAAAGTGTTTACATATTGCAACTAAGAACTAAAAAGGAAATATAGTGAAAATGAGTTTAGTGCAGACCAGGTAATCTCTAGGCAGTGTAATTTTGATATCTTTTGCTACCCAGAAGCCAGTTTACAAAATTTTTTACAGCACTAATGGATCACCTTGTGGATGCCAAGCAATGCATGTTGAATTCAGTATTTCTAGATATAAATTTGCATCTCTTTATATTTAATGGTTGTTGCTAATGCAGTTGTAACATGCATCAATTATCATCTCAACCTAGAGATCAGAAATTGATTGTTATCTTATATGTCCATGACTTTTATCTTATATGTCTAAGCAATGTGTTTACAAGATATTTAGTATGGAAAAATTAAATATTCTTAGTAAATAAGAAGTCAAATTATCTGTATTTTGCTAGTAATTAACACTATTCTGAGATATCCAAAGTGACAGGGATGGATGTCACTTTGAATTAATTAGACACAGGTACAACAGTGAATGGTTTTTTTCTACCAATTAGTACTGGTACATTACTGATGTATCAGTAATGTAAGGCTATATTAATTTTGTGTTCTATGCATCTGTAATTAAGATGTTAAATAATTCAAAGCAAATGAAAACAAAACCCGGATGATTTGGTAAGCCCTAGAATCTGCTTATGTTTTTTTATAGTTGCCCAGAAAAAAAAAAAAAATACTGTAAAGACTATAAGAAGACTTTACTTTGCTTCATCTATAGTCACAATTATCCTAAAGAATACTTATCAGTTCTTATATGAATGACTCTTCATAATACAGTACCCTCCAAAGTGCAAGCATTTCTGGAGTCTCTAACAGTTTGAAAACAGGGTGAATATAAATGAGAATTAGAATCATAGAATCATAGAATGGTTTGAGTTGGAAGGGACCTTAAAAGTCCTCTAGCTCCAATCCCCATGCCATGGGAGGAATGTCACCCACTAGATCAGGTTGTTCAGGGCCCCATCTAACCTGACCTTGAACTCTTGCAGGGATCAGGCATCCACAGCATCTCTGGGCAACCTGCTCCAGTGCTTCAGCAATCTCTGAGTAGAGAATTTTCTGCTAACATCTAGTCTAAAGCCATCTTCTTTCAGTTTTAAACCATTATCCCTTCTGTCACTGTCTGACCATAGACTATCCCTGCTTTATGTAAGACTTCTCCAGGTAGTGGAGAAGTTGAGTGGCCACAGATAGCAACATTTACTGCAAAACTAGTGTTTTAGCCATGTGTTATGACCCAGACTTTTGAAGTATTTGTCTGGGTAACTTTCGCTAAACAGAGAGCTGGTTTCACCTGTATTGTAAGGAGACTTCAGATTACTTAGGTTAGTTCTTAAGTTTGATCTGGTGTGCTAGCTAGCGTGGATCACAGCCTTGTTGGTTCAGCTAGGATTTGTGGGAAGCAGTTGTTCTGAAAGTGTCTTTTATTTCTTAAGTGTTTCCAGCATTGCATTCACCTGCTTGTCCATTCTTAACATATTTCTGAGAAATGCTGTCTCACTGGTTATGGGCAATACAACAGCAGTTTCTCACGTAAAACTTCCTTATCCTGCCTCTGTAAATAATATTGAGAAAAGGATACAGGCATTATCAAAGTAACTGATAAACGGAAAATATGGTGGATGAGGATGGTGCTAGCATAATCTTATCATCAATACCTTCTGATCTATAGAACCTTTTTGTGTTCTTTCCTTTTAACAAATATAATTCTGTTTCTGTTATCTTGATTGTATTTCGGTGATATCATTGGCTATTTTTCCTAACTTCTGAGAATAAAACAGGAGATTCATTGCCATAGCAACTTTTGAAATCCTTAACATATAGTGTATCACATGTTCTTTTCTTTGAAATGAAGTCCTGCAAAGTATATCAGAAATTTCATATTGATTATGTCTTGCTGCTAGAATAGTCATATACTATGCACAAATTAACACATAATCTTAAAAATAAAAAGCACTATGGGATTAGGTTATCAGCTACATGTATTTATTTTCCAGAGATATGATTTTCATTGAAATGTCTGAAGACTATTGGAATTATAACTACCACACCCACTCTTTAAATATACAGAAAGCTGTGAAGAGGGGAATTGCAGTGGTGAAGAAGACAGAGCAGTTGATAGAAGGCAATTCAATACTACAACTTCTCTAAGATACTTTAATCTCTTAAATATCTTTAATCTCTTTAATATATTTGAAACATTTTTTTCTCTAGCCATCATAATTTTTAATTATGTGATTTAGAAGCCTACACAATGCTCAAATGGGAGTGCATTATGATATGCCCATAAGTAAGGCTCAAATAAATAGGTGTGGAAATTATATATTCATAGGTGAAACCTCATCACTGGTTTATCTTACCTGTTAGGCATAGGAAACAGGCTTTCCTGAAAGGCCTAATGTCCCTGGCATCAGAGCTGTTGCAGTAAGAAGGATTATCAGATGCAGCCAGAACTGCAACTCTCAGTCACTTCACAGTCACGCAGGATCTGTGGGATCTGAAGGGGCCTAAAAGAAGTGATTTCATGCAAAACTAAGGTATACAAAAGGCAGAAAGTGTTTGGGAGGAGGAAAAAAAAGAGTATTGGGTGGTAGAAATAGTGCTGTGGACAGTAAATATCATTTTCTTTTCATGATGAATACTCATACAACATCAGCCCATACGTGCATCTTCTGTTGTCAGTTCCTCTATCTGTTAGTGTTATGCTGTCAAAAACTGAAAGCAGAAGCATATAATGATTACTTTCTCTGCCTAATGTCTGCCATCAGCATTTGAGAGCCATTATTTTCAGAGTGGACATCTTTGATCTCTTTTACTAAGAACAAATGAGAGTAGAAGGATAGCTAATGCCCTGTGTGTTGTGGCAATGCCATATAGCAGTTTTCAAATATTCATTATCCAAGCATTTTTGTTCTGCAGTCTAGTGAGAAGCAAATTATACTTCATCTGGTTTCTACAAAAAAGGCTGAGAGGATTTGAATGTATTTGGGGGAAGGAACTAAAATTGCTCCAGATTTCTTCTTGTCTTTGTAATTCTTCCTCCAGCTGTGGTTTTAATTAGTTCTGCAACAGCACCACTGAGAATCTATCCTTCAATGCCAACATTTGAACATTATAAATGTACATGCTCTTGCATGTAAAGAAAATAGGTTTACAAAGATGGAGCTGCTACTAAAGTTGTATGTAATTTTGGGCTTCACAATGATTTCGGCTGCAATATTTAAACTATCAGAGAATTTAATCTAAATGATAACAGAAGCTCATCCTTTCCATCCTCCATCTGCAGATATATACAAATATCGACATACAAATACTGACTGCCAAGTGCTTCCTAGATATGTCCCTCTCATATGGCATTAGGGGACTTGTCTGATGGCATTAGGGGGCATGTCTGACTGATAAAATAAATAATGGTCGACAAACATTATGAAATAACACTTTTATATTTCTTAATACTAATTTAATGTAGCAATGTGTCATTGTTGTTAATAATGTTATACCCTGATTCTGTTCTTGTGTATCATTTCCATAGCATTCTTTCAACAGACCCTGTTATGAAAGAATCTAGCCCAGAATCCACTAGTACAAGCTACAACAAGAAAAGTTTGCATACATTTCAAAATTGTCCTAGGTATTTAAAAGGCAAAACTCAAATAGATTAGATTTAAAAAGATCAAAAACTAAGTATCAATTTACACATCAAAAAGGTACCACTAGGACACTGATAACACAATCTGCTTCTTAGGAAATCCCTAATTCCTTTTCCTGAGTTTCAAAACTGTTTTATAACATGCTACTCAATGAAACAGGAAATGTTTAACAATACTTATGTGTTCTGAGAAGGCATTTGTAGTCTAATTGTAGAGAATTGTTTGCAGAGCATCTGGGCTGCACAAAAATGATGGCAATAAGGAAGCTCTTAGTTTTAAATATAGAAAATAAAATTCTGTCCTGCTGTGTGGAGGGCATGGAGTGATGCCTACAGCTGATGAATGCATAACATCACATCAAGGAAAGGGAAAGGTATAAAGAATGTCTTGGCCTTTTTATTTCTATTCTCTTTATATAAAACTATGTTATTATTAGTTGTAACTACAGAGTTAGAATCATTGAATCATAAAATCATTTAACTCGGCAAGCTTCTCTCTAAGCTATTTCATCCAATCTTTTGCTGACCACAGGGTTAACATTGAAGTTTGATCAGATTACCCAGGGGCTTCATCAGTGAAGCTTTGAGCATCTAAAAGAGTGGAGATTCCATGAAAGTTTAGGACAGCTGGTTTGTGTTCCTAATCATCATAATTGTGAAGGTTATGCTTTCCTTGTGTTTCCTTGTAATATTTGAAATACTACTTTGTGCAAACGGCGTCTGTTTTTTCTTTATTCTCCATGAATGGCTGGGAAGACTTCAGCTTTATCTCTCTATATCCTTCCCATAGGTAGCTGAGTACAGTAATTATATCTCTCTCCCATTATCCTTGCTGTCCAGATCCTGTTCACTCACCATTCCTCACCACATGTCTCAGCAAGACATTCCTCCATTCAACTCTCACCACTTTCCTACTGTAGATGGAAAAGTTCTGTGATTGCTCCATTAATAGTCTGAAGTGCCTGAGATAAAAGCCAGTCTGGCAGACAATCTAATAAGCCCCACTGAGGAAGTTAACACATTAACCTGGGATAATAAGCCCCACTGGGAAAGGGAATACATTAAATGGGGCTTGACTCTGTCCAGTACAATTACCCAGCACAGCTTTCCAGTTTTTCCTGCATCTATGTCTGCTAGCAGAAGCTTTGACACTGCCCAGTACCCAGCAGGGTATGAATTATTGCAAACCTACAACTCTTTGTCAGAAGCTGTTATTCTTTGAAGGTCTGGCTGTTTGAAAATCATGAATGTTCTAGCTTTATGCATAACCATTATAGCCTTCTTAGATAAATTAAAGCTAAACCAGTTACCCTAACCCTTTTGCTGGTTGTATGACATATAAAATCTTCCCTTTCTAAGAACTGCTTTATAGTTCTTTTATCACTGAAGCAAGCATGAGGAAAGAGGGAGATAGATTGTGATATTTCAGGATAGCATACAGGGTTGTGCATCATATTTTGATCCTCTGTGTCTGAAGAAGTATCTAAAGCTATTTCCACTGCTTGGTGGAAAAGTTCAAAGTTACCTATACTCTACAGCAGTACAACACACTGCCTTAATGTGTTAAAACAGAAAAAAACCCCACTTTGAAATGAAGATTTTTTGCTAACTGCTGATCTTTCTTTTGGCCTTAATATGAAAATATTCCTTGTGGCATTCGGTATTTTCTCATAATCTTCTTATTCTGCTATCCCCTAAGGGCAAAAGAACAGCTGTAAGGAGAGCAAAAGAGGTGTCTTTAAAACCTATTTTGACAAACAGTGAAAATGTAAATCAACCTCCAGATGTAAAATATGGAAGTGTCAGTTGTCAACTCCTCCTGACTATATATATTTAAATCTTTCATGTACTGGGAAATTTAGTTAATAATATTAATTCCTTCAGCCACTTAAGGTCTTCTTCAGCCTGTTTCTGCTGTATGCTGTACCTACTCCAGAAAATATTTCCATTCCTGTTTTTTTCCCCCTAAGAATTAGGTCCAATATAAACTTCGGTTTTGTAATAGCTCTAATTTAAGCCTAATAAAAGGCTTTTTGTCACACTTTTTTGCTAGGATTTTGTTAATTATTTCCATTTCAAAATCATTAAGCAAAAGTATTAAGTATAGAAAAAGAACAGTGTTTTTAATAAAATGGAACGTCAGCATTTGTAAGAATGTATCATACACTCACAATTGCTATCAGGACAATTTATAGGACCTCTAACAATTAACTTTTCCCCTCTGCTATTCTCCCCATTTTGCCCCAGTCTTTGATTGACATCTGGATTGCTGTGTGCTTGGAGTCTCATTAATTGTGTCTAGTTGACTATGCCAGGAGGAGGGAGATCATGAAGTCTGGAGAGTCCAGGTGTTAGGCTTGTCAACAACACCAGGGGGTGAGTGTGGTATTTGTTGAGGGAAAGAGAATCAAAAGCAGGACAAAAAAATGATGAATAGGAAAGCACAGAGAAGTGTTTTACAGTAGCAATGGCTTCTAATGTGTGTCAAATTCACTTTTACAACCTTGTAACCTTGTATTCCTCATGAGACTCTTCAGTGTCACTTCTGGACTGAGCTTTCAGATATCAGTTAATCATATTTTCACAGTACTTCTGCTGAAAGTATAATGGGTTGTAAATTCAGTGCTACTGAATAGCAGGGATTTTTTTCTTCAGTTTTAAGTTTTTCACTTGTGGAGAGTATTTTTGGCCAGGAGTTTCTGAGCATATGAGATGACAGCATGCATGTTTTTAGACTACTGAAGATGATAGTTTTTAGAACAGTAATGCTTTACTGTTTATTGTTAGCAAAATTTGGATTAATTACTAGAAACACTGTACTGAGCATTGGTAAAAATCCTGGTGGTCTAGTTATATTTGAAATGCAAACGATTTTTGTATCCTCTTACATAGTTCTTCCTATAACTCAAGTAATTTTTATGATCTTTTTCTTTTTCAAGTTTGTGGGATGAATGTTTTTGATGGAATTAAATAGCAAAGAAACTTTAGTGATCTGAAAGTACCTTCAATATTTCACTTTTAGTCTATCTAAAATTCGATCAATCTATATGTACGACTGAAAAACTACTTTTTCTATGAAGATATGAGAAGTCAAAGTTTACTTGCATGTTTTGATATTAGTAAACACAATTATATTCAATAATACTAAAATAAAACTAATTTTAAACTCAGGTGCACAAAAATATATACTGAAAGTTAAAGACAGTAACTGGTAACTGAAATAAAATTTTTAATTATATTGTCTACAGAAAGATATAAATATTTTGTACAGATACTGTCAAAAATAAGCACTGCAATAAATTTTAAGTATTATAAGAGATTCTCAACAAAATTCAGAAAGACTTTTGAATGTCCAGAAAACACAGTGTATGTTTATATTTATGTGCTAACTTCACATTAATTGTGCAATAACACAAAAAAATGCCATTAATACCTAAGGAGAAACAATAATTTTTGTGGGGTTTCTGTAAGTATTTTACATGCTACTGAAATTAGTAAAAATTGTAAGCTTCCATGTTCTAATGATTTCTTTCTTAATGTTCTCTTTTCTAGGTAAGTAGTCTCTGTCTTTTTCTTCCTAACATTCCTCTCTGCCTTCTCGAAGTTCAATGAAAGAGGTAAAAATCAAGACAACAAAAATGAAGGTCTATTTGGTAAGAATTTGCTTTGGTTTACATGCTCATGTACCTTTTTCTTTTTTGATTGAAGCAATGCACACATTACAGAGGATTAGTTTGTGTAGAGCTGGTGAGAGAACCCATTTAGAGGAACTGTTCATTAAATGCTCATGGCACTTAGCCCAGGTGAACTGCAGGCAGCACTGCCTCCTCACTGGGATCTGGGGTCACACTGATGGTGTTAAAAGCTTTATTATTTCCTATAAGGCTGGAATACATCTCCGGAGAGTTTTTATGGCAGAAATCTCTATGTTTGAAAGTTATTTGGCTCAATCAAAGATGGAAGAAACTGCCCTTTTGGAAAAGGTGTTACACAAGGTATCTGAAGCAGTAATGAGGCTCTTACCAAAGTACAATTTGATCTTGCTTCCTTGAAGAGAAACAAGGCAATTACAGGCAATTGCAAAAAGTGAAAAATAGGGGGAAATGCCTTTAACCGTGGTTCTTTCTAGTTTGTCTCACAACCATTTGATAAAGCAGTAGAACAGATGGCCTTCTGAACTTCTCCAAAATGTGGTTGTCTGTGCTGAATTGAAGCTATTTATGACATTACTGATAGCTTCCATTGTAGTCACAGATACAGGAATGCAGGAGCACCCTTAGCCAGGCTAGGACTGATAACTTTTAGTTAGAAGGCCAAGGAAAGGAAAAAGAGAAACAGCAGAGGAGGAGACTGAGGATAATTAAAAGAAAAATGAGAAAAGTGTTTCTACAGCAGAAACATGAATCTCACACGCCAGTGCTTTTCAGGACCTAACCAAAAATATTTGCAGTGGTGATGTCCTCTGAACTCATTCTCCAGATCAGAGTTTTGAAAGCTTAGTGGTGCTAAGGGGATTCCAGGGGCCCTGGACATGATCATGGGAGGCTGACATGTTAGCAGAGATGATTGTCACCCATCTCTGTCCTTTGTAATACCAGTGTCAAACTGGTAAACACCCCAGGACTGATATTGGTTTAGAAGTCTATACATGTTCCATTGCAAAACTCAAAACATTGTGCTTGCTAGACACTAAAGCTTTTCTGACACATCTGAAAAATAATTATTAATTTTAATCTTGTACGAATTTAGTTTGCCTAATTATACACTACCTACGTTAAATTTCACTATGTTTGTGTTCACCCACACAGATAAACAAGCACACATACATATATCTGAAACTGTGGTAAATAGTTAAATAAATTAATAAATAAGTCAAATTAATTTTGAGCTAGATAGTTTGGAAAATGAAAATTAAAAAAGCTCATTAAAAAAGTTTTACTTGAAGAAACATTCAAAGGCTAAAAAGGAGAAGACTAAACAGTACTTAATGCAGTTTTTGGAATGATGGGTAAAGACCTCCATGTTGATTGAAAGTAAAAAGAATAGAAGCAGTATTTTAGTATTTCTTCATTTTAATGAATGGCTAGTTCAGCTTTTAAATACCTAAAGAAGTTCAGACATAGAGGAATATTGCCTTAAAAGGTTACAAGTTACTGAAAATAGGAGACTGTAATGTCTACTGTAAATGCAAACTTCTGTCTATTGTACATAACGAAATTATTTAAACTAGTTGTAAAAATCAGATATTCCTCTAATTAAAAAAAAATTAAATAAGTTTAGAGGAGCAAAAAGAACAAAAATCAAAAGCCATACATGCTGGTCTTTTAACATTTTACATGTTCATTTAGTGACTACTTAATGAATCTGCATACTGATTCTATATTGAGATCTTTAAAACTTCTGTGTTTGGTTTGATACTACCAGGGAGAAAAATAATGGCTAATATTATGATAAAGATGTATTTTTAAACCTTTTGAAAGTAGATGTTATTGTTCAGATGTCTGGGAGATAACCTACTTCAGGCAAAAAATGATTTGATAAGGAGTATGTTACCAAACCAACCTGTAGAGTGCAACGTGAGGGCTTTAGCATAGCAAGTGATTGGCTGAATAGGGAAATCAGAAAATTCACTAAGACTTCATTATAAGTAGTGTAAAAATTCATGAAAATTGTTACTAGATTTTGCTGCTCAAGATACTAAAATAGTATATCTTTTTCTGAGTTGTCATGGAATTGAAACTGTCTTTCAAAGTGACTTTTATTTTTTGTAAAAAATCTTTTGCTCTGCAGTTCTGAAGAGAAGAAAAAAGCAAAACCATTTAAATAACCAGTAAAATCCTGTAAAGTTTTCAACACCATGTAGCACAGTATTCTCCTTCAGACTAATGCATCATACGTAAAGAGCGAAGTTAAATATGTATCTTTGTACATACATAAATATGTATAAAACACACCTGTGATTATGCGTCCATTCCATACAACTTTAAAATTCTTGTAATTTACACCACCCTTTGAGGCAGACGGGGTGAGATCTGTGGTATGGTAAAAATCAGCCATGACACACTGGCCTGGCAACCTCTTATTTTCTGGTGCTAGCAAATTGCATAGAGCTGTATGCTTTCGGACAGAAAATTAGGTGAATCAGACTTTCGTGAGTTTTTTTGACAGGGAGCCTGAGCCTGTTGAGAACTACCTACTGTTATCCCTGTATTGCCATCCTCAACACACAAATAATAGAATGATCCAGAAAGGGTGCCCTAAGAGGAAAGGAATTGGGACTTGGAAGGTAGAATGAGTTTCTTTTGTACCATGCAAAATAAAGAAACAGGCATATTTCAAGCAAGATCTTTTATTTATTTCTGCAGGGACCATTCAACTGTGCAAATTGTACTATTTAGGTAATATCCTGAGTATACACATAATATCTTACAGTACCTCATGCATGCACAAGTGACAGCATTGACAAATGGTGCAAACATAATTGCATTCTCATAAACACAGAGCAAGTGAAATAGAATACAGCCTTGTTTTGGAGTTGTTTTTAATTTTTATTTTTTTTAACCCAATCTTTTTTGAGTTTAAATATTGACATTTTAGTAGTCACTTCTGCTGATATTTTCCTAACATGTTTTGTCAAACCAATTTAATATGCAGCTCTTCTTTGTGCTAGAGGAAAACTGTATGCAAATCATGTATTTAGTAGCAGAATCTTATTGACTTAAAAGCTTGAGGGTTTGTTTTTTTATAAAACTTTGTTGTCTAGCATACAGTGGGCTTTTACTGGGTTTTGAATGCATTTTCTTTGTCATCCCCATACTTGTTGCATTATAGTGCAGAAACAGAATTAAGCACTGAGAATATGTTCTTCAAAAGATCAAATAATGTATCTTCTGACAGGCTGTTACAGGAATTAAAGATGTGAAGTCCTAAGGACGGGAGTAGTAAATTGTTATTTTGGAACAAATGTGCTAATAAAAGAGGAGCAATCATGGGTAGTGTGTGCTACAGATGACAGCAGAAATGGAAATGTACCTGGTTTGTGTTGTTGCAGCGAAGATAAGCTCAGAATCTTTGTTCTTAGTTTGAGGCAAGTACTCTCACACGTTTAAGATAACATCAGATAACTGTAAGGTTATTACATTCTTTCCATATTTGGAATGCATGTAAAACGACTAACATAATATAGTTTGCTCAGACTCCTGCATAATCCTAATACAAATAAGTCTGCACTATAGAGCTAGATGACTTTGGTACAGTGACCCTCTTGCATATAGAAAATGCAAGGTATCTAGAGGGAAATTACAGGACCTGTGTTTTTCCATTTAGTTTTGGGTTTGTGACTGATCTGAGGGTAGTAATCCTTTGATAATTTTTTCTAAATCACTCCACTGAATAAGTAGCAAAAAGATAGAGGTCTTTTTCCCTGCAACACAAATGAGATTGTGGTGGTTAGACAGAATGTATTCTGTGCTCTCTATAAAAAATTTCCATGGCTTTTGGATTCAATAAAAAAATTGTTTTTATGAGTTAATAAAAATTGTTAGTATCCCCTTTTTGAGGCCAGAAGAGTAGCCTATTTCTTGACTCTTCTACAAGTTATGTGTTTTTAATTTCTTTCATTTTGGACCTGGAACAAGCAAACACAGTCCAGCATGCCAGACTGCACCCTGTCATCAGAGATGCACAGGAAACTTTCAGCATTGTCGGGTGGACATGAGTTTTATTGTCTTTCTCTCTGTCCTTTCTCTCAGCACAACCTGCCTTGTTTTATCAGCATGACTCTATTCCCCATCTTCTACCCTGTTCCAGATATCCTTTGGACATTTACTCTGTTTGCTGTCCTCAACCTTATCTTTCACTGGCAGCTTCCAGAAAACAAAACAATATATTGTCCTCTGTTTACAAATATTTTCATCTTCTAAAAAGTGAAAAACCGTGTTTTGAGCTCTTACTTATGTGTTGCAAACATAAATTGTACACCACTATACTATATCATGACACTATTCTGCAAAATTTTACTCTTGCTTGTTCTAGAGTTTGCTTCAAGAGTTTGGCACAGAAATGACTTGTCAGGCATAAACCATCGTGACTGATGATTTTTGGCTGCTGGGGTTCTCAACAGAAAATTTCATCATATTCTGAAAGTGTATTTGGATAAGACCATGTCTTGGTCCGAAACGGAACTACGAGGTACAGTGACTACATCCAGAGTATAAATTCACTCTGTGCTTATGTAGTTCCGAGGTCTGATTTCACATTAATATGACATCCAAATGCCTCCACTACAACTGACACAGTTACATGCATTGTACCAAAGGTTTCTCTTTGTACTCTGTTCCGTCCTCAGATTTAAAAACAGTTCCCTGTGATTCATGGGCAGTCCTATTTGGGCCTTTTTCAAACTGCTCTGCTTACACCACTTCTTTCTGCAGTATTCTTTTCCAAATGGCTACTTCCTTAACTGGAAGTGCACAAAGGCTTTGATAACAATAATGGCTAAACCTCCCTAAAGGACTCTTCACAGCAACATCAACTGAAATCAGTTAGTAAAGTGCCTTCAAAACTCCACTGAAATCAAGGCATTAATTAACTGGTAACATCTGCAAAATTTTACTTTCATCCATGCTTTATTGTGTTGAAAGAACACTATAGAGAGTCTTCTCTGTGATTTCTGGAAAAAAAAAGGTGACCAAGTTTGTCTGACTACATAAAAAGACTGTAAGCTCACACAGAGGGCTCTGTCCTGCTATGGTCACAGAGTGTGTCTTTGGTATCTTTGAGTATCTCTTCCATCAAAATGAAGGCTTGCTCCATTCATATATTCACATTCAAGTAAGACTCTCAGAGTCTATCTTGGAGACAGTGCAGTTCTCACAATGTTCTAATAAGCAACATGATGTTCAGCCGTGTCAAACATATAAAGTTAACGGGATCATATGACAAATTTAAGAGCAGCATTACAGTCTGACTGATTATGCTGGCACTCCTCATTTCCACCATCCTGAGGGGGTAAAATCAGTCAGTTGTCCACAATTGAATCTACACTGACACTTAGATAAAACAAAAGGGATTTTGAGCTTTATAACTTGCCCAAATGCAGCTCTGAAAATAAGTTGCCTGCTTTTCTCTCAGAGCTAGGTAATGCTCCTGAAATTTTTCCCTGACATTTTACCTGCTGCAGTTATACCTAAGATGGCATCATGAGTCATCTGGTGCTGTTCTCAGGTTAAACATCAAGCCATAGAAAACATTAAAGTGTTGACAAGGGTCACCTTAGCATTTGTATTTATAACGTACTAATTAACATCAACACTACAGAGCAGATTTGTTTAATTTTCTCCACTAGTTTAAGGCTCTGATAACACAGGAGTAGGTACCTACTAAATAGTAGGTAGTTCAAATAAGGAGTTTAAATGGAATTCAAATTTAAGGTCACGAAAGGAAAACTAGTCTTTGGTACAAAGCTTCAAGAGCTTTGTGATGATGGTTATTTACATTACTGTAAATTATTATGCGTGAACAATTATTTACAATACAAAATTGAGATAATGGCTTGGTTTTAATTTTTCTCCTCACTTTTATATTGATCTTCAATCATGCTCATGAAGGAGTGTGAAGTAATATTTGCAAATACTTAGTGACTCTATTGTTCTCCCTAAACTCTTGCTCTGCATCTCACCCCAGGAAGCAGTGTGACTCATTTCATACAATGAAGCCATTTTGTAAAGAAATATTTTCTATGAGATGTTGATGGCTTGCTTTTTATCACGATAGAAATCAGAACTTATCCATTATAGACATATAATACAAACAGGTATATCCATTATATTGGAAGAGAGGATGACTAATACTAATTATTTTAAACAGTTTGAAAAGGGGATAGGAAACCTTACCCAGCACTTCCTGCAAGAGAAATGAAACCATTCTTTTATTATAAAAAGCAAATCATAATAGCATACGTGTCACACCACATGTAGCAATGCAGAAGCTATGTCCCTGGGTGTGAAAACAGATTTCTGTGCTCATTTCAGTTGCAAATCAGCGTGTAATTTTCTCTGCAGTGCAGGCAGTTTATTTGTAGCTGAGATCAGGAATTGGGATGTTGGTGTCAAGGAAAGGAGTCCAATATTCAACATGGTTGGTGCAACACAAAGAAGTGTTACAGCTATCAGAGTGAATAAGCTAAAGTGTAGTGCTTATAACATCTCTGTGGAAAGAAGGGGATTTGGTTTTGTAAAAAGACTGTGGTTTATGCAGTATTTTCATAACTGTGAATATTCTCACCTTTTCAATTTGCTTCAGCTGCTACAACATACTTTAAACTTCATACCAAAAGAAAAGCATCAAGAAACATATGTGTTGCAAACTTTGACATTCTAATTTTATAAATGATTAAATTATCCTTATTTAATAAAGTTAATTTTGACTGTACATACATGGACTGATCGTCTTCAGATGTTTAATTGTGAGCTTTTACAAAGGACCTTAGCCTTAGATATTTAATGAGACTGACAGGGCAGTTTCTTATTTTATCTTCACTGTTTTTTTGTGGAGAATCCCCTTACCTTTTTTTGCCCTCTTAAAAAGCACAGGCTGTGGAACATTGTGAGTCCTGATTGGGAAAAAATTTTGTCAGTTCTCTTGTTCATTTTTCTGAAGAATTCAACAGTATAATATCTAGGTCTGTACATTTATCTTTACAGTAATCTGAAAATCTAAAATGGTAGCAACTCTTCTATTTCCAGACACAGGAAAATTAATGGCAAAAATATATGCTAGTTATTTTGGGTATTTTATAAACAAACCAACAATCTGATTGTTTTATTTTGTGGGTTTTTTAATAGCATCTTTTTGGTCACAATTCACCCAAAATGTTTACAAATGAATGTTCAACATTTCCACAAGAGGGGCAATAGGGATTCCATGATTCACCTGGTTAAAGGCAGACATCATTATTGTAGACATCACATTTGGGGATGTTGCACTAGGCACTTTTAATGAAATAGACATGAGTATTCTTAGGGAATAATTTCTTCCATTCTAGAAGTTTGAATACTCATTTAGCAAAACATTACTTCTTTCTTTGCTCTTTCAATTAATAGCTGGATTCAATTCACCAGGGGCTCAAATGAGCACCCTAGTCCATGCAGAAAGAGCATGAGGAAGCTGAAATCAGCTCGGTTATGTGTGTGTATGCACAAGTACCTTTATCCAGACTCAGCTCTGACCGGTTGTGGCAGAGTCAAACCTGCTCTGAGACACTCAGAATCTTAAGAGTTATTCTATTGTCAAGCATAAGGAAAAGATATTTAAGTCTTAATTCCTAAACAAGCTCTTAACTTTTTAGAGCGATAGTTCATACTAAACAATGTTGTAAACAAAGTACTGTGAAAATTTCTCAGAGCAAGAAGAACTCAGCTTGTTAGAATGTATATCAAACTCTATCCTCTAATTATGCCCCTGTTTTTGGGGCAAAAATTCCTCCTTTTTCCTAGACAATGTAGAATTAAGACTCCTTTGCCTTCAGGCAAAGATGTCATTCTACCCTTTTTTCCAGCAGTTAGATTAAGTTGAAGGCACATCCTCCTGCTCTTTCTCTCATGTGTGACAGCCATGTGGACAATATCACTGTGAGTTTTGTTCTATTTTGTTTAGTTTTATAGGAAGGTTTTAAGACAGCCTGGTTATATCATTCTGGGAAGAGATAAAGAATACTATTAGATCTATACTATAAATTTTAAAATGCCATTGAATGTGGAGGTGAATTTATACCAAGTAGAGGTATCTACTCCTTATAGTTTTTCTGTGGGAATCAGAAAGCCTTCATAATGTCAGTGTTACAGAGGACAGCACAGTTCACTTTATTCAAGGAGTTGTTAAGAAAAAAAACAATGAAAGTTGAAAACTAATCAGAAGTCATAACCTTTATAAACTGACAATTTCTGATCAAACACATCTTTTTTGAAAATTAATTATCTGTGGAAACCTGTAATGGAATACACAGCCTGATGTATGACCTGTACATTTGCCATGGTTTTAAGCCCAGCTACAGATGAAACATCATGCAGCCACTTGCACAACCCCTTTCCTCTTCCACCCGACCCATTCACAATGAAATGGGGGGGGAGGAGAATAAAACTTGTATATTGAGAAAAGAATAGTTTAGTAATTGAAAATAAAATAAAATAAAATAAAATAAAATAAAATAAAATAAAATAAAATAAAATAAAATAATAATTTAAAATAATAATAATAATGATAATAAAAACAAAAAAAACGGCAAGTGATGCACAATACAGTTTCTCACCACCTGCTGACTGAAGCCAGACCCCCCCTTCCTGAACCCAGATCTGCTGTGCTTCCAGGTAACTCCCCTCAGTTTATATCCTGGGCATATCTTCTGTGGAATATCCCTTTGGTCAGTTTGGGTCACCTGCCCAGGCTGTGCTCCATCCCAGTTTTGTTAGGGTTTTCTTGGGGTTTTTTTTTTCCCATATCTTCTCCTTGGTAGAGCATGAGGCAAGGGAAAAATAAAAGTCCTTGACTTGGGATAAGCACAACTTCACAAAAACCAAAACATCAGTGTGTTATCAACACTATTTTCACCTGAATCTAAAACACAGCACTATATAAGCTACTGAGAAGAAATTAAGTCTACTCCAGCTGAAACCAGGACAACGTTGTAAATAAAATAGAATAAATAAATAGAATAAATAGAACAAATAAAAAGAACAGAGGTATACACCTAAAAAACAGACTCAGAAATTCCTTTATTATTATTATTATTATTATTATTATTATTATTCAAAATATAAAAAATATAAAATTTAATCCTAAATAGACAAATTTGTAGTTAGTATGCCACAGTAGTAATGCATATTACCAGCACCTAACATTTCTAAAATTTCTCCATTTTGCTTATTCAATAAACAACATTGGGAAGACTAACTTGATGTTCTAAATATAGTAGTAGCAGCTAATATTCAAGGAAGATGTTCATTTGGTGAGATGAATAAACAGAATTGTTCTGCTATGTAACTACTGCAGTATGTCATTAATGTCTTTTAATGAGTAACATTATATACAGTGACACTATCTATGCTTGCAGACTGAATTTAATAAGAACTCCTGATTTTTTAATTGCTTCTATTCATCAGCTATTTTATGTCCTTAAATAATTTTTCTGTCAGAAGAATATGATTTCCCTGCAATGAGATAGCTGAAATTCAATTTCTTTGTTTTGTTGTTAAGGCACATGCCAAGTAAAGGGAGGCTTCTGGGCCAGTGTTACATGGGGTGCTGAGCTGAATGGACCCACTGCAGCTATTCTAATGGTTTAATGACATATGAGGTAGAGAATAGAAGGCCTTCATTAAAGATTCCCTGTGTTATTTAATGAGATAAAGGGAAGCAAAAGTGTGTAGGAGTCAATTGAAAAAAAGGGTGTTCAAGGTCAGCAGCATGTAGTCCTACATTTCAATAGCAAAAGAGTATTGGCAGAGTTAAAAGAACATATGTTAAAACCAGATTCATCTTTGTAAGACAAATGAAAACTTTGAAGCCAAGTATATGGCATTACTGAATATTTGTCCCACTCCTTTGAACTCGTGGTCTTTTCCAGTATGTATTTGATATATATTATATAAAACCATTTCCATTATCCCCATATGTAACAGAAAGACTCACAATATGTCTATTCAATCTGTGCACTGGTGTAAGCAAGAGCTGGTTCTTATTCACAGCTTTATTATATGACCCATATGTTATGAATTTTTGTTTGTGTATTTGTTTTGGCTGGCACTATGTAGGACTTAGAGCATACTTTATCAGATTGCTATCAATCAGAGTACACTTAGCACTTAAAAAGCCCATGCAAATGGGCCATGAATGGACAATCCAAGCAATAGTTTTCTTTATAAATAAATTAGCATATTTTTTTTAGGAAATTCATTCTCTAAAAAATGGGAAGGACAATCAAGCATTCATCAATCAAGAAGACATGTATTGAAATAACACTTGTATTCCCATATTTCTATTGCCTTTCCATTTAGAGTTAAATAATTGCATATATTCAGTAGTCAGGGAATGTTCAACAACAATATTTTAAATAGTTATTTAGACAAATAAATATATATAAACAAAAAAATCTTCCAGAAAATTATGGGAAGAGGAGCTTTGTCCAGTCTTTTAATCTATAAATGAGGGTTTTTAATTATAATTGTATCCTGGACAGACCATGTCTTCCTCTGAAAAATTTGTCACATTGTCAAACCATTATCATGTCATCTGTCAATTCTTTGTCAGTCATAATATTTCTGGGAAAAAATTCTTGTCACAAGGAAAATGGTTTAGTTAGTTAATAGAAACTGACACTATATAGATGAAGAAAAATATTTTCATGTATTTGGGCTGTGGATGTGAGGAACACCTGACTTCTCCTTAAAATGTTCAGTGGTCTAGTGAAGCCCATGACATTGGCTGAGGCCATCTAGTCAAAACTGTGCAATCAGTAGTAACAGGACTAATAACAGTCAAAATCTTATGTAATTTCTCTCATACAGCAAGAAAATATTTTGCTGATTATTCTTCAATACCTAATTATTTCCTATTATTAACTAATATAAATCAAACTAACTTTTAAAAGTTTTGCAAACATTGTTAAAATTTTAAACATAAAATAGTCATACAAATATGCCAAAATGAATGTAATTCCTCAAAACACACAAGGTTAATGTTCTACATTTCACTGCACCTTGGGCATGTGAATATAGGATAATACAAATGTAGCTTTTGTTAAGTTAAAAATTCAAGAAAAGTGTTGGAAAACTTTTCATAAGGCAAGCTAATAGGAAGATGTTTGAGTCATACTTGAATATTATGGGCACAAACTATGATTAAGTTTAATTTCATTTTTGTCAAGTGTTTTGATATATTTAAATTAAACTGTATGGCAATCCAAAATATCAATATCCATCCACACAGTAAAATCTCAGATGGATTAGTTTTACACCAATTTAAATACATCAGATTGAAAAACTGAAGATACTTATTTCACATAGAAGTTGATTTTAGAGAATTTTTTGAGTATTGTAACATACTGTAGACCACGTCTTCATAGAAAAATTTAGACTACTCTTAAGATATCAGGATTAAGTGGTTTTAATTTTTCTGCCAAAATCCCATAAAAGTCAATCCAATCTCAAAATGCCTTGATATATCCTGATGCTAAACTGTTCCACTGAACAGTTGACACTAATTTGAATATGGTCTAATTACCTGCACACACACTATTTTGGAAACATTATGTCAAAATAAGCTCGCTTTTTCTGGCTGCATACTTTATGAAGGTGTTAAAACCAAAGATGTGTTTAATGTATAGTTTTCAAAAATTCATCCTTTACTGAGGAAGAAAAGAGGTCTCAGGTAAAAGAGAAGTTCCATGGAGCACATCTGGTATCAGTGAGACTTCAAAATTACAGTAGCTCCAGACTTTGAATCTACCCAAATAAGATAAAAACAGTCATGTCCAGTGGGCTGTTCAGATTTGAAGGAAGTGCTTTGCAGTTGATATGATATTCCGTTCCACATGTGACCACAAACCACGAGATGGGAAGATATTGTTTGCCGTAAATTTCCTGGTAAATTTTCATGGCTTCTGAAGACAGATGACAGGGAGGAAGATTGGAGCCTCCCAGGTCTCCCAGTCCAGTGCTGCTGGGGTCAGCCTGGTGGCTGGGGTGCAGGCATCAGCATTGCAATGGAGAATTTGCTGACACAGCATGGCTCCTGAGGTGCTGTTGTGCCCACTCTAATTCCTTCTTTGGTAAAGAATCTTCAATGCATAAATTAAATCAATTTTGTATCTGGAACAAATATTTCTAGTTGTGCATATGTACCCATTATGAAAAGGAAATAAACTATTTCATTTCATTAAAAAGGAAGAAACTGTTCCGTATATAAAAATACTGGTTCACAACCAACTCTAGTTGCACTTAAATAAACCCCAAATGTAAACAAACAAACAAAAAAACCCAACCAAACAAGCACCAAATAAACAGGCCACAACTGAGGAAAAGCCCTCTGATTTTACTTTGATCTGATTTTTCTTAACTGATTTTTTTATTTGCCTGCTTTCCTTACCTTTTTCTCTTTTCTTTTTCTTTCTTAACTGAAGAGCTAATAGGCATGGTATTCAAGTTGCTTTCTTTGTAGCTTGGGGGCTTTTTTTCTTCAAAATAACGGTATTTTCTTGGAGAATGGCTACTTGAGGCTTAGGTTAGATATATTTACTTACTTTAGCTTTCTGTTGTAAAAAACCGAAGTAGTTTCTAAAGGATTTTTTAACTGCTGGTATGTTATATCCCAAGTAGAATCAGATCTAGCCTTATACTATTGTCACATTTAAAAGACTGCAGATTTTCAACTCACATCAGTCCTATTTTCATCTTTCCAAGAGAAGGGACTCCTCTTCCCTTACAGTGACTGTTAATGCAATAGAAAGGTTACCTGGATTGAATTCAATCTTATAATAGCTGTGCCTGCAAAATGTACTCTACTTATACAGACAAAACTGTTTCAGGACACAAATAGAATTAAGAATAACCTCTAAAAAGTCTCAGGTATTACATTTGTCTGTTTGTATTAGATGCAAGGAAAGCACACAATACAGATGACTGTCTACCTTTTGCCTGTTTTTTTCATCACCAAAGTCTTGTGAGGACTTTGACATCTGCCAAGGGTCCGTGACAGATTTCTTGTTTCCAGCAGGGCACTGAGGGTGGCACATGGAGCAGCTTCATTGTGATTGTAGGCCAGAGCACCCCTCTGACTCATCTGAACCTCTGAACTTCTGACTCCATTTTAGTGGTTCCAAGGCAAGGCATCCTGCTTCCCATTCTGTTGGGGACCTCTGTTACCTGTCTGCTTTCACTGAGGTGTATTGGGCACATTCTTGCCATTTGCTTCTTTTTCCTTCTCTAGTGTACTGCAGCCTAGGAAAGGTAAACATTGTCACCCCCTCTGGAGCCAGACATAGGGTAATCCCCTTTTTGGAACAGTCCTGTGTCCATCGTTCTCAAAAGGAGCCTTATCTTTCTTTCTGTCTTGTTTCCTGTTAGGTTTCCATCTTTGCATCCTCCTTTGACTTGATGTTGGCAATTCAAGAGGATTAATGCCAGCCAGATAGATTGAGGTGCTTATAATACTTATATATGATACACACAAAATACCCCCAGTTTTCCAGTTCTCCATGATAGTTTTTTCTGTGCTGAACATAAATCTATTTTTATCCCTCAGATTCTTATGTGATAGTGCAAAGTGCACTTCATAATTTGATTGTGTGTGAAAGTAACATTGTAATACTACTTTTCTGGGTTTTTTTGTAGTTGGGACCTCTAAGAGCATTGCACAGAGACTGAGATAGCAGAAGCCAAGTAGATGTAGTTTCATAAATAAAGGCAGTTCCATGGATAATTTTTATTTGGTGAATTGTATAAAATGTCTTATTGATATAAGAAAACATAGAATTTTAAAAAATAGAATTTTATATTTTGCTATTTTTCAGAGACAGATTAGGCTGCTAGGGTTATACACATTTTTTTACTTTGTGTTAGTGGAGAATGCTTTACTATGTAATAAGAAACATACCTCAGAATAAAAATTTCATAAAAGATAAGTCATATGATCTACATTATGTCTTCATAGAGATAAAATTCTGAAATAATTTGCAGAGCAAATCTAATCAGTCTGAGTTCACATCTTGAATCTTAAAAGTTGTTTGACCTTTTCAAGCCTACCAGTGGGTAGATACTCCTCTTCCCTCTGTAATCTTTTGATATATGCAAAAACATCTCTTCTGGCCCACCTGCTGCTTCAAAGTGAATTCAGTCTGTGGCTTTTTCAAATATTAGTCTTAACTGATTAAACTGCACTTATGGTCTGTCACAAACAACCAAACAAACAAGAAACCACCGCCGCCACCACCAACAAAAAACCCAAAAAATCCCTACAAAAACAGAACAAAAAAAAAGAAAAATTACTCATTAATAGGGTTAGTGCCCACAGGTGTAGGAATCTGCTCCTGAGTGACTTTATCTGCTTAATCAGTAATTGGTTGGAGTAAGACTGGGGGGAAATAAACAGGCAGCTTCCTGCATCCATGAGGGTGGCAGATGCAGCTGAGATGAGGAGCATTTGTTTCCCAGACACAGGACTGCTTGACTCCTTTGGAGCAGCATACTTCAATGATGTTGATTATGTAACATTTTGTTTCCAGTTTTCCCAGGAATGCATCCTTTGGGCTGTTAGTCTTGTGCTGCTTCTGTTGGGATAAAATGAGTTTACCACCTAGCTGTGATCACCTGGCTCTGGGGAAAGTGGCTAGATTCCAGAATGCTTGCACTCACGGATCACCTTATGCTATTAACAAGCCAATTGATATTAAACAGCAAAGGAGACGGTATGAGACTTTATTATTCTTCAGCAAAGTGTTTACATTGTCTACAGCTTGCTGCCTTTAAACCTTCTGTGCTTGTGCATAGAGAGAGGGGGAGAAGGGGTGTGCTGCAAAAACCATTTACTGTTTATGTGTTCAATATTGAATCATGGAAGAGAAGTATAATGGAAAAAAAAAGGTACAGTACCATGTAACAGAAAAAAAATATGGCAGCAGAAAGTTATATTTGTGCTGTATGTATGTGCAGTTATTAATAATTAGAAAGTTTTTCAGAGATGAAAGGCAGCAATTCTTAAATAATTAAGGCTATTGTCTTTAAGCTTCAAGCAAAAATATGCTAGGAATTTGACTAGTGAGAAATTATTTCTTAATCCAATTTGTCAGATATTATGGGTATTATGTATGACATTAAATATTTTCTATCTTTTTCTCTGGAATTCATTTCTTACATATTTTAGCAAAATAGTTGAAACAGCCTTTTGCATGTTGTTCATTGTGGCAGAATTTTCATCCAATTTTATCAAACTGTGGCATGAAGAGAAACTTTCTTTATTAATGGAATTTTTGAAAGAGGTACTGAAACTTCTTGGGTGAAAAAATCACTCTCCCTTGATTTTGTCCTCCTGGGAAAAAAAAAGAATGTAAAATTCCATGTCAAATCAGAGAAATGGTGATATCTGATTAGTGTTTTAGCAGAGGCTTTTTTGAGTAAGAAAAGGTGAGATTCAAATCTAAAAAGTTTATAGTCCAAAAATCCTTCATGTGCTTATATAGTTCACAGTACTTTTTATTGAAATTGCAAGGTTATATTTAGATTTTAAATAGAAAATATAGATTTTGACTATGAGAATGAAAAATCTACTGGAAAACTTAAAAAAAAACCCTTTTTCCAGTTGAAAAAAAATTTTACTTTTCCATAATATTTCTGATGTTAATTTTAAAAAATACTGTTAAAAAGGTAACCAAATTAATAAGAAAATTTTGAGTACTTTTAAAATGTAATGCTTAGAGAGCACCATGCTTTTGCTACAAAATCTAGTTTCCTCTTAATCGTTTACAGTTTGAAAAATCAGTGTAATACATAACTTTTCCTAAGATTTTACTTCCTTCTCCTAAGATAGTATCAGGCTATGCTAAAGCTTGAGTTTTGATTTTTGGTATTAGAAGGGTATATTTCTCTGGTCTGTAGATGATTTCCCACCATGTAGACTTCAGTGTTTGCTGCCTACATAACAATATAGCTGTTGGTGGCGAGAGAAGCAAGACGTAGATTCAATGTGAATTATAAATCAAGCTCGTTTATTGTCAGACAGTGCACATACTTATGATACTTTACGTGCTCAAAATATTATTTACTTGCAGAAGTTTCACACGGGATCTTTCTCTAGTTAGAGCACTACATTATTATCAGAAGGCTACAATAACAGTTTCTTCTGCCAAGTTAATCTTTGGACACCTGCCGCTTGTTTTCAGCTTCCATGTCTCCCTTTCCCACAGCTGTCTTGAGAATAACCTTGAGCAGAGGCCTAACTCTTGTCTATGGGGCCTGGATTGTTCACTTACACTTTATGTTTGTGCAGCCAGAGATGGCCATTTCCCAACATATAGCTTCCTCAGAGCTGGTGATATACTGGGGAGAAGAAACATAGCAGTGAAATACAAATGATCTTGCATAAATGCATAACTTGATTTTAAAACCAGTGATTCATTTTTGTCTATAAGCTACGGAAATTTCCTCTGTTGCACTGTATTAATAGTGGGAAACATATTGCAGTCTCAGCTGTCTTTAAAGAAATTGGAGGCTGGTGCTACCATCTGCTGAATATGGTATGAAATATCTGTCAGTCTCCATCTGCAAGGCCTTTCTAAAGTGTCACACTAGTCTGGAGGCTACTGCACTACTGCCTTTCAGAAAAATGACACTCTTTTAAAATAACTGTTTTAGTTAAGATTTTAATCTTTATTATAGTTGATGTAATACTGTTGTCTCCATTCTTGTAAGAGGTTGATGCATTGTGTGACTATCCATTCTCCTCTTCCTTTTTGTGACAGCTCAAATCCAAATCAGTTTAAATACACAATAATATTAGTAACTGAAGATCTTCCACAGTTAATTTGAAATATATACAAAATCTATATGAGTCACATTTTTCACTGCATTAGTTTGAGGCAGGACTTGTAAAAATTGTAGGTGAAGAATTTCTAAGCAAAATATTATCATTAGTTTTGTCATGCCAAGTATTATTTAGGAGCTTGTAAGAGAGTAGAACTCAAAATATTTGAAAGGATTAAGGTGAATGGGAGTATTTATTTAGTGGAAATGAAAATATTTATTGTAACTTTGAAGCCAGGACTTGAAGTAAACCATGCAACATTTACGATGACTGGGTCACTGAGGCTGCTTCCACCTCCAAATTAGTCTTTACGAATGAGGATTTGCAATAAGATTTTTCATGACTAATAGAAAAAAATGAAGAGTGTGGATAGAAGCACTTTTAGGGGAATTGTTTGCCATTAGGTAGCATTTGTTTATTCTTGCTTTCAGTGGGTGTATGAGATACAAGAGTTTTCCTCAAAGATCACACACTCTGTTGCTTGACATGCAAGATGTCTCTTAGCTGGCTTCGTTTTTGTCATGGGTGCAAAATATCATCAAAGCATTTGAAGCATTGAACTAATTGCATCTTTCATAACCAGGGACTCATAGGAGGCAAGATGTAGGTATATTGTGGTTGTGGAGTTAGAACTATGAATTATTTTGATAAGTGAAGATCTCTTTTTAGAGAAAAGATCACTTATATGTGCCCATATAAACTTTCTACCTAGACACACACACATACATTTTGAAATTATGTAATGCTTGGCTGTTACCAAAATTAAGACAAACAATTCTCTATTTCAGTAGTGCTAGCTGGATGTTTCCCAGTGTGTCTTGAAAATTAAAACTTTTTACAGAGATGTATGACACCAAATTCCTTGAAAATTTTCGAACTAATTATTCCATATTGTCTTTAGGAAAGAAATGTGTCAATTTTTTGTTTCAAAGGAGATTTTTGGTTTTAGATTTTTATCTTCTTAGCTTCCACATGCTAATCCTAAAAACCAATAAATCCCAAACAAATAAGAGAAACATTTCAGGTTTCTGATACCAAATAACCTATATGCAACCCTTTAAAAATTTTGTGTCGCTTGAAATTTCTGCATTAGTATTATGTTCCAGAATAGGATGAAATTTTAGATTTACAACACTACCAGTTGAAGCAAGAAGATTGTTTCTGATATTGTCCTGCCTCTGAGTACAAATAGGGGGTTTTGTGAAATCATCAAGCTAGTCTCCATTTTGTAAAGAAACCTGTTAATGTTTAAATTGCAATGATACAGTTGTTAGGACTTAGAATAATGGCAATGTTTTAGCTATATCTTTGTGTCCATACAAACAGAATGAAACAACCAGTGAGTCCCAATATGTGGTGAACCATGTTGGAAAGCTCATCCTGTTCCTAGAACGAAGACCTGTTTTTTCCACTGAAAAAAACAAAACCAAAAAACCCAGAGGGAAATTATATCCAACATGTAGGGGGAAAAATTTTTCCTTGAAATACAATATATCATATACTTTCTCAGTGCAGTGCATTGGTGGCCTGGTAGAGCTGGAAGTGACAACTTAATGAGCTCTTTGTTAGTCAGATATTGATATAAAACTTGAGTATTAAACCCTATCATTAACGCTTCTTAATCTGTGGCACAAGCAGGCACAAACCAGGGAGCTGAATAGCTATTTAATTTATTTCTGTTCTGTTCTCACTTGATGTGAGCAACTTCATTGCAGAAGCAGGTCTTGCTTTGCAACATTTCAGTACTCTGTTTCGTCTGAAATGCTCTCTAAAAACTGCTTTTTATTTTGGTGCAATTCCAAACTGTGTCACTTCATCATATGCGTTATATTCTTTCAGTTTTTCCTGTGGTAACTCTCAATTGGGTAGATTATTTTTGAAATTAAACTTCTGGAGCATTTGAAAGAGATTCTGCTTTAGTAGGTGATGGTGTGATCAAATCAGTGTAGAGGCAAACCGAGACCCTCAACTGACTTATGATGGTGTTCCTCATGGTAAAATTCACATTCCTTTTTCTACCTCATCCTCTATTGTCCCGGGTGGTGTTTCCCTGGTTTGGGAGCAATCTGAACATAGATAGAATTAGTTCAGCAAGGAAATGATGTCACTGTTTGTTTTCAGGAATTACAATGACTCACAGAGTATCAAAGTAGTTTAGAAATAAATAGTTGAGTTTTTTGGTTGTAGCTTGAAAATAGGGTCTGATTTCAAACCTTCTCTTCTCTGAAAGCAATGTTCTGAAATGGATATTTCCTAAATGACCTGGCTTAGGTAACACTGAATGGCAGGGAAATCCACCAATGGTTGATGGTGGATTTAGGCACATGGGGATGTGCCAGAAAAAGTTCTGAAATCTGAAGACTGTCATTCTACCAGTGAGAATGTAAAATGCTGTTTCAGTCCTAAGAGAAAAGCAGCTCTGTCACTAACAATCAATTTTAGACTATTGACAGTCACACTTCATTGTAGCTTTAACTGAACATGCCTAAGAAATGACCTAAATAATTGGGCAGTTCTTTATTTTAATACAGTGAGACAGAGGACAAACAAAGCGCTATCCTTAATGGTTGAGGGAAAAGCTGGCTGAAGCACAGCAGTCACCTTGATGGCTGAGGCATGGGGCTGTGCTACCTCGTTTCAGCTGATCTTGGGTAACAACTCCTGCATTTTGCAATCAGAAGAAAAAAGCTCCTCACCTTCAGTCTCCACTAGTGCAATTTGAGAGCTCGGACAGACATACAGAAAGTAAAAGCAGGTATCTCAAACTCAATCAGTGCTCTCAGCCAGCTGTTCTGCTCACAACAATTAAACAGATGTTTGATCTATTTGTGAATCAGTTTCTGAACCCTAGCCATGTCTGGATTTGGCCCTGGGAATTAATTTACTGTCCAATTTATACTTTCTGCTGTTTCTATCTTTTAGATGATATATTATATTGTCTGTCAGAATTTAAAGCTAAAACATTTAGCCTGTGACTTGTCATAGCCTTTAAAGTTACGCAACAGTCTGGCTTTGAAGAAGAATGAAAACTTTTTAAGTGTAGCTGCATATTTGAGCCTTAGTTTTCATGCTGAGAAGGTTAGTTAATGATTTATCACACAATCATTTTATATGCACCTAGCAGACAATTAAGTCGAAAAGAAACCCTGACAGGTTTTTTGGACGAGGACTAATTATGTCCCACCAATGTGATGCTCTTTAGCAGGATAAATGGACTAGTTTTGAGGAAAACTATAGGAAAGTTTATGCTACTATGCCCCAAGAGACTTGCAAGCAAGTTAAGGTGGTTTGGATTAAATTAATATAAACTGAGTATCCCTCTTTAAATTTAAATTTAAATCTATTTCCAGAAAATAGCAAACATTTTATGTTAAGTAGGGTGAATTAAATGAACTTGTGTGGAGATCTTGACTGAAGTGGTGAAATAGAAAAAAATTCAATGACAATCTGAGGAGGGGTCAAAAGGCTTAGTGTGATAGCTGAGATCAAATCCAGATGAAAATCAGTGTAGACAAGAACAAAGTGTTTACAAAGAAGAAACAGACTGTGTAAATAATTGGGCAGCTCTGCAGACAGCTATTAGGACAGGGCTTGTAGATTGTGATAAATGACAAACATGGTGGTGATACTCCATCACAAATATACCAACAGAAACAAGCCAGGAAAGGAGCTCAGTGTGCTGAGTATTTAAAAGAACAACAGGTTTAAATAAAAACAGATAAATATGAGGCTAAGACATGTGGCAAAAGAAAAAAAAATAGGGCTCTGAACTACCAAGTTCCATTCAGAAACAAAATCTTGATGTTTTAATAGCTCCCTGAAAACATTATGTCAGCATTGTTTAGCAGGCAAAGAAGAAAATTATATCCGGAGTTATGACGAAAAATGTAAGGAACAGAAAGGGAAACTTTATGCCGTTATTTATAGCTGCATTATGGCCATGTTTTGGATGTTAGCTGCTCTGATTTCTCTTGATTACAAAAAAAAGTAGTCGAAAAAGCTACAGAAAAAGACAGCAAACATGATGAAAAGCAGGAACGTCTGAGAAACTGAACAAAGGCTAGGGATTTTCAGCTTAGAAAAGAGGGACAACTGAAAAGTTTGAGAAAGATTATGTAGAATATGGCTGGATAACAGCTGCTCAGTATCTTCTTCAGAACAATGACAAAGCACCGGTCAGGAGCAGGGAGCAGTCCCGTAAAAGACGAAGGGAAATACCTTTCCATAAAATGTGTAGTTAAGGTATAGAAATCCTCATCCAAGGATGTTGTTTTCATTGAGCTTACATGGGTCAAGAAAGCAATTTATATTTATATGTTTATTTATTTATTTGCCATAAGAGGATATTACTACAAATTATTTACTAGCCACAGTAGTCAGAATTAATTTAATATTTTATAAGATTTTATTTAGTCACTTATATTTCTTCACTATGAAGAAATATTTTAGAATATTAAACCTTGGTTAATAAACAGGAACACCGTGGAAGTTTAACATTTCTATTTATAATCTACAAAAAATAATGCAAAACCATAATGCAAGAAGTAGCAATGGAAGCATACTTATCTCCTAATATACTTGTAACCAGGTCTACTAACGGCAGTGTGGTAATTAGCCAGTGTGAACTAAGAGGATGCCATTAACACCCCACATCCCCTCACTCCTCATTTTTTTTCAAATGTCTGAGGCAGGATGTGGCTGATAATGGGCTGTAGGGAAAGTGTGTGAGGGAGAATGGAATAAACAAGCTATCATATTTATCACTGGGCTGAGCTGCTGACTGAGCTTTGTTTATTGTGATGGGCTATAGGAATGTGGAAAGGGAAGCTGAAATATGGGATCAATGGGCAACACTAAGCATATTGAGTGACAGCAATTATCAGTCAATATGAAGCCTTCTGTCTGATGGGAGAGCTATTTTGCCAGCCATGGGGATTCTGAGTGTGGTCTGTAACACATTTCCTCTATTTCTCTTCGCCTCAGCAGAACAGTGGGGGCAGAAAATAAGATGGAAAACCTTGTAGGTCAAAATACAAGCAGTATAATAAAGCAAAAGCAAAGGCTGTGTGGAAGCAAGGGAAAAAATATATTTTGTTCTCTATTTCCCACCAACAGACTATGTTCAGCCACTTCTTGGAAAGCCAGGCTTCAGAATTCATACAGGTTTCTTCAGAAGACAAATATGAATAGTAAACAGCCCCTTTCCTTCATCCTTTGCCAGTTGTGTCCCCTTCCTTGGTTTTGCCCATCCCCAGCCTGCTGATGCCAGGAGGGCATGTTGGGAGTGCCAGCACTGATGCTGTGCCAGCACTGCCCAGCACTCCCAGAACACAGGTGCATTATCAGCACCTTCCTAGGTACCACTGCAAAGCAAAGCACTCTGAGGGCTGCTGTGGGGAAAAATAATTCTGTCTCAGCCAGACCCACTGCTCAAGCACCCCTGAATTTCACCTCAGTCTTGTATAAAATATAATTAATAGTTGTTTTTCAGCCACTAAGATTCCTGCGGTCATATGAATCATTTAAGAAGTGGTACAGATGAATTAAGTTATGTTAATGTAACTGAAAAATTTTCAAAGAAATTTTGAAAGAAGTTAATTTATAGATACTTCTACTAATGAGATCACAGTGCTTCAGAAACTGGCCCAGTATAGTATATATTTAAATGTTCTAGACTAATAATGTGACCAAAGTTGATACAGTTTTCAAAAATTGGTTGAGAGCTTGGTAGTAGGTTTGAGGTTGTCCCTTTATCCCCCCTTATACAAAAACTCAGCTAAGTTTTTTTTCAATGTTTCAATACTGAGTTTTATAGCTGTAGTTTACTTCACATGGAAAAGATCTTTGTATGATATGGTCCCCCTTTTTTTTTTTTTGTTGCTACTTTTAATACTCCTAGTCTGTTTTATAATTCATCTGGCAAATATCCGTCATAACATCTCAAATCACATAATAGGCATTCACTTCTAAGAATCAAAAATGTCAGCAAGCTGTCCACTGAACTTCATAAGCATCTTGATAAATAAGATGTATGTGTTTGTGTAAAGAATAGTGCAATTGTATATTGTACATTTATGTACCTGTCAGTATGTTTCAATAAAAGCAACATCAAATAGCTATTAGAAAAGCTTATCAGAAGTATCAACTAAATAATGTCTTCTAAGAACAAAATAAGAACTAGCAATGAATGTTGGCAAATAGATGAGGGGAATTTTTTTTAATTTAGTAATGGAAATGCACATTTAAATAGCTTTATGACTGAGACAAATCACCAGAAGCAAGGAAATTTAAAGCAGATGCTTGAATTCTGGAGCAAGCTCATGAGTTGATAAGGGTGCATGTCAGCCATTGACATTAGAGTTGCACAGATGCAAAATAGAAGATTTGGCACTACACGTATTTGCTTTTCACATGTCCTCCTTTGAGTTTGCAAATGCCTGATTCCAGAGCCAAATGTGCTTGGTGTCTTAGATAAAAATATTAAGACAATATGAAGGCTTCTTCAGTTATTTACTGTTTTAGGAAAAAGACTAGTTTGGGTGTGAGGGTTTCATCTTTCACTAATGGCCACTAAAGACTGGTAGTACTGCTAAATTCTTGCTATTTATTATTTTATTATTAAGGAAAAATATTGAGGCACCTCTCATGCTGTTTCAGTCCTACTTTCTCATTCTGTCATGGCTTTCTCAGTTATGGAGAACTAGATAAAGTTCACTCACTTGAGTTTTGCGTCACTTATTTCTTCCTGAAGTTCTTTGCAATCTGCTTTATATTGCTTTGACAACCTAAAGTAGTCCTTAAATGGAAATTAATTTTCTTTGCTGCTCCTTACAGCTAAGATTTTGCCAAGCTGCCTTCCAAAAAAAAAAAAAAAAAAAATAAAGCCCAAATGAAGCAGGTTGTTATTTTCAAATGGGTTTCAATACTGTGCTTCCCAATTTATAAGTCATGTAATTACTTGTATTTGGAATCACTTCTGATCAGTCTGCTCTCTTCTACTGGTAGATTTTTTTTCTCTCTCTTTCATTGGTAAACTACTGCAGGTGGCTGTTCAGTAATATAACAATTTGTAGAAAAATTTATGCTTTATGCTTTGCTGGTTCATTAAACAACTCCAAATTTTCTCCAGAATTTTTCCACACAATGAATATAGTCCTTTGTTGTACAGCAACAGCTCACATACATCCTTCACTTGCATCTGCTCTAGTGCTGTTGTGATTAAGCCCTATAACAATCTCAAGATAGACGTGGCATAATGACTTCAGTGTCTCTTCAAACTTTTTATTAAAACACTTTTTCCTGTCACTTAAACGTCACTCAGATGACACTACTTTTCTAATACTTGTTAACAGTGTTTCCTAAAATGTTGCTGTTATTAGAGTGGATCATTAATACATCTTGTTGGGCTGGGAAAGCAATCATATCAGTGTATTTATTGCTTATGGGATATTGCAGAAATAGATAATTCTGAGTTATGCTCAGTTTAATCAGGAAAGTTTGGGAACCCAAAGATTTTCTGTTGAATTTCAAGGTGTAAATAAAAGCACTTTAAAACAGGCTGTATTTTCCTGGGAAAAAAAAAAAAAAAAGAGTGAAAACACAAATATAAACTTTAATAAATTTAGATAAATGTCCCCCTACTGATATTAATTGATTGGACCATTGGAATTATTTGAATATAAAAGCCTGTCTGTGGCTGGAATTTTCTTGCTCACAGCTAATAACCCTGAGCCCTTGTTCACTTTGAAGGTTCCTAGATATTACAATGACTCATAATAAGCAGTGATAATAAGAAATACCGTTGCTGAACTTTGAGATAAGCTATTGTCTTACTGGTGAGAAAGTAAATGCATGGGGTAGATGTTCTTAGCACTGATTATTGCTGAAAAGTGTGAAATGCCAGCTCTCTGAAATAAAACATCTATTGAAGAAATGTCACTTATCAAAGGGCAGCTAGATCAGAACTGCTAAAAAGAGCATTTTCAAGGTTGTATGGAGATAGCATTCAGCTTCACAAAATAAAATTATTAGAAATGTGGATTCTTTATCACAAAATAGAATCTCCCATAGGAAATATCAAACACAAGGCAATACCAAGACTGTCATTAAATACACTGTCCTCAAGATGATAGCTGTAATGGGGACATATTTTGCTGATTTATCACAGCAGAATATGCTGTCTCTATGAGAAAGAGTAAACTTTATGACAATTCATCTGGGATAAGTCTGTTGTGATTCTGTAGTACTGTATTAGTCTTTCCCATGGTACTGTGGCATTTTAGAGCTTGAACAAAGCCAGACACTTCCTAGACCTATTTCCCTCTCTTCCCATACCTGGCAAGGGACTAAAAAAAGCTATGCCCCATTCCCAATCCCTCAATTGCAAGGCATGACAGAACCAGGTGTACTGAGAATTTAAAAATGGGTGATAAACTGGTCAACAAGATGATTGTTTGGAAAACGGGAAAGATAAATTTCCAACCACTGTGTAAGGAGTTGTGTGGAAAAGGGTTCTTAGAGTAAGAAGTAACGCTATGTGTTTGATTTCCTGTGCAGCAAGATAGCTGTAGAATACATATCCTGCAATCGAGTATTCCACAATGAAGAAAAGAGTTTAAAAGTATTGGTTAAAAATTAAAATAGACCTTCACAGTCACAATGCCAAATTAAATTTCTGTCCTTTTTGTGTAGTTCTTAAGTAATTTCTTTGGCAAAAAAGAATGTGTTTTTAAGATTAGAAGCCTGAAGAAAAGAGAGTAGGCAAGCAAAAGGAATTAAATTAATACAGCTACATCCTAACAATAATCAGCTGGGTTGTGATTCAGCTCCCAACCCAGTAATTTAAAAGCCAAGCATCTTTGTTAATAATCAACCAAATTTATTTTTTGAGTATTGAAAAGAGAAAGGCACCTCTAAGATTTTGTCCAAAACTGATCTTTAAGGTAAGTGAAATTAATTACATTTTCAAGATGCCTTTCTTTGTCCATTACTATACACAGATGAGTGAAAATATTTCATATTAAACTAACTTCTAAATACCTGAAAGTAAGACAGGCAAATTCTTTTCATGTTGAAACAATAGATTTTATTCATCCTTCATCATTTGAAATAGGAACAAGCAAAGTTATCTAGAACAGTTTATTGAGTTACCAGGAGCAATGTAGAACACTGGATGAGAAGTCAACATATTTTTTAATTCTATAGAAGAATATCCCAAAATTTCCATTTTATGAAATGGAGGCTTGCTGCCTTTATTCTGTGTGTGTATAGTCACTGCTGTAAAAGGGTCCATTTTGAGATTGAAATGGTGCTGTGAGAGTGTTCCAGCTCCTGAGATGCTATTTACTAAAAGAGAAAAGTTTGGAGATCCCAGAATTTTCCTTGAGGGTACAAGTCTCATTTTTAAGAATGAAAAATTATTATCTGTACTTAAGAGTAGCTGGTTTAAATGCAAATGTGAATTATGGATTGCTGCCAATGCATGTGTAAGTTTTTGAAGAATTAAACAGCTTTTTATCTGACTTTACCAATGCAGGAAGATTGATTCACTACTTGATAATTAGTCTGATGTTCACTTGAACTTTTTCATTCAGTCTTTTAAATTTAAAATAATTTAGAAATATTACAAAATACAGCATTAAATAATTCATAACTTTTAAATATTCAGTATTTTAATTCAGACTCCACTTGCTTCATAGATAGCCTTTGGGATTTAAAGAAGGAAATAAAAGTAAGGGTATATGTATTTGTTGCGGTTTAGAGGTTTGGGGATCAAAATTAGATATGAAGATTAATTTTTGTAGTCTAGATTATTTGATTTTGTTGTGAGATAAGGATTAATAATAGGCAAAAGCAGGCTTATACTTTAAGGAATACAAAAAGGTATTTTATTAACAGACTTAAAATAGGAATAATAATCAGGCATCAACATCAAACTCTTTAGAACACTCTTTTCCCCTCTCCACCTTTCTTATTTTCTTTCTTGTTGACCATACACAAGGTAACACTTCAATTTATAGTTAAATTGAATTGTTCCACCACTTCTGGAACAAAACAGTTTTCTTAATTTATGTAGAGAGAGAAGCTTTCTTTTGTTTTATCATGTTGACTCCCCATAGGAAACACAGTTTCTATGGTTATTAGCTTTCTAATAAGCAATCTTCTCCTTGAAGGGAGGCATTTGCTTTTCTAGACCCTTTCCCATTTCAGTAGCTTTCCCGGGGCCACACCAATGGACATATGATGGTTATTGAGGTGTTCTTTTTGAGAGTAAATGTTTCTGTTACAGTGACAACGACATCCCCTTACTTCATCATCAGCAACACAAGTCTTCTGTTTTCCTGGGGTGAGGAAAGGAAAACCTTAATACACAAAAGTCTCAGTCTACTGCTTATAACTTAGAACATTACATTTCCTTTTTCTCACATCTTTTAGACTATTATTCATATATTACAGGGTGTATTACAGCTAACTTTATCAACATGTTTTTACAAAAGAACTTTCAGCATTTAAAACACTCCTCATCTCTTCTTTCTTTGAAAAATAAACTTATAGTCATTAACTTAAAGTCTTTATGTTGTACCTTTTGTAGGTGCCTTTATTTTTATGCTCTTTCTGTGTGAGAAGAAGAAATGAATGTTCTCAAAGTCTCATTCTGATATTAGAAAGAAACAGTTAATTCGTCCTTTGGCTGGGTGTTTGTTACATGGCCTTCACCCGCGTGGTTTGAGCGTTGTTAAGTCCGTGCCTGAACTGAAGGAAAGGAGCCCGTGCATGCCGGCTCCCATCCAAGCCGCGTTTGAATCGCAGGGGCCCGGCGGGGCCGTGTCTGTGCTGCAGGGGGCTGGGTTCAAGCCCACTTCTGTGTCAGAGTGTGCGTGGGGGCCGCCCGGCGGGAGCTGTACCCGAGCTGCGGGAGAGGCTCAGTTTAAGTCTTTTCTCCCTCCCACGCAGAGTTGCAAGGAGTAAACGAAGCAGCAGCCGAGCTGCGGGAGGGGCTCAGTCTGAGCTCCCTCTGTCTCTCTCCCGTGCTGAGTTTGCTGCGGGGCTAACTGGGCAGGGCGCTCCCGAGGTCCTCGGGGCCCGACCCCAAACCCTCTTCTTGCTGGGCCATGCTGCAGAGAGGGGAGGAAACCGGCCTGGTCCAGACTAGGCAGACAGAGCTGGCGAAGTTCTTTAGCCAAGGACAGCAATATGAAGCAACTTGAGTTTTCTGTCTCTCTCTCTCTCCTCCCCCTCCCCCCCACACCATGCGGGCTAGCAACTCCCAGACCACACATGGTCTGGGAGAGACTTTACCCAGTTGGTGCGGAGGGGAGGAGAGCAGCATCCTGCCTCTGTGAACTGGAAGCCTCAGAGAGAGCTTCTTCAGGTGCTTTCCTGGTTTTATGAGTTTTTTTAGGTAGGCGGAGTTTATGCTGGCTACCTCGTTTCCGACTCCACCTCCTCCTTCTACACTGGTAATTTTTAACAGCAATTACCCCATGACAGTATTCCAAAACAAGCAAAACACATCCCGGATGCATTTTGATTTGTAGGGCAAAAGAAAAGTGACTAACATGATAAATGTCAGCAATTCATGTGATGTGAGTGACAGGAGGATTGGGCTAACGTTACGAAGTTCAGTAAGGAGAAACGCATGGTGCTGGGTCACAATAACCTGGGCAGGGAGTAAATAGCTAACTGGCAATCCTACTGAAAAGCACCTGGAGATTTTGAAGGACATCTGGCTGAATATGAGCTAATAGCACACTTTCATCATGAGCTGCCTACTGTGCTACGTCAGGAGATCTGTGGCCAGCAGATCAATGAAAGCAGTTATTTTCTTCATAAATTGTGAGTTACTGAAATACTTCCTGTACTTCTGGGACTCCAAATAAAGAGGGTTTTGGACAAGCCATCAGAGATCCAGTAAGGGAGCTTGCCAGGAGGAGTGAAAAGACTTCCAGTTTACTCAAGTAGAAAAGAGGCCCTAAGGAGGGATCTAATAGTCTGAAGCTAATAACAGGCAAATAACAGCGAAGGATAGTTGCAAACAGTGACATAGCAACCTGTTCTTCAAAGTGAACAGTTTTCTAAACAGGGGCAATGGTTACAAATTGGCTTTGGGGCTTTGTATCTGGTTTTGAAATATGTTTTGGTTTGGTTTTTTTCTGGTTGTGAGGGTAGTGCAGTGCTTCCATCTGATGCCTGGAGATGCTGTCAGATCTTCATGTCTGGAATATTCAGTACTGGTGATAACCCACTGTAGTGGTTAGGTTTGCCAAACCAGGCAGAAACACCAATTTTGTGTAGTGGTTTGAGTTTGCCAATTTGAGTTGCCAAATGCCAGCACACTTACCAGAATTTATCCAATTTTGCTGTGAGATAAGGATTAGGAGTAGGCAAAGTAGGCTCAAACTTTAAAGAATATAAAGAAAACTTATTAACAGACCTAAAAAGAAATGAACAAGAACCAGAACAAAACCCTCAGAACACCTTTACTCCCCCCACCTCTTCATCTCTTTTTCACTGACAAAATAAAAAGACAACGCTTTGAACCTTCAGTCAGTTTACAACCTCTAAAATAGCCTTTTCTCAGTTCATTTAGGGAAAGGAGTTTTCTCTTTCTATACCAATAGTGTTTTTCCACAAGAAATACAATTCTCTCATGGTTTTCCAGCCTCACAACAAGCAGCCACCCGGGAGGAAAATCTGCTTGTTGTGGAAGATCTTTCCCGCACTAGTAGCTTTCCCACAGCCACTACGGTGGGCTATGGCGGCCCATGGGGTACTCTTTTAAGAATGAGTGGTTCTACTACAGCAGCAAAGAAATCCGCTTCTTCCATTGCTGGCAACACAAGTTCTCTTTCACCATCACAGCTTCTTCTCTATCTCTGTTCCAGCTTCTCATCAGGCTGCAATTACTTCAGTATCTACTTGTCTCTACACAGGTGCCTTGGCTCACTGACTGCAGTTAGAACATCACATCCCCCCTTTGGTCCATTTTCTCATATATTACAGGGAATATTTTAGCTTAGTCCCAACTATGGCTTCACAAAAGAAATTTCAGCTTCAACACTGAAGCACTCCTCATGCTCCTCCCTCTAGGTGTCAGCTCTGCTTCCTTCTCTGACTTTAGAGTCTCTATGTTGTGTTTCTGTAGGTGTCCTCACTCTTTCCTCTCTCTATGCAGGGGAGGATGGGTGTTTGCAGGTTCCATCTGGGCATTGAAAGGGTTCATCTCTCTCTCAGGCCTGTGCTGTTCCAGAGCAGCATTCCAGCATCTGAGCCGAGAGGGAGGAGAGCAAGGACTCGGCCCTGCCTGGCTGTGGTTGAAATTTACGACCCTGCTGTGTCTCAACCCCGAAGAGCTCAGCTGCAGCTCCAAACCCCCCTCCCCACCTTTGGTAAAGCAGTGCAAGGGCCCAGTCTTACTGGAGAGAGAAAGCAGGGGTCTGGCTTTCTCTGGCAAAAGCAAGAAGGCAGGAGAGAGCTATCCCAGGTGTCCCTTGCTTATATATGGTTTTCTTGCTGAAGGTGGATCAACTTTTAATCAGTTTGCATGCCTATCAATACTGAAAACTGGCTGGTTGCTGCTTCACTCTCCCAGGAAGGAAGCTGCACTACTTCCTGCAGCATTGATAACTTTTGAGACTGATGTTTCCTGATCTCCTTCTCATCAGAAAAGTGAGTCAAAGGAAAACCCAGGGCACCCACTTTCCATCGGGAGGTTGGGAGAGATGAATTTCTGAGACCCTTCCACCTAGTGTGTGACTCTGATTCATTGCTGCAATACTGGAGTACTGTACAGCAATTATTCTTCACAATGGGAACTGATTGATGAGGGGCTAATATTGCTTTCTTTCTGTAAATGGGTACCAAATGGAGAAAAAGTAAGATCAAAGTTTTACTCTGAATTTTATGTTCTTGGTTGAATGCCTTAAAGACTTGTAGTAAACTTCTTTACTTGTTCACAAAAAGCTTTCTTTACCTTCATCTGCATTTATAGACTCAGCACATTAGCAAAGCTAACTCAGGTAGCCAGAATATGAAGAAAATATAACTGGTATGACTTTTTCTTCTGTCTCCAATTTCCTTAATAATAAGGTCAATCTTCAATTTCTATGGTTTCCCATGGTATTTACTACATAGCTATGAGACATTTCTCTCTTCTCATCTTACCTGTCCATACTTACTTTCCTCTCTGCAGCTCCATCTTACTGGATGACATAGACTTCAGTGGGTAAAAGGTGTATGAGGTCCTTTCCTTAAAGATTGTAACACAATGCACAATGCACAAGGAGGAAAAAGGTATTCTTCATAGTCATAGACATTTTCATTTAGCCTGATTTTTCTTCAAGAAAAAGTATTGAAAATATTGGTAATTGTGCATCAATTGTACACACACATTCTAATTTTCAGCGTGCTCTTTTAACACAATAAATCCTCTTTTCGTCTTAGCTGCTTGAAATAAAGACAGGTGAATGCTTTTTAAGTAATATAAACTAGCAGAAAAAATTAACAAATAATAACTGGCATGCTAATTGGATAAACAGTCAGGACTGGATTAATGCAAGGGCTAGTAGAAAACAAAAGTTCTCTGTATTTCTCCCCATTAACTGATAAGAGAGCTCAAAGGACAAGGAAGAGTTTGTCTAATCCAACTCTCTTGCAGATTTTTGAATCCAGGCTTGTTGAGATAGTGCCAAGAGCCATGAGTTAACTGTAGACACAGAATAAAGGATTCTTCATTTAGCCCACTTCATTTCCCAACACAGTCATCAGAAGAGTACAGAATTACCACTTCATTTTGTCATGTGATAGGCAGTTTTGTAATAAATACAGCAATTACATAGAAGTAAGTGGCCAATGTAATATGTGAGTGTTAAATAGTTGCTCTTATTAAGTGAAAAGTGGTCTACTACACAGCAAGCTACATAATGCCAAGGCTCTAAAACAAAGCCATGCAAAACATTTTGAACTAAAAATCTAGAAACTAGACTTTAAAGGTCAAGTGACACCAGTGTTCTGTTCCCTTCACAGAAGCCAGTTGCTAGCATTTGTGAGATACTGTATTAAACTTGACTCTGAAGTGTTTATTCAATTGGAATCCTGGAAAGCAAAGTAATTTTTTTCTTGTCCTGGTTTGATGGTCTTTTAATTAAATATTTTGCATTGTGGGTCTTCATTAACCTGTAATTAAATTGTTAGATGTAATTATTCATGAGTAGATGCAATTATGTCAAAAAATAATGTGTACTATTGGATTTTACATAAGAAGCTTTTGTGGACAGGGACAGTAATATTTTTGTTAAAATAGAAGGCTTAATATCAGTCATAGTTACCAGACCATAGCAGATGAATCACATAGAAAAGCCCACTTTGAATTTGAAATGCCGGGGCACTCTTTCTAGTCTCCTAACATCTGCTTTTGAAAATAGTTTCACTAAATTATAAATTATCTTTTAAATAATACAATTTTATTTAAAAGATAATTTATAAAAAGTTGATTATGCAATTAGATAATCTTATTTAAATGCTAGACACATTATCTACTTCAAAAATTACTGTTGCCCTCAAACCAAGATGAACCTCCCTTTGAAGAATATATTCTTTTTCTGCAGGATGCTGTAAGAGAAACTAGTAAGTTTTTGCAGCATTAATACTTAATTGGCAGAGTTTCATTTTGTCTTTCACTTGAAGTTAGCTGAAAAGCATTATTCTTGTCAAATAATGGCTATACAGATATTGCTGTGCAATAATTTTGGGGCAAGATGGAACATCAACTCTTAAAGCTAGGGTGGAAAACTCAGCAGAGTTCATGGAATTTACTTCTTTCAGAAATGTCTTTAGTTGTCAAGTGACTAGATCATGATAATATGAGGTGAGCCAGACAACCTACACCTACTCTGGCAGTGACATTGTCTATCTGATGTCAGATGGGCAGGACAATCCACAACATGTCCAAAATACTAATACTACTGAAAAACTGTTAGGTTTGGGATGTACAGTGTGGACAGACACAGCAAATCTGTCTCATTCTTGGAAAGGCAGCTCTACAGACAGCAAAAATCTCATATATTATGAAAATCACAATTCATTATATCCAATATAACAGATGCATTTCAACTGATTCTTAAAGCAAATCCATCAGAAAAGTTTACAGTTGAAAATATTTTAAATATCTGGACATCTAATGAGAAGTATTGACAACATAAGAAAATGAGGGGAAACATTAACAGTCACCAAAATCTTTATTGTAAAGCAGATAAAATTATTAACTGATACTAAATGACCTATGTTGAGTAAAAATTTGATCAGAAATGGTAAAATGTCTTGAAGATTTCTTATGAGCATAATAGACATGAAATCAATGCACTCTACATCTGCATTTCCTGGTTTCAGCCATGATTGACTGATGACTCAGCTTCATCTGTTACAGTCAACTGTCAATTTACAGAAATATCATTGAACTAATTTCCAAAATGTCTTTATTCATTCAACTAAATATTGTCTGTTCTCCAAAACTGTGAGGCTGATAAAAATGTTTTAATGTACTGGCAACCAATTTTGCAAATCAGCATAGTACTCAACACTTTTTTTCAAATGTAACCTTGCAATACAATATATAATCACAACTTCTACATAATTTGAGAATATTGAGCAGCAGAAGTGCTGACTTACACCTTGCAAATAGAAAAAAAATCCTGTTATGAAACCAAGTTGATAATCACTGCTAGGAACTTTCAGATATCTATTTTCATTTTACTTTTACTCTTAAAAGTACTAGTAATTTTGTTCCAAATTTCTATTTTTAGCATGAATAAATTTTCTGTACTAGTTAATACAACTATAAAAGCCTAGCACAAATTCTCAAGGTATGCAACCAAAATCATATTAAATATTTCAAGTCTTCTGGGGAAAGCTTAGATTTTTGTATGAACTTTCACCAAGACTTTATTATAAGGGGAAAATAACTTTTGGCTGAAAATTGTGGGAATACATAATTCTTCTCTCATCAAAACATGTATAAGGTAATGGAACAGTTTCTCCCATGAATTGGAAAGAAAAAAAGACAAAAATATTTTAGACTAAAAATTACTCCCTCCTTTCGCCAGAAATTTATTTGTGGGCTAAAACCAGATATTTCTTCAGTCATATTTCCCCTTTCACCTCTGTTCTTCTTATAACATCTCTTGTTCCTTCCTTGTCTGCTAACTCCAATCTGATTTTATAGTTCTTCTAGTAGATTTCCGTCTTTCCTTATTTTCTCATAGTACTACAACATTCTGCATGAAGCCCTTTTCTTCTCCTTTCCCAGGGCTTTAATTAAATCATTTACATACTGAAATGTTCAACTAGATGCACCTGACTCCAGGACTGGTGCGTCACTCTTCTCTTGGGCCTCGACTTCGTATGAAATAGGATTGCTATTCCACTTGGAACAAAGGGCTTTGTCTGCTTCCACATGCACACACACACACTGCATTCTTTATGATTTTGTGTGAATCTAAGAACCAAATATATTTCCTAAAAAGTCACATTTTGCTGTACAAATAAGTAAAAGACAGCATAGTTCAAGATAATCTGAGCTAGGTTTATAACCTGAAATATAATGTGGAAAAGGCACTTGGTAAATATCTTCTTGTACAAAGGTTATCCAAAGGTACCATCACTGTATTTATCTATTTGGGGAATGTCTGCTGCAAATTATTTTCCGTGTGTTGTCATTGATGGTTTTCATATCTTCTTTCTGAAAAGAATAAAAAAAAAATGTTTGTTCTACTTCTGTTCCAACTTTCTGGTCTAATTCTTTGGGGTAGAAAACTTTATATAAATCTATTTTTCACCTGTTCATGTGAAAGGAAATAATAATGGATGAACAGCTGTATCTGAATTCTCTTCAGGCAGTCTGTGTCTTGCAACCTCATATGGTAAATGGTGATAGTTCTTTTCCTGTTTTCATTATCAAAAGAAGCAGCATTTTCTTTCAGTTCTGTCAGGGTCTGAGAGGAAAAGAAGTTTTCAGTTTCCATTTCAGAATCTCTCTCTAAAAATCTTTCTTTCTTTCTTTCTTTCTTTCTTTCTTTCTTTCTTTCTTTCTTTGTTTAGAATTCTTCAGTTTCCATTCATTTTTTAGTAACAAATGAAATAGAGGAGTATTAGTAGTGAACAGGTTTGGGATTTAGATTGATTTTTTTCATGGTAAGTGAAATTCTTAGGGGTTGGTTGGGTTTGGGTTTTTTTTTTTAAGTATATACGAAGATTTAGCCCTGACTGGAATTGGCTGCCTTGGTGGAGCAGGGAGGTGGCAGTGAGGACATCAACTGGCCAGTGACAAAGAGCTGCCCACGTGCAAGACACCAGCAAACTCTGAGTCATGTCATAACTTGAAAATGCATGGTTTTTGCCTTTCGTGCACCCAGGATTTGATCCTTTCTTAATGAGCATAAACTGTTAATGGTGAACTTATTCCCAAAATGCTAAATTAAATCCTAATTTATGATTCTTGCTAGGCATGCATGTCAGCAGTCGATATGAGGATAGTGTATTGGAGATGGTCCCAATATTCCTCACAATTTCAAGTATTAAAGAGATATATATAAGTGAAGTACAAATGGTTGCTGCTTTTTCTTTTTTAAGAAAAAATGTACTTCAACCCCAGCTACTAAGAGAGGTCAGCCTTGCTGCTGCAGTACAAAGAAGAGAGGCATAAGTCAACCTTGCTGCTGCAATCATCTTTGAATTGGTTTATTTGTTGCTGCTCCTACCTTACAGTCACATAATGTTGAGATTGAATATGTTAAGCACTTTGAATTTAACACAGCTCACATTTTCAAATGCTAGGAATTATGCTTCCCTTAAAAACGTTGACTAACCCCCGTTTTCTGAGGGTTATAAGCCCTTAAGAATCCAGGGAAGGAACTTGCTGCAGTTTAGGACAACCTTCTATTTGCAGGTGTGATCTGCGCACGTGGGAGAGGTGTTGGAGCTACGGCAGCCAAGAGACAGCTGGTCAAAATGGTCATTGTAGCTTAAAGATCAGATGAGCTCACCACACAGACACATCTGGTGGCAGCTAGCTGAACAAACCCCTCTGAAGGAGGAAAATGACCTGTTTGTGCATGTGTTATTATTTTAGAAGTAATTGTCCCGAGAGTAATGTCTTTTATTTTATTGAACACCAGAGGGCATGAAAGCGTGTTTCTACTGAGGGAGAAATGCTTTGCAAGCAAGTTAAAGCACTTCTGAAATCCTGTCACTTTCTTGATGTCAAAACCTATCAGAAGTAGGATTGCTTTACAGCATCACAGAGTCTCTCAGGCTGGAAGGTATTCTGGAAATCCTTTAGTCCAACACCCCTGCTCAAGCAGGGTCATCTGGAGTTGGTAGTCCTAGACCATGTCCCTTTTATATTTTTTTGGCTTTATATGTAGTTTTGATATGTTCTCAATGCGAAGTGACCAAAATTATTACACCATAGTTTGGCGTATTTTTTTTTATTTCTGTCGAGAAGTTTTCTGTAAATTCTTACTAATGAATTTTCCTCAGTCACCTGCAGTAACAAATGGTCTAATATTACTTTCACATCTGTTCAGTTTTTAGAGTGACTTGCAATGCCAAGCATTACTTCTTTCATCCTCTTCCTAGGTTAATTTTCATAATTTATGCTAGGAACTTTATGATAGTACTTTCAATATAAAATCTAAATAAGCTGTTCTCATCATCTAATATAGTAATCCTTGTGTTAGGAGTGTGCAATTAAATAAGTCAGTAGAGCTAATGGAATGAATTATAAATATAATTATCTTAATTTTCATATATTTAGGCAGAAACTGAATGAGAATAAATATAATGAAAAATTATTAAAAACTAAATATAATACTTTTGCCTACCTGCAGTATAATTCCTTGTTTCAAAATGAAGTTTATTACATTTTCATTACTATATATTATGAATTATTGTTATTATACATTAGAGTCATGTGTTAAGCCAAATTCTAGTTCGGCTACTGATATTCTTTTATGTTAAGACATCTAAGTTCCCTACTTCTACTTTCATTTTCACTGCATGAAAGAAGACTTATTTCAGATGGATAACTTTCATTTTAATAAACTCTGGAAATAGACAAAGTACCTAAAGTGTTCTCTTGAACACTTTATTTAACAGTTCTCTTTAAATATAAAATATTTAGATTGTTGGTTAAGTCAATTTGTTCCTTTAAACCTTTAACAATACTGGGGAAGTTTGAATTTTGTATCAATATTTAGAAATGTAGACAAGAGAGTTATCTCCGCTTTTTTCTTGCAGACATCACTTCTGGGATTTTCCAGTGTTTTTGTCTGCCATGTTGACTACCATTTCACTCTACTCATTTTCACAGGGTATATTTGCTTGGAGACTAAAAGTAAACCACGGTTTGCTGATTCCCTAAAAAGTGTGTTCTGGGGAGCCCTAATACCTTTCCTCTAATTGTTCCTTTCTTCTGAATAAGACTTTGATGCATAAGACAAGTTTAAGAACTTATTCATAAATGTTGTCCATGGTCTTTAAAAGACAGATGGAGAATTAATCCATGCTTTTTCACTGTCATACAGACAAACAGGGCTGAGCTGCACAGACTTTAAGACTCAGATTTCCCAAGTCTTTCTGGCAGCTAATTCTACCTTCTGGTGCTCAGGCATTGCAGTAGGATCTTTATTTCCATCTTTACAAAAGAACACTTAATATTATACATGATGCAAACAGGATTTCTTATATGTGTTAACAGAAAATTCAGTAAATTGAAAAGCAGACTATAAACTAAGCTTATTTCTTTTGCATTTCAGCACTGTCCAGAGCTGTCCCATTTTTTGCCCTTGTCCTAAGGCACTTCTCAAATTAGCTCTGATCTAAGTGACTCTGATGCCGCTTCTGTTGCAGTCACCTAGAAGTAGAATGTGTTCCTGCCAAGTAGTTCTTGAAATCCCACTAAAAGCATAGGATTTTAAGTGTTCAGGGCAAGGAATGATTATAATTCTCTGACAGATCTTTCAGGAATCAAAGAAAAAAACTGAAAGCCTTCCTAGGTAATTTACTGAGTATAAATTTTGTTTATCTGTGAAATCCCCTTTCAATAAGCCAGCTCCAAACATGAGTCAAAGGTGCCTGGTAATCATTTGCACAAGCTCTTCAATTTCATTTGTACTAAAATTAGGTTCCTCAGTAGTTCTAGAGACGCCATTTGTCCTTGAAGTTTATCAGCATCCTTTGAAAGAACAGATAAATAGAAAAGCTTTGATTTCAGCAGTGAATTAAAAAGTAATGACTACAACATACATTTCTTATGTAAAACATTTTATTTGGAAATATGGATTTAATAAATAAAATAAAATTTATTGGAAAATTAACAGGAATAAGAGCTTTTCTATAACACATATTATTTAATCTGACTACCTTTTTAAAGAAATACTTTCAATTGTGTTTTTTACAGAATTCCATAGTTTATAACTCTATAAGCTGAAGATCAGTGCTCAGTGCTTGTATAATGTCCATAGATAACCATAACAGTGTGTACCAAAGATAACACGTGTTTACACAGGCTGCTGGGGTTGTCAGTGAAACTCGGAGAAAAGCCTTGCCCAGTAAAAGCTGTTTGTGCAAATTTCATAAAAACTCTGCTAGACATATTTCAATATTCTTAGCATTGCTGCTTGGCTTAGTGCCTTCATTATTAAAATAACTTATTTCTGAGCTCAGGTCTCTCCTAGTTTTCATTCTGATATTCTGTTCTTGATGATATCTGTCACCTATAGTAGGTAGTGTCTGCATGCATGTCTAATGGATGAGCTATCTGTTTAGGCTGGTACATTTTTGACGTCTCTCTTCTTACTCTCCAGTATTAGTACTTTAATCTGTAGGAAAGAATTTCACACTTTTTTTATCCTTCATACACTTATCTATTCATGTGATGTGCTTCCAGCACAGACACAGTCATTTTACCTTCTGAGCGAGAGCTTCATCAAATGACTCTGGTGACAATGACAAGAGCATCAAACTTCCTCCCGCTTTAAATTAGTCATCACTATTTACAAAAATTTCCATGCAATAATAATGACTGATGAGACAAAACCCTTTGTAACATACATCTCAAATCAGGTTGTATTTGTAAGAGTAGCACTAGCAAAAAAATACAGTATTATAAAAGTTACTGAGAAACCAAAACTCAGATATTTTATGATGTTTTCAGAATTACTATATATTTCCTAATTACAAAATGAATGTATGTAAGTGCATGGTTGTGTATGCATGTTTGTATGTCCTTCTTCTAGATAATTTGTAACCCTTTAGTGCAATAGTTTTATAGAAATCTGGGGGATAATTAAAATGATTAGAAATTCACAGTTGTAGTAGACTAGATATGTAAGAAACATTTTTGACAGAAGGGCTACAGGCTATGCTGGCACTTTATAAATCACAAAAACTTCTCAGCAGAGCATTCTTGTGGATGCTCCAATCCAAGAGTAATGTCACTACTACCAACCACTTCAGAAACTGTTGTTCAATAAAAAAGCCTTACAGACATATTTTAGCCAGATTTTTTTCACAGACAGAAGGACTGCAGGACTAAGCAGGGTTGATAAGTAATAACAATCAGAAAGAATTTGCAGGGCAAAGAGATATTAGTCTTGGGTAGACTCTTAAAATTAACAAAACGTACAGAGAGCATGCCTTTGTCTTGATACTTTGTCCTGAATGAAATAATTTGTGATTTATTTTGCATTGCACACTTTAATAGAGCCAAGCTGCTATAAAAAATAGTATTTATTTAGACTCCCTGGGGTGTTAAAATAGATCAGAGTGATGGAAAAAAATGAAAGACTGAGGGAAATCTGCTTGTCTTTTGAGGGATTGAAACTTCAGGTTTTCAGTTTACAGCTCAATCAGATTTGGGTAGGGTTTTTTGTTTAGGCTGACCCTTTTTTTAGCTGAAAAAGGAATACTTCAAATTTCAGGATACTTATTACAGAATAAAATATCTGTATTATGAAGTATAAAATTCTGAACAGGAATAGAGTAAAAAATAGAAGTTAGAAGAATTTTTTTTAAAGTAAGCTTGAAGTTGTCTAAAAAATGAAATGTGGACACTAATTTTATTTAATCCTAGGCCTTACATATTTTTAGCTTTCCAGCATAAACTTTCATTGCAAAATCTTTATGTGAAACTAAACACTATCATTCTACTGGGGAAAATTAGAATGTAAGTTTATCCTATATTCAAATTGTTTCCTCCTAATTCTTGTTTTGAAGGCTGTGTTTCATTTTTCTTGAGAGGAAGAGAGAAAGAAAAAAAGTTGGGAAAATATCTAGTTCATTAAAAAAATTACATTAACATTATTAAATTATTTATAAATTGAATTGTGCAAGATATGTCTTTGAAATAGAGGGTAAATATTTGATTTTAGGTACACAAAATTCAGTGGCATTTTTTGGTCATGTCTTACTAAAACATCAAACAGTGTTTGAAAACAGAAGGAATAACTCTGAAAGAAGCATCTGTAAAATGTTGTATGCTAACGTAAATCATCCTGCCTGTTGTAATGACCTCAATTTGAACTTTTTCCAAGTTTCCAGTTGTTGATAAATAAGAATTTTTAAAACAACATGACAGAGTTTATATCATAGAACTGTAGAAACAGAGAATGATTTAAGTTTGAAGGGACCTTAAATATCATCTAGTTCTGAGCTCCATGCCATGGCCAGGGACACCTTCCACTAGACCAGGTTAGTCAGAGCTCCATCCAGTCCAGCTTTGAACACTTCCAGGGATGTGGCATCCACAGATTCTCTGGGCAACCTGTTCCACTGCTGCAGTACCCTTACAGCAAAGAACCCCTAATCTCCTAATACTTAATCTGAGCCTACTCTCTTTTAGTTTGAAGCCATTCCCCCTTGTCCTGTCACTACAGACTCTTGTGAATAGGGTCTTCCTTGTAGCTCTATTCAGGTACTGTAGGGTCACTCTCTTTTCCAAGCTAAACAAATACAATTCTCTCAGTGTTTCCTCACAGGAGATGTGTTACATCCCTCTTATTATCCCTGTGCCCTTCTCTGGACTTGCTCCAACAGGTCTATGTCCTTCTTGTGCTGGCTGAAAGGTTCATAGTTCCAGGATCCTCCTTTTTACCCTTTAGAAAGATGAGTTCAATGTTTCCCTTTTTCCAGTCACCTGGGACTTCACTTGATTGCCATGATCTGTCAAATACCATGGAGAGTGGCTTGGCACCATCTGCCATTTCCCTCAGGACTCTGGGATGCATCTCACTGCATCCCTTATGTACATTCAGGTTCTTCAGGTGGTCACAAACCTGAACTTTACTTACAGTGGGAGGGACTTTGCTCCCCCAGTCCCCATCCTGCTGTCCATCCACTTGGGAAGTGTAAGAAGAGAGGCTCTCCCTGAAGCCCAAGGCAACAACATTGTTGAGTATCTCAGTCTTTTCTTCATCCTTGTTGCCAGTTTTACAGCCTTGTTCAACAGGGGCCATTACTCCTTCTTTGACCTTCCTTTTCTGGTTAACACACCCATAGAAGCCTCTCTTGGTGTTCTATTTGTTCTTTGCCAAGTTCAGCCCCAGTCTTGCCTTGGTCTTTCTGACCCTGTCCTAAATAATTGTCCTTCTCTATACTCCTCCTGGGTCACCCATCCTAGCTTCAGCTGTCTATGCAGTTCCTTCGTTTCCTTTAGTTTGACCAGTAGATCCCAACCCGGCCATGCCATTGCTGTCACAATAGGAACTGTAACATCCTTTTTGTCGAAGTCCAGCACTGCATACAGTAGAACCACACAGAGGATACAGGCTTTGGGAAGGCTGCCCAGACAATGAGTGCGACTGTGCAGGAGCCACGAATGGAGGATGCAGGAAAGCCCCCAGCTTAAAATTATTCTCACAGTTTTTTCTTCTACTTCCTACATCTACCACTACTTCATCTGTCAAAATAGGAAGTGTGCCATATCTGTGAGGATATTTATGCTTATGACCAGACCTAGTTACTTACAGGAGGTTTCACATTTACCTGACTTCAACTGACCAGAATAAAGTCTAATTTCTCGTGGATTTATGTGCTCATTATTTATTTAAGTTTCAAATTTTTATTATGCTAAATATTATTTTGCTATTTATTTATATGAACCTTTTCTATAAAAAGTAGTAGACATATATGGGAAAATAGTGAAAATGTTTCTAAAAATCCACCTTTTGTGGATCCTGTAAGCCTGAAGCTGTCATACCACATTACAGGGGTACTGTTGACCAGCTAGGAATGTGGGGCTGATATCCCACTCTCAGTCAAAAAATGTAGAGCAAAAGTTGAAACCACAAAACTGCATAGAATGTCCAAGACATGGTATCATAATTGTTTATTGCAGTGTTCCTTTCCATAAGAAGTCTGGATTATCACTGAATGCAATGACTGATTATACCTCTTTTATATAAAGCTGTTTACTCACACTATTGAGTTATTTTTTCCAAAAAACACTTCTAAAAACCAGCAACTTAATGTCAAATAATTTTGTGTTATTTGAGTGTTTCTAGAAATGTTTTGTTTTGGTCTGAAAAAAAAGGAAAACAGCTGGAAAAGTTTAGCAACTTCTCTGTAAAAGTCAAGGTGTAATACAGAATTATTTGCTCATTCATTTCTTTGAATTTGTCTAAGCACTGTGACATGTTTTGGTACAGTGATTTACTGCATGCCACTACACAGTGACAATAAGTGGTTTTGATATCAAGGTATAAATTTAGTCTTTAGTAATCTTGTAAGAAGCTTATTTCTATGACCTTATTGTGGTTGCCTTCATTAGAAGATTTAGTGCCACAGTGAAGGAAAGGCACCAATGAGGAAAGAGAGCTCACCATGAATGTCTTCAGTTTATTTGGTTGTTTTCTTTATTAAAAGAAATAAGAAGGTAAATGTTGCTGCTGCATTAATGTGTTGTACAAAATAATTTTTAGAAACAGAATGTGAAAAGGAAAAATACCTGGCAATATTAAGATACTTAGGATACAATTATAAAAATGCAACCTAGCCTGGCTCTATTTGACAGAACAGAAATATTGATCTTGGCAATGTTCACATTCAGTATTATTCAGGCATGTCCAAAGTGGTCTATTCATCACTCAGACTTTAATGATATCATGATTTTGAAGAAGACTATAGCTTATGATACTCAGAAGGCACCTTACTAACCATTACTGGAATTATTTCATTTCCATTCCTTTGAAAATTAGTTGCCACATTATTTTAATTCAATTATATAGTCTATACTTTTAACTGCTCAAATAAAAAATGACTTTTGGCCTTCTTGAGTCTTTCACCTATGTATCCCACATATTGAAAACTTATGATGTGAACATATTGTCAGTTGATGCTGTAGTGCATTTGTCAGTGTAAAAGGAGAAAAAATGGTTCCTCCAAGGAGAAAAATATAGCCAGTTATAGTACATTTAAAATCTTTATGAAGAGTGTACTTACTCATAGTACCCTTTACCATGAAAACAGTACATTTTATCAGATAATTGATCGATAGTCTTAATGTATCCTTAGAAATTTATTTTTCTAAGTCTCTGAATTTTTTTGGTAAAGCCCTGAGTAATTCTTAATTTTCATCTTTAACCTTGCTCTGGGTGAATACTCAGTTTCTTCTTGATCACATTTCTTATGAATAAAAATATCTGAATTTATTTTGTTTCAAGACCACTGGAAGGGGAGAATGCTCTGCTTACCAGTGTTGAGAGATCATAGCCATGTTGAGAGCTGCTTGCCTTTAGCACTACTAAAGGTAGGCTGAAACAATTGTAAGCAGGAGTTGAGGTTTGAATAAAAAATAAATAATAAAACAAAAATAAGCTAAAACCCAGCCAGTCAAACAAACAATAAAAAGACACTGAACTGGAATGACCTCAAGTAGGAAGGAACTGTGTTCAATTCTTAACGTCACTGGTGGTAATTCAGCACAGGAGTGATGTCACTGAGAAAAGCTGCAAAGAGGCCTGAAAATTATCTACCCAACTGAGACGTACTTTCTTAGAGTGGCTGATCTCTTGTAGATCATTAAGCCCTCTCAGGAAAGCTGCTTAATGTTATAAATTGATTCTCTTAAGAAACTGTGAGGACGGAAGACACACTTGAAGAGAGTAAAGAATTAAACAAAGAGGCCATTGAGGGATTTGTGATCGTGTTTCCAGCAGCAGTTTTACTCCCTGTTTACTAACTCCTTGCTGTGCTGGGGGCACACATTGGGGAATGCAGCAGATTTTGATTTGAGGGATTTTTTTGTTCATTTGGCTTTTTTCCTTCCCTTACTCTTAGCTGTCTGATGTCAGCTGGAACAGGTTGTTCAAATATAACCTGTATTAAAATACTTTCAACAGACCGTAAAGAATTTGAGGGGTTTTGGCTAGGCAGAAGCGAATAATCAGAGCATTGGCTATTTCTGGTCTGCCTGAGCTCCATAGTTCTGTGCTCTTTAGTGGCTGCCGTAACTATCTAAGGGTTTACCATAAGAGTTCTCACTTGAATAATGCGATAAGAGCCCTGAATATAGGAGATGTTTATGCAAAGGGCAAGCCTCACGCAGTAGGAAATCCCAGTTATCCCTTTAGCCTGTGCTCTCAGCCAGCCACATCTCTGCCAAAGCATACCATAGGAAAAGAACGTACCCTTACACAGTTACAAGCGTTTCATGATTAGTGCAGGACACTTCCAGCATTACTGTCCTGTGTCCCCTCAGGGATATACTTGTTAGACTGTTTTGGAATTAGCTTTTCTCATGGCCTTTCTGTGGGATCCTTTTGGAGCCTATACGCCTCGTCCATCTCCAAGAAATAAGATGAGATTTCGCTTTTTGAAGTCCTACAGGTATCTGTTCTGGTGGCTTACTGTGCAATTGACAGTAGCAATAGTTGCAACTGTGGATCTTTTTTATTCTTCTAGAGGATTACAGTATATAAAAGAATTGGAAATGGCTTGTATTAATTCTGACTCTCTAGAGCTCCGAAAGGTTTTGCTGAACATGATATATCAGAAAAAAAGGTATTGTTTCTGTGTAAGAGAAACCAGTGATCATGGAAGTGTATGCAACTGCACTTTTCAAGTAAATTATAACTTTGAATATTTTTGGCACTCAGAGATGGGGTAAAAGGTAGATTAACTTTTATGTCAGTGTTCTTATGAAAATATTAATTTTAAGTATTTTCAGTACCTATAAATTAGCATATTTAATTAAAAATATGACACACTGATACAGAATACCAAATCGGAATTAATATTTATAGTTGCGAGGCTTTTGCCAGAAAATCATATTTGTTAATTATTTTTGTGTTAAACATTTTTAAAAATAAGTATAGCAAATGAGAAAAACACACAGATTGTATTTTTTCCTAAACTATTGTTTAAAAATATCAGTAGCAATGTTTGGTTTCCATTGTTTGTCACATTACTTTTGGCAATTGAACCAATATGCGTTCTTTAATTTCCTTACTTTTATTTATAATACATTCATGTATATTTTCAAGTCAGAAACTCTTAGGATCCTCTCATTTGTATATAATTAATTAAAGAACATACTACACATCATCTTAATAATAACTTTTTAATCAATCCAACATTTGAATTTATTTGCACACATGTACAATACAAAATGCCTCAGAGGATAAATGCTTTATGTAGGATTACTGATAGCAAATACTGTATAGGTAAATACTGTTAAAAAGAACTGGCTAGATACTGCCCAACTTCTTTTAGTATTTTCTTTTGTAAAAGTTAGTCTGTTCATATAGAGGGAGCTGGGTTTATGACAAAAAAATAATACCAGTTAAAGGTATTAGAATAGAAAATAAAAATATGGTATCTGTTCAAAATTAGATTATGTATTTCCATTGAGATTCCCTTATGATAATCCTATTGTAAGGGGTTTTTTTGCTCAAAGTAAGCTGCTTATGTTTCTTTTATAAATTTGTAACAGTTGTTATATGTGTAAATATATGTGTATATATCTCAATGCTTCGAAGGCAAAAAGAAACATTTCATGTAACATGTTAGTATAGGATGTGGTTATTTTCATTATTATGTATATATTGCACATTTTCTAATTTTTCAATCTAGTAAAGTGAAAATATTCTTAAAAACTGTCAATTAAACTAAAAAACAAGGAACCTTTATCAGAAGTTCAGAGGTGTGAATGAATTTTGTGCTACCATAGAGTGTTACATGTTTGTTTTTCAGGAGCTTTTAAGAACTAGGATGAAGCCGAAGATAATTTTTTTAAAAAGTTTTGTAGTTGTATAACTGAACATGAGCCATATTCTTTGCTACTGTTTAATTTAACTGTAAGCCTCTAGGAGGAGAAATAAAAATCCTATATATATATTGCCAGGTCACTGCCATGGCTTCATTCACACTGTAGGTTATATTTAGAAATCTACTACAAAATTTTACAGTACTCAGTGCCTATGTAATTTAATAACCTTGTTTATGTCAACTGACAGCTCTGCTCACGTTACTCAGCCATTTGATGTCAAGGGACTTTGGTTTCTAAAACTATGTATCTGATAATGCTGTCCATGCATTCCATGATGAACACTGTTCAGCAAATATTTAGATTGTGAAGTTTGCCATAATTTTAATTTTTCTTTTGTTACATTTTGGGAAAACCCAGAATGTTTCTTTTGTGAGATAGTCATAATCTATTGATTAAATAGGCCATCATGTTTTAATTTACACACTTAGTTTCCTGGGAGATTCTGTGGTACATTGATCCCCATACAGCCAAATTAAGAATACCGCCTTATAGCAAAACAGTGAATTGAGTTTCTTTGCTAACCAGGAAGTGCTTTCAGAAGGTGACAGAAGGCCGATGCAAGCTTTCGCGGAGTAAGGGAAAAATATTTTTCTAGGAAGAGCTGAAATGCAAAGCAGTCACTTAGAGCTCTTCTTCCTCCACCTGTCCCATCAAATAAACCACGTCTTAAAGCTTCAGCAAATTGTACTGAACAAAAAGAAAGAAGCCGACTAAAAGCTGGTAGGTACAGTTATGATTTACTCTACACCAGAAATGCAAGTATTCTTAGCATTAGATGTAGAACCAAGGCCAGGAGTGGGTCCTTCACAGACAGGAGACTCAGGAGACTGCCAAAACATTTCACAATTTGCATAATTTCTTGCAGGCTGGAGGGGAAGGTTTGTTCAGTTTTGCAGGGATGCATACCCACTCTGCTCTCAGGAAGATGATCATTTTTCTACTCCAATACAAAAAAAAAGTGTACATCTTTATTTTGTTTCCAGAACACAGATAAGTCTACCTCTTTTCCTTTTTGCTTCCTCTCTCCCTTTTTCTTTTTTTCTTTCATTTCAAAGCCTTGAGTCTCTCTAAATTGAAGCACGCTTCCCTTACTGAAATGCAAATAGGGATCCAGTTTTCCTGCTGCATTTAGCTTTCCTCAGAAAAATAGCACTAGATATGACTGTGAAAACTGTGTCCTAAAAGCAGCACAGTTAAGTTTTAGAGCCTTCTGAAACCTCTGAAGAATTAATGGATATAGAAGATTTAGAAGCTTTTTTCATGATCTCTAAATCCTGTCACACAGGAATGAAGAAGAACTAAAGCACCTATCATAATTCCCTGCACATAACTGAGATGTATGAATAAGAACATGTTCTATGACACTCAGTTCTGCTAGATTATAAACACACCTCCCACTCACCTAGTGACAGGTCCTCAGGACCACTTAGAAGATTCTTCAGAGGCAACAGGATCTGCTTGGGTTGTCTGGCTGGCCATTAAGTCTTTTTCCACCATATGTGAGATTTTTCACCATTTGTGAAAAGCACAGTAACTGTCTGCTGAGTAAAACCTTTAAGTGGAGACAATTTTATAGAGATGGTAAGCTCCAAGGTAGAATGGGTGCTATGGAGATACGACACAGTCAATAATATGCGTGGAACTGAATAATCAAATAATTCGTAAATTTGCTAAATTATTGCATTGTCAGAACTACACCTTCATTCAGTTAGCTGTGGAGACACACTTCCCGAGACAGTAATCATGACACTTATACCTTCATCTGGAAAAGAAAAAGAAGTTATTTGTTGGGTGATGGGATTTTCTTTTGTTCTGCTTTCTTTCTGTTTTTCTTCTTTGGCTGCCATCTGGCATATTTCCCTGGACTAGACGAGCAGTCATGTGGCTGAAGCTACTGCCAGCACCACTTCTGCAGCCAGCTGCTCACAGCATTGGTACATAAGGAGGCAGATTCCCTCCTGCCAGATAATTGTACTCCAAGCCACTAAACTCTTGGGAACTGGGCTGGAAAGTGGGATATCTCTCTTAAACAGCAGTTTTCAGAAATCCCTCCTCTACGGGGACTTCTTAATTATGTCGCAGCTCTCTTAGTGAGATAAGTGTAATATTATGAGCTTTTTGTTATTACAAGCTTGGTGATGAAATGGAAATAGAAACCAGATTAAAGTTTATTGTTTTATTTATTAGGCATTACAGTCCCAGCCCACTGGAAATATCTTGGTTCTATTTCACCAGCCATTCAGCATTTTCTTGGAAATAAAATATTTAAATGCATAAGTGTGAACTTTTCTAGTGAACGCGATGAATCACACATTTGATTTCATATTTAGCTGTTCATATTCTGTAATTCATAGAATGCCATGTCACCACTAAAGGGATGTTTTGAGCCTCACTCAGACTTATTTTAGACAAATTTACATATCAAAATACCATCTACCCAATTCAGACATTTGGCAATGTTGACTTGAAGTCTTGGGAAAAGGGGCAAAATAGCAAGGCACATTGCAAGTCAGATTATGGAGCAATGGGAGAGCAGGTGCAAGTGAATCACATTTAACTCTTTGTGTTGGGGCAGACTTACCTGCTTGTCAAAACTGCCTACCACTGCCTACAACATCCCTGATGGTGGATAAATATAGAGTCTCAACACCACTTCCTAACAGTTCAGAAAGTCAAGGTCCAGTCCTTAGGTCCAAAAATGCAAGAATAAACTGCAGAGAAGTAACATGTTTGCAAGTTTCAGCTTTTGATTAAAAATCATCATACAGATAGGCTAAGTGAATCTATCACAGTGGGACAGATTGCATCTGTCAGTGTTGCTTATTGCTGCTTTGGATTAGTGCTACCTGAGTCCTTATTCAGTGGGATTTTGTGCTTCTTGCTGCACCCTTGGAAGTGATTTAATTAGTGTGAAATAAACAAAAAACAGAAGTATATCTATGGGTATTTTATCAATATTTTTTTCCAATTTATGCTTAAGTATGTTCTGATAGCCAAGGCCAGATCTTCTATGAATAAGCACAAGAAACATTCCATTATACACAGTGAAGTAAACCATGATGACTAGTGTTGCTACAGTTTACAATAAATAAATGTCTGAGCTTTGCTGTTTGTGGCTAATATGTCCCCACACAAAGCCAGCCTTAGAGATGGGACTAGGCACAGACCTTAGCATCTCTTGGAATGCAGAAAAAGATTGCACTAACCATAAACACCAGGAAATACTCAGTTTGATTTACAAATTGTAGATGTCTATGAATATTTATGTAAATGTCAGAAGTATCTGACTTGCAATTCCCTGATGTATCACAAATTCTGGGAGCACTATAAATAGACCTATCATTCAATCTGTTACCAAATACATCAGGAACAAGCTGACGCAAGTTCAGCACGTACCATGCCCAAATGTTGTAATTAATTTCTAGATACCTCATTAAATAAGAAAAGTAGTACAAGGGTAACATATTAACATTTATTTTATGGCATTCCAGAATTTGGTTTTTTTTCCATTGTGGATCTGAATAGATTTTTTAAGTGGAAAACTGATATTTCCTATTGGAACTAGTAAATCCAGTTTATTTCTGTGCCCTAGAAACCTAATAATCTCCAGCTCATTTTGTGTTTCTGTTGTTTCTATGAAAGGAATTTGTGAGTGTTAATTGAAAACTTCTCTAATATGCTGAAAGGTAATTTAATGCTCTAAAACACCTTTCTTCATGGTGCAATAAAGGAAAATAAGACTGAAAAAAGAGGCTCCTGCCCACCTTGAGGGGTCTGGCACAAATACCATTCTGGTGCCTTTAGCAGTAGGGACAGTTATACTTCCAGCACATAGGTGGTCCACACAAGTGAATCCAACTTTTGGTTTCCGCCAGCAGTTAGAAGCAAATATTTGAATGAGAACAGTAAGAAACTTGGAGTTTACAGTATAATCTAGATAATCTCCTCAACATCTTCAGCAGTTCCGTGTGTATGAGTATGCCAGAACTCTCCTTACTGTCTATATTACTTAGCCAAGAAAGTCTGAGTATTTTACTTATTCACAGTAAATGTTGATCATTATGCAATAAAAAAATTGTCGAATTTTTCTCTTCTGCAGTATTTTTTGACATTCATTTCCACAGATGGACTCTATGCAAGATATTCTTCATCCTGGTGTCTAATTTTCCCTTGAAACATTTTAAGTAGCATTGTGACCCAAGGATTGTTGTTTTATGTATTTGAAGGCCACTTTTTTCATCAGCTTTCTAACTAATTTTTTCACATGGAAAAATTTTATGTCCATATCATTCATGTTGCCAATCTCCTAACACGTCCACCTATCACAATGCTCTTGTTAATGCAGAATGACCAGAAGCAATTGCAGAGCTTCTGATGAGGAAAAATGATCTAGAATTATAATATTACTATTCTCACTGAAAAAAAAAAACAACTCATTATGAAACTTCTATTATTCCCCTCTATCTCATTGCTGATGTAGATTAACAGACTTGCTGATTAACTGGTTTTAAGTCATGAGCAATAACCTCCCATTCCTGGTGCTGTCTGTACTGACCAGGCTACATATTCTGTGTTCTTAACACTGTTGGGTAGTCTCACTCCCATCACTGTGTGTATTTTTCTTCGTCTCTCCCCATTCTCTTTTCTCAGAGAATTTTACAAGGACACAGTATTGTGTAAAGGCAACAAGGATCATTTCAGTAGGTAGAATTTCAACCTCACTGGAAATCTTGCATTTTTAAAAGAAAAAAATCCCAACCCAACTTTATGGCAAATAGTTTTACATAATTTCCCATAGGAAGAACATTTTTATGTTAAGATAAGGATAAATAAAATGTTATTCAGGTTTTCTTTTTTTTAATAGTGTCTCTTCCTCAGGATTTCTGACTTGCTAGAAGGCTAGGAAATCCCTCAGGAAATATATCAGAATGCATACAGCTGAAGAAATGGGGGGTTTTTGCAGTAGGAAGAGACAGATGTTTCCCATCAACGTACTCATACACTTGATCATTATATACATGTGTACCGTATAAACAATCTGTACACACACAAACACACATGTGTGGGTGTATCCTACACTGAAGTGTACAAGCCATCAGAAGTTTTCCAGGAAGAAGCTGAATACACAACACTTACTTATTGTTTGTTCACATGAACTTGGTTTTTCTTTATTTGTTTTACCTTTGCAACATTTCCAGTCAATACTTGGCTCTTCAGAGACAGCTTTCACAGGCTTTGCTACAAATTTCTGTTGAAGTTGTAAAAGTAAATGACACAGTTGAACAAACACCAGGATCAGATAAGCTCTTGTTAACACTAGCTGAAGTTGTTTAGCTAGTAAAGAAACCTGAAATGGAAAAAAATTCCTAACTATTTAAAGGGCTGTCTTCAGGTGGAGGATGGAAGGCCTCAGTTTTGTTTTGGTTGTAACTGACGTAAGTGAAGCAAAGGGACAAATAAACAAATAAATTTGTAACTCCAGCTGAAGCTACATGTGCATTACTTTAATAGATGCTATGAGTTACCCTGTGAATCCAACTCTATTGACAGCTGCAGGGAAGTGGACATTGCAGATGGAGCAGAATCTGCTGCTCAGACAGCTCTGGTGTAAGGCACAAGCATCATGTGGCACTACGAAACTGATGCATTTTTTACCTTTCTTCTTATATACTAATAGGTATGGATGCATTCTTAAATTTACTTGGTTTTCCTAAGTATGTGAAATGTACTTAAACTTCTAGGTAACCGCCCAGTTGCATCATTTTTCTTTACTTCTTGCTCTTCCTCATGACATAAAAAGGAAATGTAAATACCGTCATGCAAACATTAAACTGGAAACTCAGAGAAACCAGTTATTTTAAGCAACAAAGTTCATCTGTTTTATATCATGCACTGCAGGCTAAGTCAAGTGTTTTGACATAATTTTCACTCCATTGAACCAGGGACTGAACAATCAGAAAATTGATAATTTGAAAACTGGGTTATGTCGCTAAAACTGTAGAAGTAAAATCCACAGAATTAAGCTTCTACTGCTGGCAAAGGAGAAAATGAAGTTTCTTTTAAGTATTATGTAAGAAAAACACTGGAGTGAACTTGTCATGCAATATCTAGAAGTGATGGGTTCCTGATGATAAGTGTTATTTGGATCTGGGAACAAGGAAAAAATTTACACTGGTCTAGCATATGTGGTAAATCATGTGAACCTTCTGAAAGAAAATGTTGATTTTTAAAGAAATGTTTCTACTTCAAATAGAGGGGAGAAAATGGAGGGGGAAGAAAAGAAACAACAACAACAACAACAAAAAAAAAGATAAAAAGGGAATGTAATTTCTTAACATTGATCCTAGAATCCAGATGATTCCCTTAATGAAGTAGTCATGCAGCCTTAATGAGCATGTAAGTGGCAAGTGGCGTTTGTTCCATGTCTCCTCTTGGCCACAGTCTTTGTTTAAGCTCTCTCCCACATGACACAGTAAAGTGTAAATTGGAACATGGAACATGACATATTTGAGGCTTATCTCATTTTGGCATAAAAATACATGTAGTTTTGTTTTACTATAAACTCTGCGTGGGATCATAGTAGACAAAAGGAACTCCAGACAGAGTGGTTTTCCAATACAAATACAAGAACACACTAATGCCAAAATAAGGCTTATTGTTTACACATAAGAATAAAATTATTTAAAACAGTTGGTATATTAATTTATAGGTGAGGCCAACAGCAAAATGTAGTGTTATGTCATTAAAAATCAGTTTCATGAAACTGACAAAATTTTGTCCTCACATACAGAGGAACAGAGATGTCTGCGATCCACCAAAGATTTAAGTTTTGCTGTCACAGTTCTTCTTGCTTGACTACCCCTATTATACCATGATTAAAATATAAATTTTTATTTATACTAAACATAATTTTCAGTCTGAATTACTAAATGCACCATATATTAACCCACAAATTAATGTAATATTTAAATATAAATAATAGTAATCCAGGTAGTGTCTGTTAAACATCTAATCATGCAGTTATATGACTGCCTTATAAATGCTGAAAGTCACAAACTATGTTTTGTAGTAAAAATCTGATGTAAAACCTCTTTTCTAGGTATCTTGATGCTATCAAAAAGTGCTAGCTGCTCTGATTTTAGTGAGTACTATGGGCCCTGATTTTTCCAAGGTTGAATCTGCAGAGTGAATAATAAAACAACCCAGAAATGTTTTCAGCTGGTGAACTGTGACTAGCTGACGTGACATGGCAAGGAGGCTGTAGCCAGGTGGGGGTCAGGCTCTTCTCCCAGGCAACCAGAAAGAGGACAGAGGACAAAGTCTCAAGCTGCACCAAGGGCATTTTAGAATAGATATTAGAAAAGAAATTCTTTACAGAAAGAGTGGTTGAGTGGCATTGGAATGGGTTGCCCAGGGAACTGGTGGAGTCACCATCCCTGGAGGTGTTTAAAAAAGGGCTGGATGTGGCACTCAGTGCCATGGTTTAGTTGGCAAGGTGGTTTTAGGTCTTAGGCTGGACTTGATGATCTCCAAGGTCTTTTTCAGCCTAGTTAATTCTGTGATTCTCTGACAGGGCCATGACAGTAACACTAACCATTCCTGCTCCCTGGAACTGACTATGTGGGGCAGAAATACTCTTTCTGGAAAGGTCCTTGCTTCAGGTCTCAGGTGGCCCATGGCATCATTCAAACCAAGAAGGGTTTGCAGCCTTTCTACTATATTAAAACAGATTGATCCCACTTTTATACAGGGCTATATTATTTTCTGCTTGCTCATATTGCAGTACAGTAAACTCCAAATGGTTTTAGTTATATCTTGGAGAATCACAAGAGTTTGTTTAAAAAGCTTTTATTTTTTTCCTTTGTCCTCAAGTAACTAAATCTTAAAGGGTTTTTCAAAACCAGAAAAGCCAGGAGCTTTCTTAAGATGCAGTTGAGATTTTAATCTAAAACCTGGACTCTAGACACTTCAAGGAAAATACTTAGTCTGTGAGACTGGAAATACTATTTCAGAGGTTAACAAGGCAGTATAGTGTGACTTTGACATCCACACCCTGAAAAATTTAGTTATCTAAAATTTTAGTGTTCACTGCACAGAGTGATTGTGTGACCCAGAGTGGTCATTGTGATGCTCTGCTTTTTCTTTTGGGGCTCAAAGTAGGGAGCTGTTAGGCAGCAGTATAAGGAATTCACCCAGACTAATGCTATCATGCAAAACTCACCAGCTTCTTCTTCCTTGACATTCTTTCAAGATGTAGATTTCACAGCTGTCTAATGCAACTGTTTTAGGAAGTAGGAAAAGGAGCAGACAGTCTTGGAAAAGCTGTGCTTGCTCTTTCCACTAAGAGAAAGATTTTATGGATTTGTGCTTTCTTCACCCTTTCATAGAAAAAGCTGGTCTTTGACCAAGAAGATATTTTATAATTTGGACCATTTATTTTGAATTAATATATTCTGATCATGGTTTCCAGTAGCTAGTGTGAGTTTAAGTGCAGGAGGATAAAAAGCAATCAGAGGATGCAGTGAAAGATTGCACTGCAGATTTATTGCAGTGTAGAACTGTCTAATTGATCTGCAGTTCACCAGGTTCTTAGCTTTGATAAAGAGAACTAGATGGATTGTATTAACAATTTATTGTAAATATTTTCCCACGTGTTGCTTCTAAATGGTTTAGATAACATTTCCTTTTGATGCAATATATTTATTCGATCCTGGAACATTTAATTCACCGTTAAATGTCATACACTCTGTTACTATAAAAGGAAAAAACTTCTTCCAAGTACATATTGTTTCAGCAAGACATGATCTTGTGCATGCCAGCTCTTCCGGTTTACAAAGTCACTTCAAAATAGCTGTTTTCAGAGTCATGGTAATAATGTAAAACAATGTAAAACTCTCTGTGGTAACAATGTAAAGTGCTCTTGGGCATCTGTGCTTGAAGTCCCACAGTGCTTATCCTAACTTTGGGCAGCGGCATTATTTTTGCATTTATGCTGGATCCTCTAGGAAAGTAAAGTATGAATATAATGTTAGACAGACATTGTGCTTCTACATCCTTAAGGAAAGGGATCTTTTTCTTCAATTATGTTTACACTTTTAGTTCATCTGTATTTAATATTTTTAGGTATAACCTAAATATTTGTGTTTCATTATAGTTTTGATCTATTCCTATTCATTAATTGAAGTCATTGCAGAATTTCTGCCATGTTTTGGGAACTTATTTCTGGCTAACGAATTGCCAGTTTTAGTTACCTTTTTTCTGTTTCTCGTGTAACTAAGAATATGTATTAACACTATGATTTCATTTACCATTGGTAGATTGTCACTTGGTTGATATAATATCTGTGAAAAGAAATCTTTTCATACATGACAGGAAGACAGATAAAGCATTAAAATTTTATGGCAAACCCCTAGAGTGGACAAACATGGCAGGCCATTTGTGCTAACATACAGAAATTTCCTGTTTCCAGCTTCAAACCTTATTCATAAAATTTTACATTGTTTTTTATCAGCACTGTAGCACTCACAGCCACTGAAATTGTGGAGGCATTTATATAATTCATTTTTGAAACCTACTCTATCATGGTGAATTTAGTATCACTACACAAATTTTGTTTGTAATTCTTGCTGACAGCTATTCAGAATTTGCAAGGTACATGTTGATGCCTCTGTCAATTAAATTTAACCGAAATTACGGCAAAAACTTAAAGGCTCTCTAAAGAACTTTTTAATGAATGAAATACCATTTCAGCAATGCTGCTGAAAATTTAATTTACAAACTTACTTGCTGTATTATCCAGGCCACCCAAGTGACCTGCAAGCACTGAAATTTCCTAGAATATCAACTCACAGAACCAAAACAGCATTCCTGCTCGACATGTGTCTGTAGGTCTGCACACTTTGGAGCAATAAACAGTAAACCACTACTGCTTGAGCTCCTCCCTCTTAGAACTGCTGTAAAGTCAATTAGTCAGTGATGTAAAATTTAGTTTGTGTAAAACACCACTTTGAAATCTTGCATTTAATCGTCAGTCATTTTGAAATGGTACAAAGAGTTAGCTGATAAGGAAGTCAAGAGTTTTTGTTTTTGTTCTTTTCCATTTTTAGTTCAAAACAAAACTTGCTTTTTTTTCCCTCAAAATTCTCCCAAAATTTTGGCAGCCTAGTTAAAATAGACAGTACAGTGCAGCTCTAAGACATTGATCAATGTTGAATATGCCTGATCTTATCAAACAGAAGCCCCATGCACTATAGAAACAAATATATATTTTACCTGTAATTTGGTATACACTCAAATTCGTGAAGAATCTTCTGTAACACACTGCATTTAGGGTCCACTAATGTGTTAGACAAAAGTACAGGAAAAATATTTTCAGGATTGGCTCTTTGACATCTATTTCATTTGAGATTTGCATGTTTTGTGAGATTTTTTTATATATAAAGTAGTAAAAAAAGTAAAATAGTGGTCAGGAAAAAAACAAGGGAGTTAGTTCAGCTTCTTGCTATTTATACCAGTAAATTTACAGGGAAAAATATTTTCCAAGAGCTGCAGGAATTGAAATGAACTGAACTTATCTTGCTGAGATATTCGTCAGGAAAGTGACATACAAGGATGAATAATCCAAGTTGATTAAAACCAAGGAAATACATGGATTGCAAGAGGTTTAGGGAATCATTTAGCACTTAATTCAAATGGCTAATACTGGAATATAGATAGTCCAGTATTGCTGCATTTCTAGCTTTTATTTATTGAGAGGGAGAAGTGATAGTGGAACACGTGACAAAAATACAGCCCTGAGATGAGAAGAGGGTCTCCAGTTGTTCATTGAAATACAAACCTGGTTAATAAAGCTGCAGATGCTTTGGTTCATTCTTCATTATTTATTTTACATTTTATTCTTGATAGTTATATAATTTTTATTAAAAAAACAAAACATAAGGCTGCAGTTTTTTGGTGAGGCTTCTATCTTACTTTTTCTGACTTAAAAAAAAAAAAAGGTATAATAGTATATTATTGCTGTGCTTTTTTTCTGTCTAAAGATGTAAATAATCCATCAGTTTACTGGGTGGTTAGAGTTACTGTTTGCTAAACTTACAATGCAAAATGAGGCTGGAAAGTGTTATTAGCAATCATCAACTTCAATTTATAAATCAATGGTAACAGAGTAAAAATCAGTGTGCGTACCTAAAATCTGTCATGTAAACTAAATCTATTAAGCAGATAAATACCACTCTGTGTATTTAACAGCCATGATTTCTGTAGCGGGGCTTTGTTGTTCAGGAATAATAGCCCACCAGCTGAAGGAGATCCCAGACTGACTTCAGACATGAGTAAGACAACAAACTACAGGGGCAGAAGTGAGATCTGAAGTCTAAATTGAAAAAAAAGCAAGTAAAGTATTATTGAAAATTGTTATTTTAAAATTACTTTTTGTGCAGCAGGGATAGAATTAGCAGTACTTTTTTGCAATATGGGTCGTGTTTTCCACTTTAAGGAAAAATTATTACTTTTGTGACTGATATACCTACCAAGGGAAGAGCAACAAGTTCTGTTACTCCATTGTGGCTGATCTGTCTTATTGAAAGGGCCTCTCTCAAAAAAGCTGAAGTGGAATAACTTTGAATGTGGTGCTGACATGCATATTCAGATTGAAACCAGAGATTCATGTCTACACCACAAACTGGAATTACTGAAGTTCTATCAGCTCCATATATCTGTGAATAAATCTCTGCAGGAGAGAAAGATTCAAGTTATTCATTTCATTATGTACTGCAGGAGACAAAAGATCAAATAAGTTTCATGTTCAAACTAAAACTAGACCAAATCCAGGATACATAAAGGATGAAAGGATGACTGTATTATAGGAGAGGCCTAAAGGTTGTTTAAAAAAGTGATTTAACTCTTCTGATATTCAATGGCTTTTCTTCATTAAGATTTTTTTTTTTTATAAGAGTTGAAGAGAGCTTTTTGTCAGGGAAATTATTCATATTATTCTTAAGCTCCAATGCATTTTTTTTTATTCCTTTCTCTAATGCTCTGTAAACCCCTTAGCCATAAGGGGTTTACAGAGTTAAAGGAGACCTGTTTAAAATGGCATTCTCCAAAAATCGAAGTAAAGCCATGCCAGAAGGATTTGACAGGGCTTAAAGGAAAAAGTCTTAAACCTACAAAATGAGGTTTTTCATGTAGAATTTTTTCATGTATTAAGAATGCAATGCATCTCCAAAACTACCTCAATCAATATATGTATTTTTTTTTAATGATAATCCACAGATCCTCATTACTGTAATGTACTTTATCCCCTGCACTGGACATCACCATACAAACCATATGAGTCAAAATAGACAAGATCCGCAACCTAGAATCTTTCTGAAGCAATGAAGGAAGGTCAGAAACAAGAGAAACTTTGTTGTATCTCATCCCTCAGTGTGAAATGCAAAGGGCAAGACCAGGAATTGAAAGTTGTCATATTGCTGGACACTAAAATTAATAGAATCACTGAGTCATTGTTATTTTCAATCATATTTTCCTTACCATCACACGGGTCACCTTCTATTCTATAGATGCTATTTCTCTTTTTTTGCTCTCCACTGATCTCTTATTTTTTCCCTTTTCAGCATCTCTTTCTTCTTCTTGAGTGTTATTTTGTTTTGTTTTTCTGTAGGTTTTTTACTTCTAACACTGTCAAATCACTTTTTGAGAGACGTCTTTTTCTGCAAATCTGACATTTCTATAAATGTCTTTGATTAAGAACATAGAGCATTAACATATTTGAACTCTTTTGGCACTACAGGTTTAATTGTCAGTATCTACATTTCTGAAAACCTTCATTCAGATCTTAGAAGGACAGAGCTTACCCTGTTTTATTTTGAAAACAAAACCAATCCTTCCCCAACATCCTTACTACTTCAGAAGTTAAGAACTGATATTTAGTACAAATACCTGCTGGCCTACATTTCAGAAATTTGTGGTCATCCCTATCAAGGCTGTGGATGAGTAGATCTGAAGGCACGTTGCATTCCTGAGAGCCTCTTCCCTGAGACCTCTGAGCCTCCAGTGATGTGCTGCCTGGCACATGTCTGTGTCAGGCAACTCAGCCACAGATCCTACTGCTTCATTTGCTGGGACTGGGCATGCAGAGGGTCTGTATGAAGAAAACTCCATGCAGACAGGGGGACATGGACCTTTCATGAGGTGGAAAGCTGAGAAATGCAATCATAATTCTAGTTGTCATGAGTTTCAAATGGGTTTTTCTCATTTACTTCAGTTAAAATGATGCTTTTCTCTTGCTCTAGGTAGTTGAAAATTTATTAATTATTAGAAAAGTTTTTGAGTCTTTGTTTTCCTTAGATGTTTTTCTGAGGATGAATATTGCCAGAATTAGTGGTTGCTGTATGTTGTTCTGTGCAAGTTTTTTCAGAATAAAAATTTCTGAGTAGAGCTTTATCTAAAATTAAGACTTTTTTGAAGTTTCTGGCCAAGGGTCATAAAGAAAGTAAGCAAGAGAGTGTTTGAGGGGATAGCTGCTATGGTAGAAGGAAAACACAGTGCAGATGCAAACCAGGAGAACTTCCAACACAGTTTTGAGAATTTTGGAGAGAAGAGATGGGATTACTAAGATCCAAATATTCATAAGATTATTAAATTTATCCACATTGTTGTATGCAGTGTAAAAAAAACATTGAAGAAATCATAGTATTTTTCCTGCAATCAGTGAAATATGTATTAGATTGAGAACTTTTTTAGGCAAAGCAGCTTAGTAGCTCATCCTTGTCTTTGCAAAAATGGCACTCTGAGAAAGGTTTCAGATGCCAAGACTTCTTTTTAGATTGTAAAAGGCAAAAGTGAATCATTTATTTGTGTTCTTGTCCTAAGTAACAGAACACAATGGATGGAAGCAAAAGGGAAAAAAACTCCACCAGTTGCCCTCTTCTTAAATGTCACCTTATCTGGATGATGATCAGCTGGATTGACTTTACAAGACTGACTTTATTTACATATACAAAAATTGCTTAAAAAGCAAAAATAAATTCCAGTGTTTTATAACTTCATGTTCCAGAGACAGTAATGTGCATCTTGCTGTGATTTGTACAGCTGCCAGTGTATTTTGAATCCTAGTTCAAATTAAATTATAAGTTATGAGATATGTGCCTGTGAGCTCCTAGATTTAAAATAATATATTATTACAGCCAACATTTAATGTCAGTAGTTGGCTTTAGCAATGTTTGCAATATAAAATACAAAATAATTTTCTGAGTTTTTAATACAGTGAATTATTATTTTAAAAAATTTTCAGTGTTACAGTTTGTAGATTAAATTTTTCTGAAATTTTCTATAAGTGAATCTTCAAGTAAGATTTAATATAATCTAAGAGGGTTTTTTTGTTGGTGCTTTCGTAAGTAATCTCAGGTGATAATTTTAAAAAGTTCAGAATTGTCTTTTCAGTCCAGTCTGTTTCGTTTTTTGACCCTCCCTTGCACATGCAATAGAAACCAAACAAACCACCCTTCAAAATTACATGTAAAATGCTGACAGTAGTTTAAAAGGGCTGACTCTAGTTTTTGTAGGTTTTGTGCAAACACACTGAAATACAGCCCATATGGTCTTAACCAATAGTGAACACATTCTGTAAGACATGCTGCATAAATTAAGCTGTTTCAAATAAGAACTGCTGCAATTTAGATTTATTTTCTCTGTGTTCATGGAATAGATCCTCATGGAAGCAAAGTTCAGATACAAGACAAGGAAGTGAACCAAGATAGCCATGGCTTCACTAAGGACAAAAAGGTCCTGACCAGTCTCTGGGCTCTACTGTGGTGGAGTGACTACAATGCTCAGAAAGGGAAGATCAACTGGTGTAATCTGCCTGGGCTTCTGTCAGCTTTCCACACAGTTTCACACGGAATCATAAACGCCAAACTGGAGAAACTTGGATTTTAAGGGTAGCCTAAGGAAATGGTGAGATGGATGCAGCCAGACATAGAGCCAATGGCTCTATGTCCAGGTGGGGGCCAGGGATGTGTGGTGTCCCTCAGGGCTGGCTTGAGGCTTGGGCTCTTCAGTGTCTTTAACAGTGACAGAGGCAGTGGGGCCAAGTGCACACTCAGGACATTTGCAGGTGACAGGAAGCTGAGCAGTGCAGGCGACACTACAGAAAGATGGGATGCCATCCAGGGGCACCTGGAAAAACTTGAGAACTGAGACCATGAGAACCTAAGAATGTTAAAAAAGTCCAAGTGCAAGGTCAGAGCAATCCCAGATGTAAGTGCAGAACTGGGAGAAGAACTTATCGAGGGCAGCCCTGCCAAGAAGGACTCGGAGGTTCTCATAGCTGAGAAGCTGGACATGACCCAGCAATGTACCCTTGCAGCCCAGCAGGCCAAACATGTCCTGGGCTGCATCCAAAGCAGTGTGGGCAGCAGGGCCAGGGAGGGGATTCTGCCCCTCTGCTCTGCTCTGGTGAGACCCCACCTGCAGTGCTGCATCAGCTCTGGGGTCCCCAACATTGGAAGGATCTGTTGGAGCAAGTCCAGAGGAGGCCACAGAGATAATGAGCAGGCTGGAGTACCTTTTCTATGAAGTGAGGCTGAGAGAGTTGGGGTTGTTGAGCCTAGAGAAGAGAAGGATCCAGGAAGACCACACTTCAGCCTTCTAGTAATTAAAGGGACTTAGAAAAAAAGAGGGAGAGCAACTTTTACAGGGACAGATAATGATAGAACAAGGGAGAATGGTTTTAATATTAAACAAAGAGGAACATTAGATTAGATATTAGGAAGAAATTATTTATTCAGGCAGTAGTAAGGCACTGGAACAAGTTGCTCAGCGAAGTTTTGAATGCCTTTTTCCTGGCTTTGTTCACAGCCAGGTTTGATGGGGCTCTGGGTAGCCTGGTCCAGTGGAAGGTGTCCCTGCCAATGGCAGAGGAGTTGGAACTGGGTGTTATTTAAAGTCTCTTCTAACTCAAACTGTTCTATGTTTCTCTGATTTTTTTTGGTTTTTAAGGGAATATGTTGTAATATTGATAAATACCATTTAATTCAAAAAAGAACACCCTAAATAAAGAAAAAGAAGACTTGACGCCTTTCCTCTTTCCTTTTAATTAGAGGGTCTTTCTGCATTTAACATAGCATCATATATCTAGAAAGAAGTTACCTGGATTGAATTCAGTGTTAAAAATAGAGGTAGCTTTGCTAATCAAGTACTGGTGGAGGCCACAATGAAAAAAGAATAGATTGATTTGCTATATTAGAAGGCCACCATTAGAGTATGTAAAAAGAAAACACTGGCTAGGTATCAAGTAGTAGGTACTAGTCTTAGAATAGCTGTCCTACAGGAAGTACATTGAGGTCTGCATATAAACATTCCTCTGTGCATATCCATACAACAGGCTAAGCTGGCATGTTTGATGACACACAAAGTATCTGTTGCTCTTAGAAGGGTAAAGAGGAAAGATGCACATTGTCCATGGCAATGCACTGGCAATACTGAAATGATTGCCTCCAATTTAGACAATTTATATTTCTGCAAGAACATGAAGCTTCTGGTCACTGTTATCTCAGTTGGTATTTACAGTTGGTGTTGCTGAGGGTTGCTTTGAGATTTATCCTGCAAAGTGGTTTCGTTGTGCCTGGTACATTGTTTAATAAGGGGAAATTCAAACATGTAAATATGGAATAAAGAGTTCAGATAGAACTAACAAATTAGTCCTAAACTGAGAAGAAAATAGAATCAATAAATATCAGAACATACTATATCTCTCCCTCCTGAATATTCAGGAGAAGTAGGCCTTACATGAGTTTTCACTGGTAGGCATAGCTGCAGTACTATATACATGGATATTCCTTTTGATCATTTTACTTTTCCCCCTCTGGGGAGGAAGAGGGGAGAGGTCAAAAGTGCAGCTTTTTTTTTTTTACTATATTAGATATGGATTGGGACAGTGGTGTCTTGGCATTGTGATCTCTCACAAAATCCAAATATGGTAAGATGTGAGGCCAAATATGGAAATATGTCAAGTTTACATTTCTATAAAAGGAAAAAAATTAATCCTATCTACATTCAGCTCAACTGCTGTAAGACAGTGGAGAGGCAAAAAAAAAATCTGCAATCCCCATGTTATATAAACCTATAGGTTTTATTCTGGCACCGTAGGATTTATCAAGTACCTCCTGAATCACCCAAAACCTAGGTTTCTAACATAAAATAGGCAGGAAGCCATAGTACACAGAAGGATAGATAGACAGCTGAGAGGAGCAATTCTGTCTGTCTTAAAATAGATGTCTGAATCATGGAAACAGACTACCCCAGCAAGTGCCTATCAGAGCTGTCTCTAGCAGGAGCCTAGCTGACCAGTTTAAATGAGCAGCCAATCTTCTGGCGGCTCAAGGCTAGTGAGAAAACTCCTTTCTTAGTGTGCCTTGTTTAACTCTTAATGAATAATTCATGACAAGTAATGTACTCTCAATGTAACCTTCATTTGTTCTCATAGAAGCTCTCCAGTAACTTGCAACTTTTTAAAATACATCATTTTTTTCCTTTAGTTACAGTTTTGAGTTTGACGGTTTTGTGTTAAAAATCAAACACATATTATACTTTTTAGTGTTTATAAAAAATGTTTGTTTTTTTCTTTTCTCACCCCATACAAGTCAAATTAAATCTTTGGAGTTTTTCATACTTCAAAAACAAACAGAAGTAAAACATGACTAGCAAATTTTATACAAATTCAAGTGGATTTTTTGAAACACAAGTGTCATAGAAGTATACTTCCTCTTCAAGAAAGGCTTTGTAACATAATGAATAATTTAGATTTAATTTTAGTTCCTGACATTTTTCTGAAGGACTTAGAAGTATGGATGAAGTCATTCTACCAAACAAGAGTCTTATCCGTGTCTGACTCATTCCGGTCATGGTCCCATACCTGTGGATGCCAAGTTTCCAGTGAAAGACATGGAGAAATCCACTCTACTGTTTTGTAGAGAACTCTTCTGTTACACTAATGTAGTTACCTCATCTCAGATTTGCTTTCCAAATGAATTTCTGGTAGTAAATGTTGTTTGTTTGCAAAAAGAAAAAATGTTACAGAAACATTCATTTTAGAGTATGTGTGGTTGATGTAGGCAGCTTTTCTCTTAATGTTTGATTTTTGTTCTAGCCAAGACAAAATTGGGGAAAAAAGAATGCTTTACTATAAAAGACTAGCTAACATACTTAAAATTTAAGTGTAAATTTTCAGGTTGACACACAAGTTTTGTTTGCTTGAAACAGTGGTCTATTTCTACTCTTGAAATACATACATAGCCTTAGAATGGTGGTGTTCCTAGAAGTCTTCCTTTTCTTGTTAATCTCACACTATCCCATTCCTCTGAACAAGATGATGATGAAAGAGGGCACGTCTTACAAAATATAGTGGTTCTCAGACAGTAAGCCTGACACTCAAGAATTACTTTGTCCAGGACCAGCCCTAATTATGAAATCTTTGTAAAAGGAATCTAATTCTCTCTTGTCTTTCCTAGCAGCCACTGCTTCATTTGGGAAAAAAAAAAAAAAAAAAAAAAAGAAAAAAAAGAAAAAAGAGAAAATATGTCAGTCTACCTTTTCTTTTAGTCTAAAAAGCTGGCATATTACTCTTGGAAACCATAGCTACTGCTTAACTCCCTACTGAGTTAAGTATTAGCCACCAATGTTTATTTTTTAAGCAACTATTTAGCTAAGAAATTGTAGTCCGAGTTTGTGTAGGGCAAATAGTCCAAAAACAGAAGGTCTGATGGAAACATTGATAGATTTTTCCTTTCACCTTGTAATTAGTGCTGTATTATTAATTAGTGTAGTAAGCCCATTTAGATCTGACAAAAAGAAGTTTATATAATGCAACCTGTGTTTTCATAGGTCTATGTATTGAGAGATAGATAGATAGATAGATAGATAGATAGATAGATAGACAGATACACACACCCATGGTTCAAACTGGGGGGATTTTTTATGTTTCTTTTTTAAAAAAAGAAAAAAGCAACCTGACACACTCGGCAGCCTTAGCTCAGCTGAAGTCCAAAGTCTTCCAGTAGGGTGGTATTTAATTTTAGGGTATTCGCTGTTATACAGTGTTAATCTAACATTAGCAGACATCATTTATTCCAACCTTAATGACAGACATAACCACAGACCACAACATAGCTGATAGCGTTGTTTGCCTAGAATATAATGTTTCTCAGAAAAAAAGTATTCTCCAACTCTGAAAAATTAGCTCTTTTTCTTTTCTTTTTGAATCTGTAGCAATGAAGGTTTACACAGGTTCTATTGTTATTTCTGCAATGGAAATCTATGTGGACATGCAATGGTCAGTTAGTACTGAGGTTGCTAATCTGTAATTGCATAACAGATTAAATCAAATTAAAAGGAGGCAGGAGTAAAGGCAGAAGGACACATTTCCAGCCTGACATATATCAAGAACCCATCTTGCCATGCAAGGGAGCAAGGCACTGTAAGGCCTCTCTGTGACATGTACATCCTTTACTGCCGATGGTACAGCTCAGGCAGCAGCACCTGGCAGCTTCCAAGGAAACTGAGACTGAGCATATTCAGACAAGGCATCATATTAGTGCTGGGTATTCTCACAGAAGACCCTCTTTGCCATGCTGCCTATGAGGAGTTTAGCATATTTGATTCTGTGTAAAGCCTTTGTAGGGCACACAATAACCTTATTTACACTGCAAGTATTGAGCTAATAAGCCATATTTATTTATAAATTGGGTAGCTCAGTTTGGGCAGGCAACTAGATTTAAGTGGATTTAGAAAGGAAACACCAGCGACATAAGTCACGTTTCTTCTGTGCCTTTGGTTTGCCTTTTTCATTCTTACAAATTCTATACTCTAGTTATCATTACATTTTTTAGTTCTTTTACTTATGCAGTTATGCATAACTTTTTCCTCTTTGCTAAAGAACTTCAGTCAAAAGGGAATACGCTGTTACCTAGAAATAAATGGCAAAGTTTAGTTCCCTGAAATTCTAACCCTACAAAAAAAGTTTTTAAAATCACTTGCTGTGTTGAGCAGTGGCAAAATCTGCAGCTGGGTCAAAAATTTGTTTCTCCAATTCTCTGACATAATACTTGTTTTTGAAAGGTATGTCTCCTGAACTTACACCTGCATTTCTAGTTCTCAGGCCCACTCACGCAGGTAATATAAGAACATTTTGTTAATCTTTTCTGTCCTTCAGCTTGTTGTGCAGTACAGGACAATAAGAGGATAATCTAGTTCTGTGAATGAACTAGAATGAACTGTGCAACTCAAGAGTTTCAGGAAACTAGTTGGTGTGGTGCTTAGTTTGTGAAAAAATGTTTTCAACAGTGGAATGTGTGCTCCTACAGCTTGGAAAGGTTGAGTTCAAGTTTGAATGTATATTCTTTATTTATTGAAATCTATAATTCATATAAATGTGTAAACTGGAAAGTATTTATGAACAACATGAAGATACAAACTGTAAGCATGACCAGATGCAATAGTAACTAAGCAATAATAAGGATAGTCCTGAGTGAATGAGCCCAGCTTCAAGTTTTCAAAGATATTTTAGTTATCCTACTTGAAAAAAACCCACAATGAAACTAAGATTGCATGTCAAAAGGCAGCAGATTGTTTTATAGCTTTCATTTGGTAGTATGTATTCCAAATGCGACACTTAAGAGCCCAGCCATTATTTATGTTTTAAGGCTTGAGGTTGTGAATCCATTTCCTCAGCTTGCATAGAGCAGCAATTGCATGTGGCACCTATTACATGTTTTTTTTATCAGTTTGATGTCCAAGTGCTTTTCAAGCAGTATTATGTTGGCTATCTCTCTTTTACAAACTAGGAAGACAAAACTCAGAATGTTTAAGCAAGTTTTCCATAACCTCATGAAAGAGATGTTCCCAAGCATGGAACAGAACAGTCAGTCCTGTACCTCCTTCCTTAAGCCATGCTTTTTGCAATCCATTTTAATATTCAATTCTTTGCTCTGTAGCACTGGCATAATTCAGTTAGTTACTAATTTGAAGATCAGTAACTAAGATATAAATGTGTTTAAACTGAACTGAATCCAGTATACACTTTTCATTATTGGTGTTTTATTTCTGTATCTTTTCTTCCTTAGACTGTTTAACTATATAGCTAAAACCTCAGTTGATGATACATGCAGATAAAAAATATTGTTGCTTTTATTGATGTTTTTATTATTAGTGTATTTAATAGTACTGAATGTCTCCATCTGTGAGTATTTTCATTATTTTTATTATGCAATCAACACTTGCTTTAAATGTGGTGGCATCCCAACAAGGCTTCTTTTCCAAAGCCTTTTCCCTGCCACTGTAAAAAAATAAAAGGATTCCAAAGAGGAAAAAAAATATGAGTTTGTTAGGTTTTTTTTTTTAAATAACAGATTGCATGCACAAATCAGCTATTTAAACAATGGATATTTTTCTATTTTTTTCTCTTAATTTTCCTTAATTTTTTTCTCTTAATTCCTCAAATTATGAGAAATTGAGAGCTTTTATTGTTTGACCCCATGCCAAATACAAAAGACTAATTCTACACCATCTTCTATGAGCACAATGAACTAGTACGCTCCTATCTCTATGTAAAACTTAGACAAATCTGTCATTGATGTTAATTGTAGCACACGAGATTTTATGTATGAATTAGAAGCTGTTGTTAACTTCCTAAGTTGTTCTAATGGGTTCTCTAGAAACCTCTCTAGAAAAAGGCTGGCCTTTCTCATAATGAGCATTGAGAGGCTCCTTCGTTTTAGCTTCTACAAAGTCAACTGATGAGTTTCAGATAAAACTAACAGTTTTATCTGAACTAGAGTCCTAGAGGACTGTGAGCTCTCCTTCCTACTCATAGACCCCCTTTTTTGTGGGAAGCCTGTGATTCTAAGGTTGCTCCCTGAAGACAGACTCTGATTTGGCCACTTGAAGTATGGTTGCTAAATACATATTTCATAATAGTTGAAGTTAGTAGGCACTTGGAGAACAGGAGTTTATTTCTAAAGAGTTGAGGATGGAGATTAACAAAGAAAGCATGTTCACAGTGGATTTGGTTAACTGTGACCCCATGAAAATTATTTTTCTGAATTGCCATTGAAAAACAGTGACACAAATATTTGAGTACCTGTGTCTTTATCATATAGTAGTGCCTAGTACCTAAATATGTTAATATTTCTAATTATTTTTCTAGTAACTACAAGTAAGGGGCAGCATCTTCTCTGATACACTATTGAAAACAGACCATCCTGAGATATTTACTTTGTGGATCAGCAGAAATAATCTTTGAATATTCCATTTCAGTATGGTATTGCCAAAAACTTAGTCAAAAGCTCTGTTTTGCTTCATTTGTGTGTTTTGGTGTTCCTACATAAAACTGGAATAAGCTCAAATTTATAAATAATAAATAAACAAGTAAACTAAAAACCAAAAAAAAAAAAAAAACAAAAACAAAAAACCCCACAGCTTTAAAATGGCCAGGTATTCTGTAACAGTCGAGGACCTCTATTTTGTAGTTTTTTGGGTTTTTTTTTCATGACTTATTCCATCAGTTAAAGGAATAAAAAAGTTTCACAATATGGTGCCTGATTTGTATGCACTGCTATAGATATGTGACCTGCACAGTGACAGACCCAGCTAAAGGTCCTATGACTGTTTGACCCTTCAAGCTAAATTTATGAGAGATGCCTTTTCCATTCATTAAGTTAACTTTTTTGATTCCATAGGATTCTTAAAAAAAGGTCCTTTGCAAGTCACTAAGTGTTATTTGAGAGATAAGTGCCAGAAAACATGGAAAACATGAAGAACAGAATGCAGAGCAAGAAACGTTATTAACATTCCTTCTGCTGCTGTGAAACACTTTATATGCAGATCACTGGCAAAAGCCTCCAGGGCAGTTAGGATCTTTCCTGGTGATATACAGTGTAGTTGGTAATGCATTTTATTGTACTGTTATAAAATAAAGTGCAAAGGTTGTAGAGATATATTTCAGTTTGATTAATTTTTTGATCTTTTGATGCATAATCTACTTATCATGTTTTTCTTCTATTTGCCAAGTCTATATAAATTTTATTGATGCAATCTTCAGTGCTTGTTTTCATTATTAACATAGATGCACTGCCATCCAAAATAATGTACTGCAACACTTGTAGAGACTGCAAAGGAATGGCTATTAAGCATGTAAACACTTGTTCAACAATAAATGTGTTCTTTCTGTTTAAAACTAATTCTAACACAGTTCAGAGCATTTTCAAAAATTTATAAATTAAATAGTATAATCCCTATTTTGTTTGTTGCAGTTTTCCCTCTTTTAATGGTGAAATTGCCAAATATATTAATATAGAAATTAACTCTCAGAGTTTTTATGATAATTTTTTTGCTAGAAATTATAAATGCAATTTTTTTTGGTAATGCATAAACTATTAATGTAATTACTATAACAGGAAAAGATATCTGCAGTACTGCAGAAAGGATGTCATGTTACAGTTCTTCAACTAAGGTATTTTGTCCTTCAGTGATTAATAACAATCATTATCTGTATGTGTGTTTGACTTTAACAGTTAATCAACAAGGAATTTCACTTTTACTGAACTTCCCCACGGTGCTCTGAATGTCTTTCAGACAGGGAATACTTTCTGGTTTGTGAAGTTAGACAATAGTACTTATTCACAGTATCTAAACCAGTGTTAGGAGAAAGAGAAAGGGATAAATTATATTTCTGGGAAAGGGTTTTAGTTGATTTGGAATGAAAAAAATCATTGTTCCTTTCTTTACTCCACAGAGATTAATTTATCTAGTATGTCTGTAAGTGGAATTTCTCTGCTAACTCAGAAATGTTACTGTAACTTACATTCATCCTTTCATTTATTATCCATAAGTATTGTTTCTTCTTTTTTTTTCTTTTTTTTTTTCTTTTTTGATAGTGTTATTGACCTTTAAACCTGTTGTTATCAAACTGCAAGAAAGAGATAGGGACTCTTTTCAGCTGCCTTCATTCTCATGTGACCTGAAGGGAGAATAGGTTCAAAATAGACTAGTTCCTCCCAGGGCAATACAAGACAGAAGAGAAAAGCACTGTCATTTCCGAACAGCACAGTGCTAGAGTAAACTCAGCATGAAAAAGGAAGGAGTTGCAGCATGTTAGAATTCTTCCTGCACAGCCTGGATTTTTACACGAGAAGGATTTGGAGGGTGTTAAAAAGCAGAGGATTTAAAAAGATACTTTGAAATGGAGTACTTTGATAATGAGCTTTTTAAGGACAACTGACGTCTGACTGCTAGTAATACTGAAGGAATTTTTCGAAATGAGCATTGTTATGAAGCCAAGATCTCGATCTACCAGCTCCTTAAGGACTGCCGACGCAATGTGGTAATGTGGCTCGTTTGTTTCTTTCAGGCTCTCCTTCCTATTATGACACAGAGATACGTCCCAAGAAAGTCACAGGCTTCAATTTTGACTTGATAGATTTTGCATGCTTATTGGAGATGTTCAGCTGTATTAGCAAGAAACAAAATTATGTAGCTTTTTATTGTAAAATACAGTGTATGTATTTTTTAAAAAGAGAACCTTTTACATACTTTTTGTAATACATTAGATAGATTTTTCCCATTCAGCAGTCAGGTTCAATCCTTACATTTAGAGATATCTTCTAAAAATCTTCAGTAGACTTATTTCAGTAAGAGAAATAACAAAAAGTTTGCATTTCTGAAGGCTGGAGTGGAAAATGATGTTATAGTTTGTGTGAGCTATTTTGGGATGCTTACATGTAGTTTTGCTGCATAAATAGACTGAGTGGTAGAGATGTGTCCTGGGAAGCATCAGACTTTGTAGCAGCATGTGTGAGACTGTGCTGTGTTATGCTTCATGTGTTTTCCCTCCTCTCTGAGGCTTAGAGGAGTAGAAGTAGCCTGTGATATTGATCTGTCTGTATCAAAAATTTTTGCAGATTTTTTCAGTTAGCAATCAGAAAAGTTTTGTCTTGTGAATAATTATTTTTTCTTTATGATTTTTAAGTATAATTTTATTCTTTTTAAAACTTGATAGGCACTGAGAGGACAGCTTTCTATTAAGTATGGGATATAAATTCCCTTTAGTTTCTTAATGTGTCCCACATTTTTTTCTTCTGTCTGTGTCCTAATAAAACCACCATGATTTTAATAAACACGTAATAGACTAATTGTTGAGAGCTATATTCTACAGGTGTAAAATTATATATTCTAAGATACAGCTTTTTTGTATATATAAATGGCTGATGTGTTACTAGGGGATAGACTAGTAACTAAATACGGTTCTTTGTGAGGAAATACATCCAGTTAATTGAACATGAGCCTTATAAAAGCTTTATGTTTCATATAGTTTTGGCTCTGAGTTAAAGCATTATGTCAGTATTACTGTTAAAGCAGTTCGTCATTTCTTCCAGTACTCTTTTACTGAAACCATTTTGTAGTGAAGGAAAATTAAACAAGCACTGTACTCAATCTAAAGAGTAGTCCTAGTTGCTCTCAGAAAGTACTAAGGCAGAGTTCTGCTGAAATAAATACTGTAAGTAGTGTTTCTATCTCTTTATTGAAATGTAATACCATGTTGGTAAACTAAATATTGCTAAAGTGCTGCAGTCTGCAGGGTGTCTCCAAGGAAGTGAGCTAAAACATACATACCTTAGCTGTTACGTACAACAGTTCAAATAAATCAGTACCTCTGATTAAGTCTGCCTTTTCTTTTTTTTTTTTTTTTTTTTTTTTTTGATTGTTGACTGCCTCCATTAATTATCACAGGAAAAAAAAAACAGTTTAAAAGAAAAAATAATCCTTGTAACTGATAGTTGCAGGCCAATTTGAACACTAAGCATTCTGTCTAAAATACCTTCCTGCCTCCCTTTTGTTGCTGTTGCCTTTAGTTATAATGCTAATCTGATATCTGAGAATACCTGTTCTGCTGGTTGTGAGCTGGGAGTCCTCTGCTACCCTGCTGTTGTGGGAACACGACCTGAGCTCAGAGGTAGCTTTCAGGGAGACACTTGAAGGCTACTGGAGAAGGTACATGCTGTTCTCTGGCAGCATGGAGCAAAGCCAGGCAGGCCCTGTCCCAGCCAGAGGGAAAACGGAGTGCAGAGATAAGAGAGAACGGGAGGGAGCTGCTGGCTGCCCACAGCGACCTCAGCTCCTGGCTACCCCTGGGGAGGTGGCAGCTGAGGCCAGCCCAGCCTTCCCACATTGCCCAAACAGCTACCTTCAAGGTGGGCCTTGAGCCTAAGCAGGAGCAATTTCCAAACCATCTGCTTGACTTCACTTTGTGTGCCTTATTGCCTGAATCTGTGCGTTTGTACCCATGGGTCAGCACCTTCCTGCAGTTCTCTGGGAGAGAATAGCAGCACTGTAGTCTTGCCACAATATTAATGCCTAGGGACAAATTAAATCAGGATTAAATCAGAAGCACTGGTAGGTGTTCAGGTTAGAAGTCAGGAAGAGCATAATTCTCCTTTCTGAATCTGTTGACATAGTGATCCCACTCTACGTAATAAGAGCAGGAGCTCCTGGGAGGAAGGAGAAGGTGGGTCTCAAGAGCACAGAGATTTGAGTGACAGGACTGTTTTAAAATATGGATACCCCTCTTACAAGGGTTTGAGAAAAAATGATCCCAGGATTTTCTCTACCATTTCCCATGTGAATAAAGTTCCCATGAAGATCAGAAACTGGGCTCCCAACAGACAGAGGCCAGTGAGAGGACACAAAAGACATAAAGATAAGACAGAGAAACCTCTGCTCTTGGTGCCCTGAAATCACACTCCCTGTTTGTCCAATAGACACAGTAAGTTCAGTGTAAAGGCATGTGTGTGGTAAAAGCATGATATTCTTTTCAGTATCAATATTAAAGAGCAATCAAAGGGTATGTCCCATAGTGGTGCTATGATGGGTACCCCAGCTGACCTTGAGCAGGTGCAAGTGAGCCCAGGCTGTGCTGCTGCCTCCCCTTTTAAAGCTGCTTGGGTTGGGGATCTTGTGATGGTAGTGTCTGTAGGCAAACCTTCCCTTTCCGATGTGCCTTGGAAAATTTATCCTGATGTTATGGTGGCTGAAGTAAAAGCAGATGGTTGGTATTTATACCAAACAAGAAAGTGACTTATGCAAGGGTTATTACCTGTTACATTAATGCTGCTCAAGTCTACCGCTCGCTCCCACTCGTTCCCCAGTTCAGGGTGTGATAGTGAAGTATGATTTTATATAATAAATCTTCTGGAGAATAAACTAGGAGGGATTGTGTAGACTTTTCAACTAAGACAATTGATGTGTCTTTTTATTCCGGAGAAGCAATAACAAGGAAGTAAGGATATTACAGTAAGTTAACCTTTGGCTGAGACAGCCAAATGAAAATATGATTATATTTTCTTGACTCTTTGCCACTGAACAGTAAAGCAGTAGTGTTCCACTGAAAATGTCATATTTCTGTTGATTTTTTCCTTTTTTAATGAAAGAAAAGTTTGAATGTATAAAAAAATCTATTTGGATGAACTGAATTAAAATTTTAGAAAGTTAAATGAGAAGTTGAGAATGCTTGCTTGATGGCAAGTCAAGTAAGCAGCCTTGATTGTTGAATAGAACTCACTGGCTGGAAATAGTGCAGCTGATCAGATTTTATATCTGTCTTTGTTTTTCACAATACATATAGCTAGCCAAAAGAGTTATAACCCTCTGGAGTATTGTAAGCTTTTTGCCACAATTCTTTCTGCATGATGTGACTAGAGATAGTTACCTGTTTACTTTATGAGTTGGCATTACTGGGTCTTATTTATTTTTTGTAACATAGGCCAGTTCAGGCTTTTATGGGTTTTGGAACTTAGGGTTGACTGATCTTCAAAGGGCACAGCCTGTCTAATGACCCAGAGAGCAGAGGTCTTCAACAATTCAGTCTGGTATTCCGTGAAACAATGCACCTGTTCTTACTTAGGTCTACAAGTGAGTGATATTGCTTGTCTGCAATATGATGAAGTTCAATGTACTGGAAATTACAGAAGGATGTTGTCAAATATGGATTTCTCAGCCTATGACATATTTATAGATAAGTGGGACAAAACTGATCTCTTGTATGGACTTTCTGTGGCCCTTAATATGTGGATCACGAGAGGGATGCTAAATAAAAGTTTTATTGAATGGAGACAATAAAATTCATGTGGCTTGACATCAGTGAACAGCATTGTTTCTGGGGCAGAAGAGTTGAAACAAACAAATGAGCTGGCATTCAGCTATGCTGACCTCAGGTAGCTGCACGTGTTTCCTGACTTAAAGGTACCGAAGTGGAACTCAGCCATTAGTGTGACCCAGTCTTTCAGTAGCCCTGTCTGACAGAAGGAAGCTGTGGCCACATCACACTGCTTAGGGACTGACCATACCAAAACTATTCAGTTCCTCGGTTAATTCCTTGGTGCTAGCAAGCCTATTGCCATTACAAAGATGATGAATATATTCAATGAATGATACTGAATGAGTCATATGTGTCTAGGTTATTATTATCAGGTCTATATTTAAAGTTAGCTGCTGACTTCCCGGCTGGGAATCCCAGTGCTAGTGAGATCAACACCAAAATCAAGGTATTCCTTAAAGGAATCCTTGTCTACAGGGCAGAGAATGTAAAGATAGATAAATGTAAATGTGAACAATGCTAACAACATTCATATCACTTGGCTGCCATAGGGTTAAGGCTTTTTTATTTCTGTGTTGGGTGAATTTCTTTTCCTCTCCAGTATTACAATTGTGTGAGGCATTGTTGGTGATATTACTTGTCCCTTGTTGCCATATCTTACAAAACTACTCTTAAACAAAAGAGGGTTGGGACCCCACATAATATTCAATTGCAATTTTAGTAGTTGAAGGTATTGAATAAAGTGCACTGCGAAAATTCAATGCAAGCTGCACACTATCCAAACTCATAGGCAGGGATTGAAGTATAAGTATCATATGTAAAATTGTGGGATTTCTGAATTTTGAGGAAAGCCTGCAATCCATAAATAGCCTTTTCTACATGAAATCTGACTTTGATGGAATTTGTAGGTAATTTCATTAAGAAAAATAGGCTTTTGTAAGCAGTATAGTCCTCAAATCGTGGCAACCATGGAAATTCAGGGTGGTATGTATGCTTTTATTTATTGTTCAGTGCTAATAAAGAAGTGTGCACAGTCAGCATGACACTATTTTCCAGAGTGCAATATGTCAAAAAGTGTTATTTTTGCAAAATACATGAGAAGAAAATGTAGTTTTAGCAACAAAGTAGCGGTGGATTTTGAAATGATCAAGTAGTTTATTTTCTAACAGAATAAGACATGTCCTAATGGGTCTGACCAATAGTCTTCCTAACCTAGTATCCTGTCATCACCTGCAGCAACAGGAATACCTGTCCAATTTCTACAGTCCATCATGTTGCCCAGCATTTACTGGTTTTGTATTAGGGATGTTACAGGGTTGACCCTGGCCTTCTGTTTTTCAGATCATCTATGTACCTCTGCCTGTAGATTTGCCTAATCTCTTTTCAGAATTTGGTGGTAAACTGTCATCCCCTTCAGTCTTCTGACAACCTTTTGGCCTATGTAGGAAAGCCACTTTCTTTACTGTGCTTTAAGATGAGTTCTGTCATTGCAGCATTTCATGAAAGAGTCTGCACTCACTTACAGCTTCATGATTCTGTAAAGTTCAGTTATAACCTCCTCAGGTTTTCACATAGAAATGGAAAAGTTGTAGTCCTCATGTATTTTCCTAAACAGGCTACTGCCCCATCCCTTGACCATCTTAGTTCCCATTGATTGTATTTCCTCAAAGACCACTCTGTCCTTGAAATATAAAGACCAGACGGCAGGCATTACCCGAGACATGAACACACCAAAGTTCTCACACAGTGCTAAAGTTATGCCTGCTTTTTTTTCTCAGCACCTGTGTTGATGCCCAGTGTGCTGTTAGCTTTTTTGACTGCCATTTCAAGTTGAGCCAGTGATTTAAAATAAATTTTGCTGTTTTTTCTAGCCATGTATTTGGCATGTTCCCATTACTGTATTTTTGTAGAGCAGAAAAATTAGACTTGCAATATAAAAGCCAGTTACTTTAATATTAATGTGATAAGAACTACCATCTTGAAATAACAAATTGTGGGTTTTTCTAACAAAAAAATATTGCAAACCATGTCAAAGAGAACAAATTGCAAAGTGTGACTCCAGCAAAGAAAGGTTCTATTTCAGAGATACTTTCTTTCAACCTACATCCAGATAAACACATGTAATATTCTTTCTCCACCACACACAACCACAAAATTTAGTCCTCTGTCACTCACTTGAATGTATTAACAATCCACTTTCAGTTTTCCTGAAAATATAGTCTTGTCTTTACAGCACAGTTCTCACACCTTCTCCCTGAGCACACCTGTATGTTATCAACTTGTGGTCAAAGCTCTGTTCAAATCAAACAACCATGAAGCCCAGTGAAGATGTGGCACTTGTGCGTCTGTCGCTAGTGTAAAACAAGGGAGAGGACAGCAAGTTTCATGGGGAGCTCACTTGACAGCTCAGCCTGAATGACCAAAAGCCCATTTACAGCTGTTTCAAGTGAGGATAGAAGGTAGTCCCAACCTGGATCAATGTTGAGATACCATGATGGAAGTCTTCCCCCTTGCCTCCCATTACACCAGGTCTGAAAAAGTTTTTTGCATTTAATTCCACATTGAGGGGTTATATTTCTTCTTACAGTTACAGTGTAAGGCATAACGGGTGGGATTCAGCTCATCTAGGCAGATTTTTATCATACCTGATCTAGTAACCTGCTGGTGGAGAGAAATACTTGTTCCCAGGGTGTGACATATCTGTGACATGTTCTAGATGTCTGTCTCAGAAAAAGAGGTACTCTTGATGTCACTGTTTTTATCAGCCTACATGCTACTCAACAAAAAGTAACACATATAAATGAAATCTAACTTGTATGTGGACACCCGCAGTGTGCATATGTAGCCAGATTAATTATTTCTGATGCAACTAATTTAGCTTATGCTGAATAAATGCTTTAATGTTTAGTAGTTTTACTATTATCTTATGATGTAAGGGGAATATTCACATAAAATAAGGGAAGTCCAGTATGGAATAGAAAGTATTAGAACACAATAGCAAGAATAAATCAACTACTTAGGCTAAATATAATAGTGAAAGAACCTTGCAGTCAAAGTGAGGTCAATTCACAACCATGAATTCACTAAGCAGCGAAGTCATCATTCCAATGACAGCACAAATGACTCAATCTCATTACTGTGATTCCCACCAGATTTCAGCTGTGGTGGTTTCTAATTCAGACTAATATGCATTAGAGCATATTTCTTAAGTCACATTGCAAAACCAGAAGTAGATTTCTGCACTCCTTTATTTGGTACCATTGCTGATACTCAGAAGATGGGGGCACTCATGACTTAGATAGGTGCATAGTATGATATTATATTACCTTTTAAATATTTTTTTCTTTCATCAAAAATCATGAAAGCTTTTCAGATCAATAATGTATAAAAAGACAGAACAGTTTGAAAAGCTTAATGGCAGAAACAGATTTGTTCATCTGACCTCATTTTTAAGGATTTGAGAGGCACAGAGAACTTATGTCTTAAGTTTTTTGCTTCTCTATTTCATTTGCTAGTTTTATAACAGCACTTTTTGGTGCCTTTATAAATACACTCAAATACTAATACACTCAAATCCTAACACACTAATTAAAAATAATTTTCTCTATCGTTATTTAAGAAATACTTTTTCCCTTTTATGAAAGTGTTAAGCATCAAAAAAAAGAAAGAAGATTGCTTCAGAAAAATTAATAACTGTATTTTTCTTTGTCAGACATCTCAAATTCAGCACAGATCAATTTAGAAAATGTCATTTTCATAGCTTCATTGTGCTTTATTTCACTTTAGTAATTTAAAATCATTATTCAAATAAACTATTTGAATAAAAATTCAGCTTAGACTAGAAAAAAGGGATTTATTTTTGTGAAAAGATCTTCCAGTAGTTCTGAAATTTATCCTTAAATTTCTTTTAACAATTATAAATTTTTGTGGTTTTTTTGGAAAGTATCAGTTTGGGGGTAATTATATTGTTAGTTATGTAAATTTTGAACAAATTCCCATGGGCAGCTCTATAATGCCTTGCTAACAAATCTCTCAATAATGTGTAGCCACAATGTGTTTCAAAAAAAGGACACAAATGCTACATTCCTACAGTACAAGACAAAGCATGGCAAAGAGTTGCATGTTGGCGCTTGCTGTGCTGCCCTGGGAGCTGCTGGGACGATGCTGTAGCAAGGCCAGTTAACCCTCCGACACCATGACAGGCTGCTCGTGGAGCCCTGGTGACTAATTCCACGTGGTGTTGTACTACATCTCATAGCTGCTGCCAGCATCCACCCCCACACACAACAGGGCAGATTACAGCAAGCACTTTTAGGAAATTCTTTCCAAGAGGTATGTATTGAGAAACAAACAGCCAGTCACTACGAAAGCTCCTTGGGTGCCGCTGCCCTGAATTGTCCCCTACACAAGATCAGTTATATAAGGTCATCTTCTTCTCAGAGCTTTGTATTTGTAATCATCTTTATTGTCTCAGACGTTTCCACATTTAGTAATTTTAAGCTTGTGAGCTGTGCTTTCATTTGATACGTGGTCTTTCCTTGACTTAAACAATATCTATTTTTCTTTTGTCCTAGCCCTATATGTATGCCTTATTATTGGGTTCTGATGCTGTGACTAATTTACCTTTACTTCCTCCCATTTGCACTTTTTCTGTCCAACTCAGTTTCCTTTCCAACTGAGTTAGAAATAGCCTTTGTCATTTGAATGTCATTGAAATTTACCTTTGCAAGACTACCAGAAAGCTGTTCTTTTTGTACTGTTACCTTCACTTAATGAAAAAAGCATTCGTTTCAATTTTAGCCTTCAAAACTTCCAGATATAAAATAGGTATTTTTAAGTCTAAAACTGAACACTTGCATTACTGCAGCTTTTGTCCTTCCTTGTTCAACATCTATATTGTTTGACACCCTTACTGCTGTATCACAAATGCAGATATGTTCTAATCAGTTTAATCCTTTTCATATGCTTGCACTTTAGATGTGTGATGCACATAAAGTAGGTCAAAAATCCTTTTGTGGAAATGTGCATATCTACTTCAAATTTATAATCTATATTATCCAGTATAACTTATAGTTTCCTCGCTTGTATCCATGTATTTTCCAACTGTGTCCAGTGAACTAAAAGTTTTATTTACCTCTCACAAGTTGTATATCTTCATATTTAGTGTGAGAAGCCACAATGTGATAGAGCCTGCACTCCTTTTGTTCTATAAGACCAAGTGAAGTGCTTTAGACTTCCATACCTCTTGGTCTTACTGGTATTTAGTCTTGCTGCTTTCATTGAATTAAACTTTATGCATAAATACTTTTTTTCTTTTCCCCATTCTAACTTTTGTTTCAGTCAAGCATTTTTCTTCCATAAAACTTTCATCAATCTTCTATTGTCTTTCTCTTTGATATAGCTTGAGTAATTTTTATATGCTCAAGTCTAATAATCACACAGCATTCTCAGCTCTCAAATTTAAAAATCAATGATTTAATGATTATAGAAAAGATGGTAAATTTCACAAATTAAAAGATGAGGAAAAGATCTGTTGTTTTTAAAATCTCACCATTTTAAGATAATCCCTTCACCTGTGTTTACACGGTCAACACGGGAATTTGTGTAAGTCCAGAGGGCTGTTCAGTAAATCAGAAATGACATCTCAATACAGACAGGTATACTCTCAGCTTTCCTCTGAGCTCTCTCGCCAGGGACTGCTGAGGAGGCTGGCCTTCAAGTTTAGACATCTGTGCATAACTGTCCTGTTAATTTTCCCCATGTGATCTAAAAAAAAAAATGTTTTTTTAAGTCTTGCCAAGTGATGTTTGGGGTCTCTTTTTAAAAAAAGAGATATTTTTTGGGTATATTTACTTCTTAGTCATGATTCATATGTATATTTATTTTACATGCTTTGCATAAAAATGGTGTGATAATGCTTTTATCTGCTGGAGTTGAAGTGTACACAGGAAAAAGGAAATACAGAGGAAAAATGTTCAATAGAGTGAAATGCCATTTCACAGATTCTGGATAGATTTTGTCCAATTCCTCTGTGCAGTTTTTCACACTTTTTCATCTGTTAAATCTGAAACTACATTAAAAAATATTGGCAAGTATAGCCCCATTTTGTGGAGAGAATATGATGTAGTAAAGATGAACATTTAAAAGTCAGTGGGCCTGTGCCTGCAGTAAGAGTGTGAGACTTCTGTTTAACCTCCCCCTGACAGACCCAGTAATGGTAAAATGGAATGTATTTGCCTATGACAAATGAAAATGTCAGGTTGTGAAAGCACAGCAGTAACATCAGTAGCTCAGCTGGTAGATGTTCTGGTTATACTCATCAGCAGATGTTTTTTAGTGGTAGAGGCCATATTAGTCCCTTGTTGTGTTCCTTGTATACTTGTTTTGGCTACCAAACACACGGAGTCACCCTGAGAAGCTCAGTAATGGAGAGGGGAAAAATCTCACCATATGTTCTTACAGACTGCAAATGGAACTGAGACCCTGAAGGGATCCTTTGCTGATGCTGGAGACTGAAGGATATTTTCCCACCCACTTTCATTGTAGTACGTTTTCTTCAAAGCATTTTCAGTAATGTGAAAGCAACTAAAAATGTACAAACACTGTTCCATTTGACCAGGCTTCTGTAAAGCATGGCTTGAAAGTAATTTGCATTAGGCAGCTAGGTCGAAAGGAATGTTTATGGAGATGTTGTTAATGGTTCCAAATGAGTTTCTGGTTCTCTTTATGCCATCCTCAATTTTACATTTCTTTAGTCTTGAAATAGTACTGAATTCTGAAATTGAATTATATAAACTATAATAATTTGATTTCCTTCTATTCTTTTTATCTCTTGCCAGTCATTCAACCACCTGGAGATGAAACAATTCATGTAACACAGGTTGCAGTTTCGAATATACCCTGCTCAGTTGTGACATCTTGTTTACTTGGGAACAAGTGTTCATTTAAATAGAAAAAAAATTGACATTATAAATTAAGTAAATGCTTATTTGCAGCAGCAGTCTGTTGGGTTTAGATAGCTTTTCATTCCTGCCTCATATTCTATCTCTTGTTCAGTCCTTTTCTAAATTTCTTTAGGTTTATTTACCCTTTAGTATCCACTGTTTCACAATTCAATTTTTCAGAGTTTCTGAAAAAGTCAAACCAGTCCGATTGTGTTCTGTCAACAGAACAGGGCTGAAAGGAGAATTGGGTGTGTGTCAGGAATTATTGTGATTTCTGTCCAGACTGAATAACACAATGATATTTCCCTGACTTCTTTTCTGCCTTTATTCTGCACTATAAACCTCTGCATGAATAAGATAATGAGATAGTAGATGTGTGCCTTTCCTGTGATAAGGGAAAAAACATTCTGCTCTGGCTGTTCTTTGGTTTGTGTCTTGGATAATGAACATTTTGGCTCTGTCTTTATATCCTTTCATAACTCTCAGTCCTTTTCTTGTACTTTAGAAAACAGACTTCTAAAATTTGAAATGTAATGTTTTCCTAGTAACCAGCTCATGAGGCACCAAAACCTGCACTGTAAGTATCCCCAAACCTCCAAAGTTTCAGTATTACTGCTCAGTGTTCAGTGCCCATTTCTGCAATGATTCTATTAACTCTGGAAGACAGTCCATGCCCAAAGAGGTGTCTAGATTGTATCCTTCTCCCTCTCTTTAGTATATTTAAGTCCTGATTTGATAGTTTTATCTGTCTTAAGTTGCCAAAAGTTTGAAATATATTTCACAATAGAAAGAAATCTGTGATTTAGAACCCAAAGACAGTAAAACTGTGTACCAGGCTGTTACCACTGTTACCTGTTATTACAGGAAATCCTGGTGATAATAGTCTTTCATTTTCACCCACACAGAGAGGAAATCTGTCAAGAATTACGGTGTAACTGACACAGGGGGTGTGGGGGGGGGAGGGAAATTACAAGATTCAAGGGGAAATATACACAGCATAAGGGGTCTTTTAAAGTTAGAATATTTTTGAAAGTCATGAGAAGAGAATACATGGATCAAAGCCAATGGGACCCCTTGGTCTAAGTTTGCTGATGATCACTGATAGGCACTACCACTACGTAATTCATTACTTTTCAAAATTTCAACCTATTCTCTGTCAGTTCTCAAGCAAACTGTTCAGATGCACTTCATTTAATGAGTTGGAAAATTATGCTGGCTGGCTCAGTGATATTGAAGCCGTGCCCTTTCCAGCCTAGTCTGCAAAAGATTTTTTTTTGATTTATCCTTTAGGGAGCACAGGCCAAGATAATCTCTGTTTTGGTTTTTGTTTTAATGTCCCTTTTGACATTAGTCAGGACATGATAGTCACCTCAGTGCCATCTGCTCTGGACTTCATGCTGTTAAGGAAAGATCTATGCTTGCCTAGGTCTCATTATGACCAAAATGACTGTTTAGATTTGATGCCATGTAGAGTCCAAGACATTTGAGAAAACATATTAAGTGACTCAGTTGATATTGGCACAGGCACTGTTTTTGTGCTTGGTAACTTTATGATTAGTGACTTAATTGCTGACATATGTTTTACATTCTTTTAGGGTCAGAGACGTGAGCTGGGAAAACATTAGGAACCACTCTTTGAACCCCTAATGGTGGCGTCAGCCTTCATAAACTCTTAAAATTTGTGGCGACTCAAATACCACAATTGCCTATTAAAAGGATTTGCTCTCTTACAACTGTGGTTCTGGTATCAGTCAGTTTGTAACTGATGTTCTTGCTGTTACAAACATGCACAGAGAACCCTTCCAAATGAATCTGAATTTCACCTCTAGAGATCTGCATTTCCATAAAGCGGTAGAATCTTAGAACAGTTTGTGTTGAAAGGGACCTTAAAGATCATCTGTCTCTGTCCTCCCTGTCATGGGCAGAGACACCTTCCCTCCACTAGGTCAGGTTACAGATAGCCCCATCCAGCACAGCCCTGGAGACTTCCAGGGATGAGATGAACATGCCAGGATTCAGGCCTTACTCATATTTATCAAGAGTGCCACAGTTTTTCTTTGACTCACAGATAGTAATTACATTTGCATTTTTGGCAAGCAGGATGTTCACAGCTGTGAAGCAATGTATTTTTCTCCTTGGAATATCCATTCTTGAAAAAGGCTGGAAATGAATAACTAGGAAATTACATTTTGTAAAGCCATCACAGCTTTTCTTCTTGTCCAAACAGCTTTTCCACCACAGAAAGACTTCCGTCCCCCACAGTTTCTCCCCATGTTAGTAAGATGACCGTATGACTTTGTTACTGATATTGTGCATTTACAACTTTCTTACAATTATTTGTTTCCAAAGTAAAATATTGCTTTTTATTTATGCCATTAGTGTAGCATATGTATAATTACATGGGTTTAGATGGATGGGAAGCATGCATTCTTCCATTTCCAGTAGTTTTTCAGAATGTTTTGCTTCATCACCTAAAACTGATTGATTTCCTAACCAGTAGTTTTGTTCTTGCTGGTTCCTGGTACTAGAAATAGAAGTTCTCTATGATTAATTGGAACTGAAAGCAAAACACATTCTTTTAACATTCAGACAGGCTAGCTGCTCTCTCTGCCTTCTCTGTTTTTCATTTTTTCTATTTGAGATATTGGTCATGGTAATATTTGGGCTTTAACTTCAAAATAAGGTTTTACTTTAGTTTAACTACTTGTTTGCAATTGGAAATCCAGAATCACAAAATGAAGAAAGAGCTAATTTTCAAGAACTTTCCAGTTGCTTTCAAAAATCCTCAGAAGAGACTACTGAAAAATATAATAATAACATTGTGATATTAACTGAAATTCCAGTTCAGTTGTTTTAAGTAGAGAAGAAAATCTGGGGGCTATCAGCTCTTGGAATGTACTTTTGCTCACTAGCACATTCCTTTTCTCCAATGTTTAATAAGAGGTATTGATAAATAGAATTTTGTTTGCTGCAGATAAATATTTCCTAAAAGCAATTAACTTGTAGAGTAAGGGTCCTGGACTGGACTTCTTCATACATGTCCAGTCCATTTCCCTTTTGCCTGATGCTCCTCTTTTTTAAGCATATAAATCTTGTAAAGGATGTTACCACAAAAATCCTGGTGAGTAATGATTTTGAGAGCAGACTTCTGAACCTCTTTGACCTTGCCATCTCCCTTTGGCTCAGAACCAGCATCTGGTTTCAGAGTTACTTTCTAGCTCATTTGATGTTAAATTAGCCTCAGACACTGTATTCATTGATGGTAAATTAAAGACCCATTTCCTGAAATTTAGCTTTGCAGAATCAGGCCTTGTGCAATACTTTTTATTGCAGGTACTTGGAAAATAAATTAAATACAGCTTCCCATAAAGGATGGAATATAGAGACAATCACAAACATTACTGCATAATGTAATAGTTCTTGAAGATTTAAATGATAGATATTCCCATAATTGTTTATTTCACTCTCTCAGGTGCCAGGGAATGGTATGAACTTTGATATTTGAAATAAAAGCAGAAATTCTCTGTCTTCCCTCTCTACTTTAAATACTCCTTGAGGAGTGGATTTTGTTTTAATCAAACATTTAATTTCTCAAGCATGCTATCCCTGAAAACCATGAATATTCTGAAAATTCGTGCTTACTAAATTGCACTTTTATGTTGATACTGGAGTTCAGTAGCAAAAACTGTATTTACTTATTCATGCATTAGAGAAGACAGATATAAATTACTTTCTGTTTTCATTGCCTTAACTTTTAACAATCACAGAAAAATTTCAAAGACGAAAGTAGTACAGAAGCGTGCTCTCTTTTTTAATGGTCTGTTTTTCTCAGGAATAGGCAGGTTCTCCTCTGTGGGCAAAAAGCCATGGCTGGGAGGAGTAAAAAAAGAATAGTGTGGGAAGACATGTACTGATGAGGCTTCCTTAACTCAAAACTATGAGATTCCCAGATGCTTGCCCGTGTGCTGTCCTGGCAGGGCTGTCTAGTGGGGTATGCTAAGCACATATTTAGCCATTGCCAGGTTTTTCTCCTTTACACCTTAGTAACATTTGATCAGGTGCATTAATTGTCCATTTAACTTCTTTATTTTTTTTTTTTACTTCATCCTTTCTATTATTGTTCTGAAAAAAACCCTAAAAAATCACAAAAACCTCGAAACCAAACAAAACCAAACAAACCATTTAATTCTGTTTGAAAGAAGAATTCAGAATGGTTTTCTCTGTCTTATAGAAGTATAGCATGTTGGTGGCAAAAATTAAACCACATTTTATAAAAACCTAATCAGCTTCTCACCTGAAGTGAAAAAGATTTTCTTCTTTGTTTTCTAAACATTTTTCATAAAATTTCTTATAAAAAATGTTTGGTGAAGGGTATTTGTTTCTTTTCTGGAGGTTTGTTTTGTTGTCTTTTTTTTCTTATATTTTTCTTCTCCATTAATCCCTTCTTTTACATGGAAATATTACAGAAGTACTTGGTCTAATGTCTTCCTCCACTCCATTTTTATGGAGAGGATCATGAAAAGCACATATACCAAAACAAATAAATAAGCTAGCCTTCTATTTTTTCTATTCTTATGTTTTCTATGGGGAAAACCAGTAAATTTTCTAAATTTCTCCTTCTATCACCTATATCTGCTTTTGATACATCCTTGAAAACAGTGTTTCTGATACTCCTATTGCTCTTATTACTACTGCTAGACTCCTAAATTAAAACTCCCACGATTAAAATTAATTAATACTAGTTTTAGGTAGTATGAAGTTTTTTGTTTGTTTTGTTTTGGTCTGGTTGCTTTTAAGGTCCAGAACTCCTGGCACTTTACAAAGTTCCCATTTTGCAGGTAGGGAAATGCAAGCACAGAAGGGGATAAAATGATTCCGTCAGGATGACTCATCCGGTGAGAGAACAGGTTTTTGTATCCTCTTAGTCTACTTTATTCCCACAAAAGAAACAAATGTAACAAAGGATTTCCTGGTAGTTCGTCCTTCCTTCAGCTGCCTGGGCCCCCCCTCTACCATCTGTTTAAGGTTTCTGCTTGAGAGCCAAGGGCTGCCCATGAATTTTACACCAGGTCATCTGCTAGACACAGGGGTGGATGGTGCATCCACAGCGGTGCCAGCCGGGAGGGCACAGAGCCACCGCCGTGTGCTTTGGATACGGGGGCTGAGTTCTGCTGAAAAGCACTGCTTGAAAAGCAGTTTTTATTTGGCAAAATTGTTGATTCTCCTGGGAGCACTTCACAGGGTGAAATAACAAGATGTCAGGGGAAAATAGCTGAAGACATTGTTCCAAAAGCAACAATGTTACACTGACATTTTTTCATCTGTGGGGACTGATGAGAGATGGTGGACTTTCTCCTTGCTTTCTTGGATTGTGCATTTTGTAATGTTTCCTGAGTGATATAATCATCTCCTTGGCGCCAGCAATTATGGCATGTCCTATCCCAATTTTAGTAATGACATCAGGATCAAGAAAATAGACTTTGGAATCAAGTTGCCCAACAACTTTTTTTTGCACTAAGTCAAATAAATCATGCACAATTTTTCCTGGTAATAGGAAATTTCTTTATGCAAAAGATGCCCTTATGCATTTGATCTTTTTTTCTACTTGTAAACATATGTCATGTTAATAATTTTGTCCTAAGAAACTTCATAGTTCAGTTATGATTTGTCCAGACTTTGCAATGCTTTTGTTAGTGTAAACATATATTCTTTAGGTGTTCAGGGAAGGGCTTGTGGAAAGGAGGAGAAAAGGCAGCATGTTTCGCCCAATGGAGAATGGCAGCAGATGAGCTGTTACAGCAGAGAGGATGGTTGATGGACAAGAGCAGTAGAAGCAGTCAGTCATCTCCCCTCCCAAATTTTTAGTGCAAATTGGAGCACAAGTCTTATTCTATTGGATTAGTTTGTGCTTGCAGATAACTGTGTAACTGATGAGAAATTTTTAGCTGGCCTTGATAGATATATAGATGTTTATTTCTACATGGGGTGAGGCTGAGTTTTAGATTTTAATAGAATTATTTGGTCTTGCTCTGTGAGAAGAATTTCACAGAAGATTTTGTATTGCAATGCAGCGATTTTTAACAGCTTTGGCTTGCAAGGCCATTCACATTTATTATAAAAAGTTTTTTTTTTCAGCTTCTCTTTCAACTGACTACATATAATGTGCTTTTAGGTGAGTTTAATACTGGAAAAAAATGCCTCGCTATAAGCAATGTTAACTGGCACTTCTGTTACTGCATTCCTTCACAGAGAAAGACTCATTTGTTTGATGAGGCATGCTTAGCTTAGCACCGTGTGTGGCATCTGAAGACTGTAGTAACCAGTGTTAGAGGTTTTTCTCTCATTTCTAGTTAATTTTTTAAAAGTTCTGGAGCATTTTTAGACTTCTGTTTGTTTAGGTACTTTACCAAATGAGAGTTGTATAACACGTATTGTAACCTCACACTTCATAATGTTTTCTGTATTTTGTCAATAGTTAAGGGACTATATTTGTAGTTCTACAGGTTTTACTTTGTCACTTCTGCTTTTCAGAGTTTAACAGACACATGCACAACAGGAATCTTACAGTGACTGGTAGAAACAGACAATATAGGAGCACAAGAGATCGTGACAAGAGCATGCTTATATTACAGTAGTAGTTAAATAAAATGAGACTTTCAGTGAAGTGTTCCAATGATCTTGAGGAAGAACAGAAGATTAAGTTAATCAAACATGCATTATAACCAAAATGGAATGTGTTCTTCTTCATCTGTGTACTAACCGTTAGAAGGCAAATCTGCAACTCTGCATTTGAAGTCTGAATTTCTGATGGTCTGCCATTAACAGCTATTGGTAGTGTTATAGCAGGCTGAAATAGGAAATTGGAGATAAGGAATATCAAAAGCAAGGGTCTCCAACATATGCTCAAATGTATACACAATAATCTGATTTCCATATTATCATGACTGAAAAGTCAAGCACAAAACAATTAGATTGGAGATTGCATCCAATTTTGGAACTTTCGTTTAGTCTTGTGCATAAATAATTTTATACTTTACCTCTATGGCTCTATATTGCTTTTACTTCACTGAGTACTCAAAACAAATGCAACTCAATTCATGAGATATTCAGTATTTTATCATTTTCTTGCTTCTCATTATATGGTCACATGCTTTATTGACAATCTGCTGTTCATATGCATTGTAAAAGCAGCTATAATGCTTCCATTGGCTTTTCTGTGGTGCTCACCCCTATGACACTTTACTGCTTCTCACAGATGATAAAATTAATTTTCATATTACCCTTGTGATAAAAAGAATCATTATCATCCTTACTTAATAGGTATTAAACCACAGAGATTAAAGAGAAAGTCTTAGCTAACTCAAACATTCAAAATGCAATGTCTAGGAATTTGGTTTTTTGATCTCCTTGACGTGTAGTGACTCTTGTATTCAGAGCATTGTTCCAATAGAATGGTGAGCAAATGATGAGGGTCTGGGTTGCAGGGGGATGGAGCACTACTACTTGTTCTTCTTACCCTTTTCCACTGGGGTTCACTTTTAGCCCTCCTAGAGAGGAAATAGTGGATCTGAGGGACCTTTGATTCATCCTGAGCAGTAGCTGCTTGGAGGTGAGTTAATCTGTATTTGTGAGTGTTAACGCCCACATGGCTTAAGCATGTGGATACCTCAAGAACAAAAAACACAACTAGTGATGAATGATCAAGCTGGTGTAAGTGACTGCAGTTATCAGATGCTTTGCAGCTTGAGCAAATATTATTTCCAGTTCCAGATGATAATATCTCTCTTACTTCTCCGTAGCCCTTTGATTCAGTACCTATCTTCTGCAGTGAAACAATAAATATCCCACCAACAGGGGCTTCTTCCTCAGAGTCCCCTGAGACTCTGAGCAAGACAGGAGATTTAAAAAAATATACTGCAGTAGCACTTCAGATTTTTTCAATAATGCTGATACATGAGACAACAGACTAAAGGTTGGCCTATACTGATAACTTTTGAAATTTATGAAGAGCTTCAAAGAATCAGTAAGAAAACCCAACATTTTGCAGACACTTTGCTAAACTCTGCTTTATGCGGCAAAATATGAGTCACTAGAATATCTCACAAAACAGTTTCCAGTATATTGTCTTAAATATGAAGAAATATGATTTTCTCTGCCACTTTCTATCAACAGTTGACCCTCTTTCCCTCTTAAAAACTTTGAAAGAAAATTGCAGGACAGTATCTAGTAATTTAGCAACAAGAAAACACAGTCCTATAGTGTGGAACATCAGACAGTTCTCCTAGGTGATGCTATTAGGCATTGTAATAATATATTTAACATTGAAATAATGTCCTTAAAATCAGGAAGAACAAGGCACAAATCATTCATTATTGTAGATTATAATTTGCTTTGGATTAATTACATGAATTATCTTTGACATTACTTGCACTCAGTGAATGTGCTCAGGGTCTAACACAAGTATGAATGCATACGCACAAGATGATTCATCTCAGCAATCTTCCAAGGTTAGATCCTGAACTTGTTTCCCTTTAAAAGTTATTGCTTGGAGGTGGTAAAGAACTTCCAGAACTCAAATCACTACATAACATTAGTAGAATTTAGTAGAAGTGTAGGGAAGAGGAAATGACAAACAATCTAGCACATTTGATAAACTAAATACAAAAACACAGTATCAAATAAAAATAATTCAATATAAAAAATAGAAACTAAATAAACCAAAAAATTAGGAAAAGTTTTAGAACTCTGAAAGTCTTAGTTCCTTGAGCTTTCACCCTTTACAAAATAAATGGCTTGCTTTCAGTGATACTCGTTGTTAACATATCCCAGCACAAACTCTTGTGGAAGTAGACTTAATTTGTGATTTATTGTCAGCAATTGCTCAATGCAATGAGAGAAATGCTGCAATGATGTGAGAAAAAAAAAAAAAGTTGCTCATCAAATATAATTATGTATCCTTTACCTAGAGTTTTCACTGTCATGGACAGTCTAGAACAATAGCTAGAGAAACAACTACAATTTCTTATCCAGCTTCCTCCTGTCCACCCTCCTCTGAAGCTGGCCTTGATTTCTTGTGATATTATCTGTACACATTGTACTGGTGAAACAAATCATCTTCTATGTGCAAGATCCCTACAGTTTGGGCTTTAGAGCTTCTTCTCTTTGGACATTTCTGTCCACAGCCCTTACCCATTTTCTTCAATGCACAATTTTTGAAGAAAATGTTGCTTAAGGTCAGTTGGGGAAAGATTTAATAATTATGAGCTGAGTGATGCTCACAATGGTCATACCTCCTGGCTCACTGGGCCTATTTGAATGAGTCCAGAGGGGGCCACAAAAATGACCAGAGGGCTGGAACACCTCTACTAGGAGGACAGCCTGAGAGACCTGAGTTTGTTCAGCATGGAGAAGAGAAGGGAGACTTAGAACAACTTTCAGTACCTGAAGGGAGCCTTCTAGAACACTGAAGGGAGACATTTTATGAGTGAATGTAGTAACAAGAGAGAAGGTAATGGCTTTAGGATGAAGAAGGATAAGTTTAGATTAAATGTTAGAAGGAAATTCTTCATTGTGTGGATGGTGAGACACTGGAACAGCTTGCCCAGAAACACTGTGGATGCCTCATCCCTGGAAGTGTTCAAGGCTCTGTTGGACGGAAATTTAAGAAACCTGTTCTGCTGGAAGGTGTGCTCCTGCTCATGAAAGATGGGTTGAAATGTGATCATTTTTTGGTCCCTTCCAAACCAAACCAGCCTATGATTCTGTTTCTGTGCTGTATTTTCTGGGATGGGAGAGTAGCATGGAGTGACCATGAATGCTTAGTCCTGCCACTTTCTGTCACAAGTACTGTTTGCAAAAGGTCTTTGCCACTAAGCACAGGGTAAGTGTAACCATGTCTTCTGTGACCTAGAGCTTTTCTTCATTGGGAATATTCCTTCAGAAAGATATACTTGCTGGGAAGCTTCCTAATGCATATCAGTGTTATCCCTTGGAATATTTTTACCTATTTTATGGACTCAATGTTTTCATCAGTACTGTGGGGTATTGGTTTAAATATTACAGGTCTGAGAAACTACCTCTTTTCCTACATGTTTGCTTTGTCACACCAGTAATTAATAGAGAATATATAAACAATTTGATTGCTTTTGATAATGGCATCTGACTAAATTCACAGAAAGAGGAGCCTGAGCTCTTTCAGCTTATTGAATTTTCTTTCTCTGGCACAAGTTTGGCTCTCAGCCATGTTCTGCTAATATCTTAGGAAAACTGCATTTTAACTAGGATTAGGCAATATGCTTGGTGGACGGTTTGCACATTTTTATAAATTGAGAAATAGACATTTTTATATGCTTTGAAATTTTATTCTACTATATTTAAAATAAGAGAAAATTAATGGTGTTGTATGCTATAGTAAATTCATGCCATATGGTCACACTCAGTGCAAGTTGGTTTTGTATCCCAGCATCCAAATACTGCTCAGAAAGTACTGGTGCAGAAAAAGAAATTGGTATAATTGGATCAAAACTCACCATGGAAGGAAAACAGTTTTTCTTTAATTTCTTGAAGGAACTAGATAAGATGATGTTTTTAAAAGTTTGAAGGTAGTTCAGTATTTATTCCACCCAGAAAAACCTAAACAGGCTCAGGAAGATGGTACGTTGGAATCTTACAAAGTTTAGTAAGACCAAGCGCAAGATGTTGGACTTGGGTCAGGGGAACACCTGGGGAGGATGAGCAGATCAAGAGCAGGGCCAGGGAGAAGGACTTGTGAGGCTGGACATGACCCAGCCATGGGCACTCACAGCCCAGAGAGCCAAACGTGTCCTGGGCTGCATCCAGAGCAGTGTGGGCAGCAGGGCCAGGGAGGGGATTCTGCCCCTCTGCTCTGCTCTGCTCTGCTCTGCTCTGGTGAGACCCCACCTGCAGTGCTGCATCAGCTCTGGGGTCCCAGCACAGGAAGGACATGGTCCCATTGGAGGAGGTCCAGAGAAGGGCCATCAAGATGATAAGAGGGATGGAGCAGCTCTCCTATTAGGAAATACTAAGAGAGTTAGATTTGTGCAGCCTGAAAAAGAGAAGGCCTTGGGGTGACCTAATTGCAGCCTTCAAGTACCCAAAGAAAATTTACTGGAAGGATGCAGAGAGATCATTCACAAGAGCATGGAGTGACAGGACAAGGGGAATGGCTTCAAAGTGAAAGGGAGTAGGTTCAGATTAGATATTAGGAAAAAGTCCTTTATTGGGAAGGTGGTGAGGCACTGGAACAGGTTGCCCAGGGAAGTTGTGGATGCTCCATCTCCAGAGATCATAGAATCATAAACCCACTGAATTATGGTATGGTTTAAGTGAATGGTGATAGATAGACTGTAATCAAATAATGACAGTAATAGAGTGGAGAACCATCAGTCCAACTGAGACTGCACTCCTAGAAATGAAGTTGATGGGTACTGCAGCAATGGCATACGGGAATGGCAGGGACCAGCAGGCTTGTGGGGTACTCAGAGTTCCCCAGGGCTTGCTGCCTAGCCTTTCTCATGTCTGGATCAAGTGGTTCTGTTTTTCAACATTCTTTTTCTCAGGTTGCCCCAAATACTTTTGATTCTTCAACATTTTCTATAGGTTTTCTCATTCAGATCTCAAGCTGGCACAGATTTTAGCAGAAGCATTGGGAAAAAGAGTTATTGTCTTGGTGGTTTCTTTTTTGTTATCTAAAAGTAGGAATATTAGTACCATTAGGTTTATTGGATCAGAAGAACCATACAAAGTTACTTAAATCTAGCAAAAGCATGAACAGATTACCACATTTCTTGGAAATTATTTTTCTTTTAATTTCTCTTGTGTTTTTTTGTTTGAATTGTTGTTATACTGAAATAAGACAACTATATCAGCTTCAAAGAAATGTCAAAACATCAAATCTATGTGATAGGATCTGGAATCTGGCATTGTATTTGAACATCACATTAGTAGAAAAAGTTTACTCCAAAGAGCCAAGCTTAGGGAATAAAAGTTGCCATGTAAGGGATGATATTCTCTCTGAGGAAAAAATAAAAGGAATAACAAAGGGAATCCCAGTATGGCTGAGCACAACAGGCAATTTGGTTTAATAAGTACCTAAAAAAAGTGCTTCATGCCAAATGGATAGACCACTGAGCTATAATTAAGAATAATGAGGTGACATTGTGGAAAGTACATCTTCAGTTGAGTACCAGGAAACTGTTCAAAGCTGAAGTACCAAAGAAATTGAATAGTCATCACAGAAGACTCCTTGCTTGGAAACTTCATAACAAAACATGCTTTGAGAGTCTGGATTTCCTGAGATGCTTCCTAGAAAAGTATGACACAGAAGAGAAATAGATAGTCAGAGTTCCTTTGTTAACACATTTGAGTAGACCAATTCTCACAAACCAGTCTGCTTCATTGTAATTTTTACTTGATACATCTTCTATTTGTCTGTTTCCTGGCTTTTTAATACTAAGTCTTGTAATTTTAGACCTAATATTAAGCCTTCTGCACTCAAATGTTTCTTAAAACAGTTATGCCAAGAGCAAAAGCCAAGTTCTACTGCTAAAAAAATCATGAAATGTCATATTTTATTCTTTTGCTTGGAATTTTGATACTGGAAAATCTATCCACACCACTTCTAAATATGGAGTTAATCATAGGGCTTGCTTTCTGAATTGCTTAACTGGAAACTCAAAGCCACAACCAGATAGTTGGCTTGAATTCTACAGTGGTACATGAAAATTCAGATTTAGATCATATGTTCCTTTTAATATCAATTGGTTACAATTGACTGGAAATATTTTAAGTAATGGAAGGCAAAACTTTAACTTCATTACAATGAAAATAAAAATATCAGTTCACATATAAACATTTTTTTCTTCAAATGTACAGAGTAGATATTATATTCCTTCTAAAATATCAATACAAATATTTCTCTTTTTCTTCCCTCATCTTCCTGAGTGTTTTCGTTTTGTTTAGTATTGTCGTTTATGTTTTTTCAACTAGTCTTGGGGAAAAAGACAGAAAGAAAGGAGAAAACCAAATGTGGACTCTTCTGCCTCAGACACTGTCAGAAAGGAAACATTTTGAAAGGTCTCAAACAAAGGATTAGCCTGCCATTCAATTATATAAATCCACTGATTTAGTTTTATTTGGTTTTTTTCCTGATGCTGCATGTTAACCTATTCAACATCTAAAATCTTCTGGGAATCTGTGTCAGGGGAAGACTAGTGACAACTTATTTCTTTATGATAAAGAAAAAACAAAACTTTCATCTCTCACTTAGGGATAACTATGCCTGGCAAAAAAAGGGGACACTCAAGTCAGATGTTGGCACAATTAATGCTTAGTTAATTAATAAGCAATAAAAAGGACCAAGTGAAGTCACAAAGACCTACCAAGCAATCTTACATACAGGCACACTATGGCCTTTCTCTACAATCCTCCACATTCCTGGTGCATGCCTCCAGCTGTAGTGACACACTGCTAATTTAAATCTGGAGCAATCCAAGCAATAAATTCAGATTCTGCTTTTGAAGGCAGCATCCAATCCTTCTCTTTCTCCAGTTTCTAAGGTCTCCTTCCCCAAAGATGGGATCCTGTCCTGGGGCACAAACAATAAACAGTTTACCCTTTCCTTGGAACCTTATAGTTTTATTATTTTGCTTTTACTCTAAATTACATCCTGCTCAAAGGGAGTTGCTGCAGGGCAGGTCTTCTGTGATAACTTCAGTGAATTACAGCTGTTATACCAAATGCACCTATTTTGTGTGATATTGGGATTGTGGTACCAGGTGAAAAAACAGGACATGACTTCTTGGAAGTGAGGACATTGAGATGTGTATGTAGGTCATAGCACAGATGGCTGGAGAGATTGCTTGACACCAGGATGATGGACTCCTTTGATGGGGGAAAAGAATTGCTCCTCTAGAACTTGCCTGTCCCTCTGTAATGCTAAAGATGTCCTTAAAAGATAAGATGTCCCCAGAGGTTCAATTAATTTGGCTCTCCCTCCCTGTAGTTTCCAAGATAAGATGAAAGTGGGAGGACACTTAAAGGAGAATAGCAGGAGCAAGATTTGCATTCTTAAAAAGTCCAGTAAATTCTTCATTTTTAGGGTGAAATCTATTTTCTTCTCTCTCCTACTATTGCATATTTCTCTAAAATAAATAACCACACAAAACCTAGAGAAAATAAACCCCCCAAAATGCTGCAGGATTAGTACTAAATTTTCAGCACTAAGGAAAACCAACACTAAGATTTTCTATGCAGCCCTAATTACAAATTCTTGGGTGTAGTGATTATGATGCCATTATTCCTTATGTAATTAAAGTATATATTTTATACACAGGCCTCCACACTTTTTCTTTCAGCAGCTTTGCAGAGAGTAGGAAACTATTTTTTAGGGATTCTAAAGGAATTCCACAAAGGGTTTCTTTCAATATACAAAGAAGCTGTGCAGTCATTAACAATGAAGTGCTGCTAAGATCCAGGATCAGGATCCAGAATCCTTCCTGTTCTTGACACAGAGTCCTAGTATTTTCTGAAGCAGATCTCTAATAATCTTCCTAAAGTTTGCTTGTGATGTTTTTACTACTTGCCCTATTAGGAGCACAGGGGAGATCAGCCATGATTGTTTACAAATCACTCAGTTTTGTCCCCATCTTAGTATAGAGCCTGGATGACAGAAAGTGGGCAAGAAGTGCAAACAAGATGAATAGCCAAACAAGGAGAAAACCTCTGAATTTCGTCTCATGTCATGTTTGTCATCATTGAACACTGTATAAGGCAGGCTCTAAAGATAAACACTGCCCACTAATGCCTTAAAACATTTTGTCAAAATTCAGACGCAAAAATTGCTGAATTATCATTGACTTTTCAGGGATTTGACATCTCCAGAGTTGCAGCAAAGCCCTTTGAACATATAAAATTCTGTGATGTGCCAAATGCTCCTGTCACCAAAGGCAGTTTCAGTTTGCAAGCATTATGCAAAGTGCCCAGAGCTGGCTGCAGAGCAGTGGTGTAAAATTCTGTCTTTAAATGGCCACTTACTGCCTGTGAAATGAAAGCAAAACAGTTCCTGTCCTTTTTAATAACTTCCATGAAGGTGTTTTTTTTTGTTTCTTTCCAATTCACAGCATATTCTTACTGTGGCTTAAAACTTACCAGGTGTGAAAAGACAAATACAAAGCAAGCACAGATGACTCTTTGCAATTTCTCTTCTGGGAAGTTAAACAGTATACCCTATTTTGTGTCTTAAACTTTTGATTTTTTCAGTGTATGCAACAACAAAGAGCAAAGAACTGGTGTGAAACTGTTCAATTCCCTATTCGGAGTCTCTCTTCCTTTGATACAGTGTGGTCAGAAGTAATTTATATGATTTTCATTGTAATAATCCTTCTTTTGATTTAGAGTTCTACAAGCTCTTATGTCTGAAAGTGCTGGCAAATGTCTCAGAAAGATCTAAATAAGACACTTAACTGCTATAGCATTTCAGAAACTTTTTAATATAAACATAGGTTTCTGAAAAAGCAGTGCTGTATTCATGCTCCTCTTTGACTGTAGAACTGAACAATTTTTTTCTTGATGCATATTTTCAGAAAAGACGTTTTCTTGGAATAGCACGAGGCAAATCCAGCTGATATATTTGGATCCTGTTTATTACTTTTTACACCCATCTAGTGGTCACCACGCAGTACAACAGGATAAAATTTCTGTCGCAACAGCAATGTCTCACACAAATTTGTGGTTACCCGGTGATGCAAACCAAAGGACCTCTCCCACCCGCTGAAACTGCAGTTCTACCTAACAGACATCTAAATTTTAAAAGTTCACTATGTTACAATCTGACAGTGAAATCATTCGTAGAAACCTGCCTTAGTTTTTGACTGGAAGAAATAATACTGGTAATATAATACTCATATGATGTCCACAAATGGGGGATGAAGAAAATAAAACAAAACAGCAAATAAAACAGAATTCATTTAATCCAACTAAATACTTCTGATTCAGTTGAATATTTAAGTCCACTGTTAAAGAAATCTATTTAGTATTCACTTGTTATTCAAAATGTTCATCCTGTGAGACTTACATTAATCTCCATTTATTTATATCCAGCTTTTAACTTTTGCTTTTAAGTTCCCAGGCAAGCTTATATATATTTGAAATTATACTGCCATTGCAGAAATTAGTCTTATTGAGCACAGGAGTAAGCTGTTGTCTTCTGTTTCACCTAAAATTGGAGGAATTATCTGTCCTCCTGCTCTCAATAGACAAACAAAATATATAGACTGTGTATTGATTAGGAGTCTGTGTTTTCTTGAAGCTGTTTAAAGAGGAAAAAAGTTATTCAGGCAATGAAATATAAATGTTAGGAAACTTGGATATGATGAGCTAAACCCTTCATTAGTGTTGTGATTATTTTGTGCTGCTGCAATATTTAGGAATTCAGGCTAAAAAGATACTGTTTGATAACAAATAATAGTAGTCATGCTAGCAACAATGGTAATATGAACTAATGACACTACAGGCTGCAAAGGACATTTTCCTGTAGCATTCAAAGCATCTTGACATTTCCAATATGTTCTCAAATACTCTTTGTGAGCAGATCTCGCAGTGATCACAATGATGCAACAAATAGGGGAAATGAAAGGCAAAGAGAAGCCCTGCACAGTCCAAGATCACCTAGAAGGCTGGTGGCAGAAGTCTCATTTGATGTGTCACGGTTTAAGCATTCTTAGGCTGAAACTGATAAAGCAGTAGGACATTCAAAGACACAGAAGAAAGTATACAGGCTTAATCAAATCAAATCTGTCCTGGAAAGAATTATATGTGTTTGGATTTACTGAAAGATAATTGTTCTGAAAACTACAGTGAAAAGAGAATTAAATTACTATGCTGTCCTGAAGTTTTTAAATAATATTTTCTGCATTTATTTTTCTTAAAAAAAGAAACAAGCAACCAACTACATTTGCTTTTCTACATTTAAACTGTAAGAGGTGGATACAAAGAAAATAATATAGTCTGAATGTAGCAGTAAGCTTGCAGATCCAGAAATATGTGCAAAGTAAAAAATAAACAATGAAATAAATCATGAAGAAAAATCTATCCTCTGCCAGGCAGTGTGCATCTGTGTCCAAATTAGCAATATGTGTTTGTTTGATTAGTTCATTTAACAAAGGAAAAAAAGGTCATGGGAATGCTGCCACTTCAGCAAAGGATTGAAATGGCAACCTCAGGCCAATGGTGGATAAAACAAGCTGATACAGAGTAGCGTGTACCAGCTGTGACACCAGTCTAATCAACAGCTGACTTGCCCTGCATCTTTTCTGCTGTCTTTAGCTGCAACTGGAAACCTGTGTGTATCCTTTAAATGAACACCATTTTCAAAATGAGTACTTTATATGGTTTCAGCAAAAATGTATAATATGGTGCTAGCACTTACCTATGTTTTAAAAATCATGTGAAAGATCTTCTGTTCATCCCACATTCTTAAATGCTTTAGCAGTGTTATTTTTGTCCCCATTAGTATGGCAAATGAGCCTAAAGACCTAGTCTTGCTAATCCACATATCTGTAACCTCTCAGATTGTATACCACAAAACACTCAAAAATGAAGCCACGTGCTACAAAAAGCCTCCATACATTACCAAAGGCAGCTCTTGGGCTGTCAAGCAACACAGGTTGCCATGAGCACGTCCCCTCAGCACCACCCACCCTGTACCAGTGTTTAACTGTTTGCAGGTTCCCGTTCAAGGTCTTTGCACTGGTTTTCAAAGCCCTTTGTGGAAATGTTACCGTCTATGTGAAACAGTATCTACTCTGTCCTCTTTTTATCTGTCCTTCTGCCTCTTCTGAGAAAATTGTTGTCTAGGAATGATAAGCCTCTTTACCACTCTTCATACCAAACACAACAACCAAAAATGCTGGGTCTAAACTGTGTGGTTCAGAGACAAAAATGGCTACAGAAGTTCTGCTGCTTGGCCATTAACAAAGGGCTTATTGCTTCCATCTGTATGTAAAACAGCAAATCTAATGCAGGCAGATGTACCCAGCCACACATATATGCCTTAATGTCACTCCAGCACTTTGTTTACTCAAATGAGATAAAATATGTTCTTGAAATATTTTTGTAGTAACAAAATACTAGGATTGGATACTCGATAAGAAAAAATGCCTCAACCACCTTAGCAGTGGGAGACAGGATAATTGGTGTCCAGCTCAGGAGAGATGGGACCCGAAGAAGTAAATAATGAAACATCGTGTTTCCACTGGTGTAGAGCTCATGGATACTCTACATGTAGAGAAATGTAAAGCTTCCTGTATTTCTAATAGCGTGGGGTTTTTCTCTGCCAAATTTCTTTTCCTTCAGACTTGGGTTTTTTTTGTTCATCAGTAATTTTAATGTATCTCTTTTGTGTGACGTGCTTTTTCTTAGCAGTGGGCAGAACCAAGTTTTTATTTCCCCATTACTACCAAGAAGCAATTAGCTGTGATAATTTGTCAGAAAGGTGTTTATTAAATTTTAATTCTTAGGTCAATAAAGTAAAAAATTTTCTCTTCTTTTTGCAGTTTCGACGTAGACAATGGTACATCATCAGGACGAAGTCCCTTGGACCCCATGACAAGCCCTGGGTCAGGGCTAATTCTTCAGGCAAATTTTGTCCACAGTCAACGTAGGGAGTCTTTCCTTTACCGGTCAGACAGTGATTATGATCTGTCCCCAAAGTCCATGTCCAGGAATTCCTCCATTGCCAGTGATATGTAAGTACCTTATAAAATACTTCTAGTCTATAATTTGTCCAATATCAAGATTTTTTGCAGACACAAGGATTTTTTTTTTAAAAATCAAAGATTGTAATCACTTATGCTAGTGGAGTAATGGAAAATTGTTTGTTTATTTCTTTAATGAAGATTATTCTTGTTCCTGCAGCTTTTTGAAGGATATGAACATGAGAGTGTACTTGTCATGTTTATACACTCTATTAGCTTTGACAGAATAATAATGATAGTCGATACTGGTGTACTAAAACACTAAGGAGAACTATTTTCTGGTGCTTAAGTTATTTTAAAGAGAAAAAATACAAGCTCAATTTATGCTTCTTCATGATTTAAGAAATAGATCCCATTTATTTTCAACTGGGGTCTTTTAGGTTTTTAGAGAAAAGATTTACCAGCTGGCAGAAAATAAAACATTTGAGAGAAAAAAAAATTATTTCAAATATTCTCTTAACTAAAAGACAAAATTCTAACAAAAGACCTTTTAAAACTTACTCTGTCCTCTCTCACTACTCTGTAAAGTGTGTATTTTCTGCTCATAAGTCATGCTTTTTATGTGTGGACCCCAGGTTGCATGTGTAGTGGAAGTCAGATGCAAATCTCTGTTTATTTGTGAGGTGCCAAAAATATTTAAGTGTTCCATCTTCTAGTCACTTCTAAGTAGGAGAAATTAATATCTCTTTTTTGTTTGGTTGGGTTTTTTGCCTAAATGGGTCCAAATGTCATGGCCCAATTGGTGTTTCTGGTTCAAATATATATCTAAAATAAAGGATCAGGCTTGTCAGAATTCCACAGTGAATGCTGTTTTTTAATGAGACAAAGACCAGCAGATACCCCCTTTAAAAAATAAGAGTGGGCACAAAAAAGTATAAGCATTTTCATAATAATGAGTGAAAGTAGAGCTGATATTTAACTTGAAGTCATAAATGAACACTCATATTTTTTCTGCTTATATAATTTTTAGAATGGCTTTTCATTTAATTATAGCTCTTTTTCTATATAGAGTGTCAAGGTAAAACTTTAGAGAGAGTTACTGTAAGGTCCATGACTCAGTTAAGATCTGTAAATTGAAATACTCAGTAAGCTTTGTGCCAAGTGTGACCAGGTTTTGTTGAGACAAAATGGGTTAGAACAAGAGCAATTCACCTTGCTTTGGTATAAAAAAAATGCATTTTCTTGGAAATAGTACCCCCCTTCCAGCAAGTCTTTCTCTGATAGATATCCTTTTTTATAGAGGGAGAAGATTCAAGCTTTTAGTATGGCACCTATACCAGCATAACATTTGTAAAGATTTTTACATTCAGGAGGACAATCCAGCTCACTGCGTTGCTCAGATGAGTCATTTCAATGAAGAATTCAATTAGTGCTCCATCCTTGAACTCATAATCCACTTCATTTCCTAGAATTTTGGGTAATATTTCAGCACATGGCAGTAAATTGGATAAACAATATAATTACTGAAACAGCACACATTTTTCCCCTTTTTTCCTTTTCTGTTCTTCCTTTCAAAATTTTCTGGAAACACATTTACATATGAAATTTATTTGACCTCACATCTTGATAGATTTTCACAGTCTCTTGTCACAGATGAACTTTTGTACTAAGAAGGTAAATATTCCTGCCACTGTTTAGGAGGGGGAGCACATTAGGAAATTTAAACGGCAAGTTGTTTTCACCATGGAATATTAATAATTTATCAATAAGCCTAATTATAATGAGCCTGGCTGTATCACAGAAATTAAGTGAAAGAAAGCCAAGGAATAAAAGAGGGGAAAGTTTAAAAAGGATAAAATAGCAAGGAATAAAAAATAAAAGTCACAGAAGTCCTTATGTATGAATCCAATCATAAACTGAATGTGCTTATGGAAAGGAAACCCACTGAATATTATTAAAATAAAGAAACAGCTCTGATTCAGGACCTTGCTAAATGAGGTGGAAGATGAAAGTGTTGACAGGGGAAGTACACAAATTATAATTAGTCCCAATTTATCCTACTTCCCTTTTGCACCTATATCTATGCTTAAGTGTTGTTTATTTTTAAAACATGAGCAATATATATTACAAAATGTAGACACCATTCAGGTAATGTAAGTGGATTAATTGTACATAGCATTTTAGCCTAGATTCCCTGATTCTTCAACCAGCCTCGATATTTCACTTTGTAAAGAAAAAGGCAAAGAAAAAGGCATATGTCTTGTATTTGAAAGGGATAGAACGTAAAGAATTCTGACATTTCCATTACTCTGAAATACTGAACTTACAAGAATACATTCCAGTCAGTAGCAACAAAAGCAATACTTCAAAATTTTAGTCAAATGTGGAATGTCATGTTAAGACAGCCAGTGGATGGCAGTGCTAAAGTGCTGAATTCATTGTGTCATTATTTATTAGGTATGCAGCTCCAGCCAAGGAAGAGAACAAGTTGTGCTCAGTTATTTGCAAATCCAAAATGAAAAGACGGGTTCTGCTACAAACAACTTGTAAAGTCGAAGTATAAGATAACCAAGAGACTAATACAGTCAGACACTATCCCCAGGAGAAGGTACAGTGCGAGTCACTGTGCTCAAAGTAGTAAACCCCACAGAGAAAGCAAAGGGAGTTTCACTCAGGGAGTTGAGGTGGAAAGCTTTTTGTAATCAGAGAATCCAAAATATGTTTTGATTAATTAGCTGTGGAAAAGAACAGAAGACAGGATGAGTGCAAGTCTGCTTTGATGAGAGAAGGTTAGTGGGACAATTGTGGGTACAGTTAGAGAGGCAGAAAAAGCAGCTGAATGTAAGAAAGGAAAAGCACATAAAATGGAGTGGGTAACATCATTTCAGTTATCCCTTGGAAAAAATAACAGAATAATAAAAGCAGGACATGGAGATTATATACAGAGATTAGGAAAAGCTGCTAAAGTTTGTGAACTGAAGGTGAATGGTTTAGACAGGAAGATGTAAGGTCCAAGGCAGATGGGCACAGGTGTGTTGTGAAGCCAGTCTGTGGGATTTCCAGCAGACAAGGATGGTAAGAGAAAGCAGATAAGGATGTGCAAGAGAAAAAGAAGTAACTGAGTGAGGCAGTGAGAGGTAGTGAGACAATAAGAGGAATTATAGTTCAGGATCTGTGATGAAAGACAGCAAAACAAGTTTAAAGGGAAGGAGAATAAAGAATGGAAAAGAAAAAATCTGAAGAAGCTCCCAACAGCAACACAGAGGAAAAAGGGATCAGTACCTAGCTGAGAGATGTGCAAAATCACTACTGGGAGAATTGTCAAACCTATATTTGAAGACATTAGTGAAACAGAGAGCTGTGTGGATGTCTTGCTGAGGTGGCCTGATTGCCTAATGCTGACATGTTTGAACTGCTGTGGCTGCCCAGAACTTGCAAATGCAGGAAGAGTAGAAGTGGTAACACTTTTTATGCCCTTCTTGTTAAGGGATCACTGCCCTAGTTAATGGATCAAGAGATCAAATTAGTAGAGAATTTCTGTTTTAGCAAAACCCAGCTCTCTAATCAGGTTAAAAAATAGGTTCCTAGAAAAAAAAGCCAATAAGCTGTCCACTACTGCATCACAACCCACGTTTTATGCCACTCTGAAGGGAGAAAACAGGTGTAATCTGCCTGTGATTCTGAAAAAGCAGACCAGAGGATAGCAGTCTAGACCAGAGGACCAAGACACTCTCAGTAGAAAAGTCTGTCCAAGTTCCACTGTGTCTTCTGAGTCTAACAAGACAACTTCTGACCTCTCATTTAAGTCTGCTTTTCTCCCATTTCCACAAGATCTCAGAGCACAGCTCAGACATAACATCCTGGTCTTCTCAAGACTTGGCCAACTGAACCTCATTCAAAAAAAAGCATCTGCTGGGGGAGTTTTACAGCCTTCTTTAGAGAAACTTAGCATTGTTTTCTTCATCAACTTATAGCTATAAGCTCTGACTAGTATTATAACACAAAATTTGCTGATTTCTATTAAAACTTGCTTGCATGCATTAAAGGAGCAGAACCCAGCCAAGGAACACTGACTGTGGGGAACTGCAGGGTCATTGGCCTGGTGATCTGCTAAATGGCCACCATACACCCATTCCCTGAGCTGAACAACCTTTGCCTACTCTGTCAGTAACTTCTGAAGACAGCAGCATCCCTCTGCTACTGTCTGTGATGAAAGAAATACCAAGAGGACAAAGTTTACTCTGAGACATTTTTCTTATAACTACAGCTATAGAGGAGATATCTTCTCATCCTCTATGGAAAGCTTGTTCCTTTGTTTCTGAGCCAGTAAGACTGGTTTTATTAATAAAATATTATGATTATGAATCTTAAGTTATGGAGAAAAAGCCACCATTTTCCTGAAAGGTGCTAGCCAAGATTCTAGGACAGCAGACAAGACATGCATTTACTGAGAGGAGTAATTGCACCTCAGTTTAACAAATGAGAAATAATTGTCTTTTCTCCAGAAAAATTGAAGTTGAAATTCCTTTTGATGTATCATATTCTTTTCTAAGAATCTCTGATATTACTATATCACAGGTATTACTGGCTGAAAAGGGGCAGTTAAACTTCAAAGTGCAGCCTTCTCTTAAAAAAACTTTTAAGAAGCATTTTCTATGTGCGACTCTGTTTAGAAACAATCTTTAATAAAAAAACACATTAAATTGCTTGAGACATTTATTTGTTCATGGAAAGAAATCTACCTACATTACTTTAGGCAAAATAGGCAAATATTTGTTTCATTGTGTTTTGCTTTTTTGTTTTTAAGATCCTTAAATGGATTTCCACGTTGTAGCTTAAATTAATCTAAGTCATTTGCAAATCACTTACAATACTTTTTTTTTTAGTTATAAATGAAGAAAAATTTGGGATAAAAAAGAGGACTTTGTCCTTTCCGGTTGTTTGACATATTTTACAGGTGGAATTCAAAACAAAGAACTCAATTTAGAATGCAACTAGTTGAATAATAAATTTGTGTTAACTTTGTTAATCAGGAAATTGGTTATGTTGGAAAACATTGAGAAGATTTTATCTACTTTTTATTCAGGGGAGAATTTTTATTGATGAAATGCAAATATATTTTATTTAATTTCAATCAATATAAAACCATGACTGGTTTTCGTGTGAGATTGCTAAAGCCTTACAATTTTCCAAACATAGCTCTCAGTTGTTAAACACATCACTTCCTCTTTAAAGACTTCTAATGTTTTAGGCTTTTCTTCTTCCCTCCTCTGGAAATAATGGATATTTGAAGGAAAATAACAAGTTACTGTTCATGAGCTAGCCAAAACAGATGGAATTCCTAAATCTTTTCAGTCAAAGGTGGCATGTTCTTAAAAAATATGGTACCAAAACCAATTCTTAGCTGATATTTCAGGTACATCACAACACCACTACTCCCTGGGCTAGCAACACTGATCTGCAGAAGAGGGATGGGTGGATGTCTGCATTTTGTGTGCCTGCAATCTGAAGGATGGGAGCAGTGTAAAGAAAGGGAACTTTGTAAAAAGGGACTTGAATGTTTTGGGGGGATCCCTCTTGGACTGTTTTTCTGGCTCAGTGATCACCTACATGCACAGATCAAATTAATTTCAAAACCCAGAAGAACATTAGCTGTCATTCCACCCTTCAGGGCACAAACTGAATGTTCTGAATTCTTTTAATGGCACAAATGCTCAGTTAGATGTAGAGTTCAATCCCCGAACAGTCTGATTTTTTTTCTTGTTTTTCTTGAAGTCAGCTTATTTCTTCGTACATACATCCATTTAGGGACCTTTGAATTTGGTTAAGGGACTGTTTTTTTGTAAACCTTGAAACCATCTGTGTCTGGCTGACAGCAAGCTCTCTCAGACTGGGTTGCATTGCATAAGTGCCTTGTCCTCAGCAGCTCTGCTATTTCTTTTAAAGAGGGAATCTTTCAGCCTGCATCAGTAGGAGGCTCACATGGAAAGTCATGCAGTCTTTTTCTTCAGAAGTAACACATCCCTACCAGTTTTAAACACTTAAGCATGTGGGACAGGGACAAGCAAGCAGCTAAATGCGTGATGCTTAAAAGTAATTCCAGGCAACATATTTTATTTTCATTTGTAACAGTGTAAAAGTTTATATGTGTCAGCTAATGCAATCAAAACTCACTAAAAGTAACTCATTAAGTGGCACTAACTTGATTGCTTCATCATGTATGCAAACCCAGTCACTAATTTTCTCGACCCTGATAAGAAAACAGAACTACTCTGAAGTCTGGTGCCTGTTTGTTTTCCAGCCTTGGTATAGCTAAATGATGATTTTGGTTGTATGAGCAGTCCAACAGTGGCAGTACTGAGTTGACCTGGATTCCTCTGATTGAGTCCAGCATTTTTCTCATTCAAAGTCCTATCTCCTCTGGTTTAATGCAGCTTCGCCTTCAACACACAAAACAAAGCCCACACTGCTGTAGCTTCTTTCCCCTTGCCATTGCCTCAGTGCCCCCAGGCAGACTACCTTCTGATTTAAGAAGGAAAACTACCTGCAGCAGTGAAATACTCTGGCAAGGCCATGTGCTATTTCCCTTCAGGACTAAGTAATTCTGTCAGACTTAACAGAGGCCAGTTGCTCAGTTACCCACCCTTCTCCTGTAATCTAAATGGTCTGCTATATTATGACAGGATTAAAGTATTGAAGCTTGGTGGATGACTAGGGCAATATGATACAAATGATTTCTTGAGTTATCTGTGGAATTTTTTGTTACACATCATGAGCAAAGAAGTCGCTGGGACTGACATAAGAGGTCCTGGTGGTCCTCAAACTCTTCCAAAGGTGTTAGGAGACTTTTGTGGTAGGAAGAAGCCTAGAAGTGTTCCTACAGCAGATTATACAGAATGGAAAAAAATACTAATACTCCCTGTTTTTTGAAATAGTCAGCCAATTCTGATTCCAGCTCATCCAGCAATTCTGAATGAAGCTTCTGGATTTCATGGGTCTTGGTTCAGATCATTATCACTGAGACCTAAAATAGCCCTTTTCAGCCAGCAAAATCTTTTTTTTTTTAATCTGGTCAAAAGCAGAGGCATTGTGAAAGGGAGTTATCGATGCGCAGTGAGGTGCACACATAGCCAGATAGTACATACCTGATAGTCCCTGGATTAAACCTCAAAGAGCTGATCACTAATGCTCTTCCTTTCCAGTTCCTTAGTCTGTAACTGACTTGGTCCTTTTGTCTTTCCAAGTCTTGAGAGAGCTTCTCACTTTGGGTGCTAATAGAGTTCAGTTTGAATTAAGATGCAATTTGGGTAACCTAACACAGATGACTGTAAAAGGGCAGATTTCAAGAATTCAAAGGCTTCTTTCAAGCCTAATCAAGTGTATCTTCAGGACCCGAGATGCTAAAAAGGTGACATGAAGAATTAAAGTACTTTCTTATATAAAATATTAGTTGTATCTAGAAAACTCCAGGTATTGTAGTACATAACATATGTGTATTAGCCAAATGTAATTATCCACTTTTTTTTGAGGTTTTTTTTGCATCTCTTATTGTAAGGCAGACAAGAATTGTTTTCTTCATCAACATTATAGTGAAGGAACTTGAATTGTGCTCCCTACGAAGTCAGTTGGGGTCTTTAGAAATACTTATATCTGAAGTTTTTACTAGTGAAATTTTTGCTGGAGAAATTTTTTCTCCCTTTAGTGTGTCTTTCTAAATCTCACCTGCTTAGTTAGACAGTCCAAGGAGAATTATTATAACCAGTATTTCTTTTGGCTGGGATAATGGACTTCTCAGTTGCTGTAGCTTTTCTGAGCCAATCCTCCTTCATCTGGTTAAGCTTAATTAAATTAAATGTACTGAACTCCCAATATTACAGCAATACTTTTTTACTAATTAGGGCAAGCTGTGTTGCTGAATTAGACAGATGTATCAGGAGGACATAACTGCACAGTGTTATAGAAAATTGTGGTGTTCTGAACCACTCAGACAATAGTTGATGAGAGTCTGCTTCATTCAGGGTCTAATTTCTGTGGTTTCAAGTAGCTCTTTTTAACAATCCTCTTACATACATATTCACAAAAATTAAAAAATGCTCTGGGAAAAACAACCCCCTCCTTTATAGCTCATGGCACCAACATTAATTTTAATTGCTTGTTCTCTCAGCCCTACATCCCAGCCTGCCCACAATGTCATTGTCCCTATCCCCAGCCTTAGATGCCTGATCACACCCCAGATTGTGCTTACCCTTTCAAAGACATGCAAGTCACTAATTACCCAATGTCTATCTAGGAAAAAACTCCTTTCATAATGTAAGCAAAATATTAAGACCTGACACTTATACTTATTTAGTCTTGGCTTTTCAAGCAAGGCCTAAGCTATCTCAGGACTAGAAAATTTTTCTCAAAGTCTTTAATAATTGAGATGACATGACAAGCTCTATTCCTGCAGAGTAAGCTGACTTGGAGCACTGTGATTTCTGACTTCACAAAATCAATTTTGCAAACCAGCCCATTGGTATTTTCCAAATGCAAATGATGATGATAAAGCTCAAGCTGCATGGATCAGGCAGCCACTGATGCTCACTGTACTCAAAGCACAGTTTCTGATGGCTACTACCATTACATGATGCTTCCATTGCCCTATCAGAATTATCTTTCATTGCTGCTAAAATGTGAATCTGAGCAATGTGAATACTTCAGCATACCTAATTCATATGTTTTGTGTGTGCGTATTTGTTTTCAACTACAAAATGTTGTTGGGACAGAAAAGAAAATCCTGCCAGTTAGGGTACTCTATCTGCTTATTTTCAGTCTTTCATTTGTGGTTTTGTATATGGCAAAATTGTGTTCCAGCATAGATGCAAACAAAACACAAGTGTCTCATCTAAGCTGTATTTCTGACATGCTATTGAACAGTAAGTCTGATTCGGCCTTGCATGCAGAAATGAGTGGATGCCATGTTTAATCCAAATCTAGATGTTTACACTGCAAAAGGCGGCTGCCATACGTTTTCTGACATAAACAGAAGACTACCTTGATGTTCATCTTCTTTCTTATTTTTTACATTGTATATAGACAGTGTGGATTTTTCCATACTTTTGTGTTTGCTATGTTCTTATCATAAAAAAAAAATCTCAAATACAATTCTTTAAAAATGGAGTAAATTTATATGACAGTTTGATGAAAGCCTTAGCTCTTGATGTGGAGCATCATTCAGGGATTCCATACAGCCATTGTCCTCTTGGGCTTTTCAATTCAGTTGACAGCTTTACTCTTTCAAATGGGCTGTGTCCAAAGTTTGTAGCCAGACAATCCAACACAGACTATGCCAGCTGGATTTAAGGTCTGACTGGCATCTTCAGCCAGTACTTCTCTTGGGGGTATAAGTGAGGTTTTGATTCAAGTGGAGGAGTGTTGCAAACCAATAAGATCATACTTTAAACTGGTACATTTGTGTCAAACTGGTGTAAATAGATGTTGTATGTTTTCTCCCCTCTATTTAAATAAGACAGAGCTCCTATTTATCCTGTTTATATCTCACAACTTCAATGCATGTCCTCAAGGTCACTCAGTTGGTATTCATGTGAAAGTCTAGAAAGATCTAGAAAGTCTTAATCTGTGTTTAGTAGATTTAGAAAGACAAACCTTGAGGACCTTCCATGTGAAGCTCCACAGTGGCAAGTCCCTCACTCCCCTCGTGGTCTCTAAAGCCTGGGATTTGCTTCTCCTTAATGGATATCATGAGTTTTTTCTGACCACTATAACAAACATCTACTCTTTCTTAACTGCATCCTGACAGGTCTGCAGAATAGCTCTCTAGTTACTTCTCTTATTAGATAGTATATTAAATTATGACAGTTTAATTATGAAGTAAAGGTTATGCAGTCACGCAGTCTTATCCTTGTGTTAATGTTCCTGCCTGCTTCTCTGTCTGTCCATGCATCTCTAAGTTCCTTATTAATAGGGGAAAACTTAATTACTGTCCTGTGATTGGGATAGAAGGGTCAAATCAATGCCAATCCTGAGGCAAGGAAGCAGAAGTTTTGTACTGAACATGTTCAACTAACTCCTGACTTAATACAGCACTTTCATCTCTTTTTCAGGGTGGGGATCAGCATAGATTATATCATGTGAGTTCAAATGTCACATAGGATATGTTAGGAAGAAAAAGACAGAAAATTGCAGAAGTCTAGGCTTCACAACTTTACTGTGGCTAGTAGCTTGTAATGTGGTGTATAGCTTTTGTTCTGCTAAAGAAAATTTGGCTTGTTTTTTATGCAACAGTCATTCATCTCATGTGGGCTGGTGCGTGTTTTAGCAATGTTCTTTGGTGGTGAAGAACCAATCATTTTAAATCTTGGGGTCATGTGAAAATTATTCTGCTTTCAAACCTGTATTTCCTTTGAAAAATTGCACCAGACATTCTAGTTGAGAGAGTCTAACATTGTTGTGAACAATTTCTTCTAGATTTAAAGGCTAATACCTCTGTCTATATTTAGAAGCTTGTGACGTACTGCAGTATTTACACTCCCTCTTGCTGCTTCTGTACACAGATGTGTGGCACTGTCCTGTCTAGAATCCAGAATCACCCATCAGCTTCCATGTAATCTAGAAACAGGAGGACCCTCATACATTGCAGTACTTGCTACACTGCAGTACACTGTGTATCAATGGCATTTTGAATCATATGTTCTTGCTCTTCTGTACAAAAATTAACACTGCTTCTTTGGACATTTTTGTTCCATTTTTGAACACTCTCACCTTGTCCAGATTTTCTGATCCAATGTGGATCAAAGATGGGTTGCCACCCTTTACTATTGCTTTGCAGTTCTAGTGGGCCTGGCGAGTGCTAAACTCTTTTGTGAAAATTGTGGGTATCTGTACTTTTAGTTTTAGATTCACCAAAATAATGATAATATCTGGAATTGTTGCTCTTGACACAAGGCAGATTTGAAAAGTGAAAATTAAATCCTGGCTTGATTTCAGTACATTGAATTACTACTTAATCATGCCTCTTCTAAAGAATAACAAGCTACAGTATGATATCAGTGAAATGCAGTCCAAAGACAACTCAAGTGGAATCAAGATTGAAAATGAGAAAAGCAGGATCATGTTATTTTACGTAAAAGAAAAAACCAATCCTCCAGGGCAGAAAGCCAAGAACATGTAGCTGTTGCCTTTTATAAGTGCCTCAGCATTCAAGGGGTGGCAAACAAAGGCTAAAAGGGAGGAAGTACCATCTATGACAAGGAAGACAACAGATTTTGAGGAGGACAATCTTTTTTTCATATTTTTTGCAAATATGAACTTAACTGTTAATGACTATGTTTCAGGAATTGTCTTGTACTTTGAAGCACTGGTGAATATTTTGTGCATTTGTGTCATATATTGGGCATTCAAATATATGTGTCATATATTCAGGCATTGCCACTGACAGATGCTAGAAAGAACTATTTCCCTGTCTCCATTGTCCTATTTACAGGTAGAAACATTTGAATGTTTTTGTTCTTTGTCTAGTGCTGCTATCTGTGAACATTTTCATCTTCATAATTCTGCCCTTTCATAATTTCTAACTGTGCAAATTTGACCAGATCACTAAAAAATAGTTTCAAGTGCTAAAACAGAAGAAAAAACGGAGTAGGTCTATGCAAATAACAAAAATATCCTTTATAAAAGATAAGAAATTATAGGACTACTGAGAAACATTTAAGCCAGCTGTCACATATCAGATAATGCCATTTCACAGAAGTCAAAGAAAAAGAGCATAATTTTCCTGGAAGTGAAGTAGCATAGTCACACTCTACTCTTTCAGTGGAGAACAGAGTAAAAAAAAGAAAAAAGGTATTTGGCTTATCATCTGCTAAAGCCTTTGTGTAATTCATTAAGTAGCCCTTGTCTAAAATTATAGTGTAGGGCATTTGCCGATGTTTTCATGACCCAATGAAAACATAAAGAGGTACTAAACCCAGCTGGTCATTAACTCTCCTGTTAATGCTCTGGGCTGATTCATGTTGTCTATTATACCCTATTGGATTTGGCTTCCCTGAGCAGTTAAACCTCTGAGTTCTTCCTATAGTGGACATGTTTCTTTTGGCTTGTTCTAAGAGTCAGGCTTATATGCTTTCCATCCAGTCTGAGCCTGTGATGCCACTTGAAGCAACGCCCTATTCCAACCAGTCCCGCAAAGACTGTGCTCAAAGTGAAGATTTCTTCCACAGGGTGTTTAAAAACCCACTCTATTACAAAAGGAATAAGAGAGATGATAATAAAAATGGTTACACAGTTATTAAACATTCTGATGATCTTTAATATTAGGGAGTTTTGTTTCATCCTTTCAGACTGATTCCACAGTGGTACAGATTGCACATACTGCTTTTTAATTAGGTTTTTGCAATGTCCGTAAACCATCGCTGTCTTGCAGACAGTATATAGATTATAAGAATAATGTTGTAGCAAGTCAAACAGAAGTCACATTTCTCCATTTATCAGCCTTTTACTAATTAGATTTTCATGGACTTGGAATGGAATGTTAAAAACTCATATTTTATGCTTAAACTTAAATAACATTAAAATAGCACCAAATCAATGGTAGTTTATGTTAGAAGTTGCAACTTGTAACTTATGATAAATTCACTGCAGGGAAGTACAGGCTGAAAACATATTGGATTTTTGTCTTTGGAAAATTTCTTTTCACCTTGATTGCTGCCACATACTGGATAGGATAATTAAAAATGCCAAATTTTCCCTGTCCCTATGTTTTGACTATATATCCTCAGTGCTGGAGATGCTACTTTTATGCCCTTCAGTCTATTTGTATGTAGTTCTTGACAAACATTTCAAGTAGCAGTTTCTCGTGCTGAAGAGAAGGAACCCTATTTTCTCTTCTTGCCTTTCGCCCTACAGCTTTCATCCTGGCACCTTGTCCATGCATTGTCCCAGTGGAGGTGAGGTTGGTTGCCACAGTGACAGCACAACCTTGGTCATGTGCCCCACAGCTACAGAAATCTCAGCCAGTTTGGAAGTTTTAGTCGGTTTTTATTCGTCTCCAATGTGCTGCACAGCCATCCACCTGTTCAGTCCCCACAAGCCTGGTGACAACCCTCAATGGAGTCACTTTTGGATTATTCAGCTCCATCCTTTGGGATCAAATGTCTCTAGATTAACCCTGAATGGTCAGTCACCTGTCCAACCTACAGCATAGAAACTGGCTGGTCTGTCAACCCTCCCGCAGACTTTCCAGGCAGCTGGGCAATAACTAAGTTGATATTTGCTCTTCAAAGACTGTGTGGAGCAATAATAGAATGTAACTGCAGAAGAATAAAACTGGGGTTACCTATAGTGCATTGTAAAACCTGATTTCCTTTCTGTTAAAGCAGCAAATTATTGGTAATGCCTAACTCACAACTCTGCTTATTTTTTTCAGCCACGGTGATGACTTGATTGTGACACCATTTGCTCAGGTAGGCACAACTTTGCCATTCTTCTCACATGGCCTTGTAATTTAAAGACAAAAAGGCCAAACCAGTTGTTTTCTGTTGTTGATATTATCTATGTTTGCTTGAAACAAGAAAAGCGTCTCAACAAAAAGTCATAAACCTCCCACTCTGTTTTCTATACCTCTCTTTTGCAACACTTTTTGACTATTTGAAAGGTTGAAGTGCAACAGCATGATAAACACCTTTGATCTTTTTCCAAATACTGTAGCAGGCAGTCATAATTAAGAAAAAATCTCTGATTCCTGTTACTCTGTTATATTTCTAATTACATTTTTTCCATTTGAACATCTTTTATGCATTAAATACAATGAGATTTTTAGGTATTATATAAATTTTACCCAGAACACTTATTTTTCCTTTACAAAACCAGGTTTGTTTTTTTTCTATTCAGATTCTGGTTTATAAAATACCAGTGCAAAATTCTTTATAATTCAGATTAAATGCCACAATTTTTCACAATAGAGCTGCCTTAAAACTTGTGAAAATTAACGTTGATATTCCTTGAACTCATGATGGTGGGTTCTGCTCCAAACTACTACTCTATAGGAATTATAGTAAAATCACTGTAATTAGGAAGTCATATGTGATTGAAGGTGAATGGAAAGAGAAAGATTGAGTCACACAGCAGTCTCAAATAAGAATACAGCAGCAGCTTCAGCCACACTATGCAGGTTGCTTTGGTCGAATAATAAGCAGTTAAAAGAGTACTAATTTAATCGTTTATTATATACTTAATTATATTGTAAACATTGCAATGTTTATGAGATTCAATCAAGTCCTTAATATGAATAAAAACATAATCTTTTGTTTGCAGAGAAAAGATTAAGCAAGGACCTTTTATAAAAGTACCCTGAAATCTCCACTGTACATTGAACATGCAAATTTGATGACAAATATAATTGTTTTTAATCCATGTTGAATTAAAAATAAGTCCGTTTGCTTCCTGATTTTTGGAAAGAAAAACATAATGAAATTAAAACTGTTTATTTAGCCTTGTATTATCTTAACCCATTTGGAAATTACCTCCAATAGCTTGAACACTGCCAGTCATTGCTAGTTCTCAAATATTTTCTGTTATAAGCTTTCATTAATTTATTTTTTCTTCAGTCTCCTACTCCCTTCCTACCTCCTGTATGTATTTAAGGTGCTATGAAAAGAGGGTTGTGCACTCCTCAACTCAGATCTCTGAAACCCATCTTCCCATTGTTGCTTTTGTTATTCTGTGGATGGGTTCACCAGGAACCCAGCCCAGCCTGGGCTGAGAAAAGAATGTTAACTTCTGCAGAGATACACCAGTGATTAATGTTGCTGCTTTCTCCCATTTCCTGCCTAGCTCCAATCAACCCATGGTTCCCCTCTGACATCAGCTGAACTCCTCCTCCCCTGACAGAGAGGTTCATCTTATTTCCTTTATATGGCACAACATTTTTTGTGTGTTACCCAACTGCCTTCAGAAGACAGTGCTTATAACAAGTCACTTATAACAAGAAGACACTGCTCTCCACTATATTCACTGTCTGCTATCTTGCATGAAATTAAGTCCAGAAAGGAAGTAGTTCATCAGTGTTGTCTTACTGAATGCATAAAGCTTGTAAGAGCCTGCAGACTTTTCCCACATTACAGGGGATACCTTCACCTTTCTCTAGGACCTTCTGTACTGTCCCCAAATCAGCTGTACCTCTTAAAGGAGACACTTTTACTTTTTTGCTTTTTCTGGATGTCTAGACTATCTCATTCCCTTTGTCCTTTGGAGCTTATGGGGACTGGACTGCAAATGAAGATTCTGTAATTACTTCTTTTGCATGAAATGTTAAGGTTGAATGGGCTATTATCTTCCAAACTCAAATGCCTTTATTGTTATTTTAAAGAAATAACAGAATTATGTAAAAAACTTTCCTCTCCTGTAAGCCAGCCTGCCTTCAGACAGATAATGAGTTGTTTATAAGAGGAACAAAAAAAAAAAAAATGAAGTACCGCTTTTGTATTACAGATGTATTATTGCTAAATAATAGCCAAAGGTTCCAGACTAACCAACCCAGGAAACCTTTTACAGTGGTTTTGCAACGTGCTATCCATTTTCTTTCAGCACAGTGGAGCAGAGATAGATAAGTCTCACTTGTGCAGAAATTTATACTGAAACCACTTTTTTTGTTCCAGGTTCTGGCCAGCCTGCGTACTGTCCGAAATAACTTTGCTGCATTAACCAATTTACAAGACCGGGCACCCAGCAAGTGAGTGTCATTTTTTGGCCACTGAACTTTTTGCAGTGATACTTTTTCTGTGTAAACTAAGAAGACAAATCGATTTCAGTCTGTGCCACCAAACCTGCATGAAACAATGATGAGTAATAAGTTTATTAATCCCCTAAAGATGTTATACTCGATAGATGGGACAACAGCCCCCTTGCCTTCTAATTGATCTTGCAGTTGTTGTCCATGCATAAACTTGGAGTAGGTTTTTTCAACTTAGATGATTTTAGACAGTTATATGTGAAAGATCATTCAAAGGTGATCATTCAGGCACAGTCTGAGTCTTGCACATGAAACAGAGTAAGCAGACAGCTGCACTCACTGAGATCTGTATGCATGATCTGAACCTAGAGCTACTTCACTCATCCAAGGTAGTCATACCCTACCTATCCACAGTAGTTCATAACTGTAAATGAGGCATTATAAATATGATCTTTGTCCAGTCATGCTGCAGCATCACAGTTAACACTAATGTTAGTTACACTGGCAAATGTAGTGAAGTCATTTCCCTCACCCAAAACAGGCATCTCGAGACCTAGAGGTAATTAGCATTCCAAAGAAAATAAAGTCTTTGTATATGTTTATAAATCACGTTTCAAACTATGTATGAGATCTAGATGTGATTAGGCAGGCTTTTAATAAACCTGTAAGTTCCTAAAATACTCCTGTCCTGGAGTTCCCAAATAAATTCCCAGGTAATGTATTTTCTGTTATACTGTTGAAGGATTCAGTCATCTGTGAGTTTATTAGGCTTAAACCTTTTTTCATTTCATTTTTAACAGAAGATCACCAATGTGTAGCCAACCATCTATCAACAAAGCAACTATAACAGGTAAGAATAATTTATTTATAAAAACATCTAACTGAAAAATACGTTTTACAATAATAAACATATATTTCTTCATATCCTTATACCACTTCATATCCTTATATCTGTTTTATTAAAGAGGTTTTGAGTAACATAGTGACTCAAATTGGTGACTTTTAGTGTTCTATCCTGTTAACTTCTGATTTCTATTTTATTATTCCAGTTTTAATTTAAGTTCTTTCCCAAATCTTTTCCTTATACCAGTGTGTTACTGTGCCGTGAATACATTCATTAGTAACTTTTTGCAAGGAAATCTAGTAAATAAAACTGATATGAAGAGTCCATTTATTTTTCTTTTTGGGACATAGAGTTCTGTAAGCTATACAGACACAAAGTCTCCACTTTAAAAGTGCTTATGGAATGAGGAGAAATTTTCAAAACTGTCTTTTCTGACTTAGAATTGAAAATCTTATTTCCATAACATTTGTATGAGAAAAAAATCCTTTTAAAAGATAGTATTATTTCTAAAAAAACATTGATTTAAAAACAAGGGTAGTAGTGTTAATTACATCAATATTTTGGAAAATTTTACCCCACACTACTTTTGGTTATTTTGAAGACAACTTGGTCTTGGACCAAGAAAACACTTATGGGAAAACACTTTATTGGACCCCATATTTTTACATCATGTTAATTCCCATGTTCTTGCAGTGTGTAATTTTCCAGGTAATTACTTTCTCTATTGTATTCTGTCAGAGTGAAAGAGCATTTGTTTTTCTTCTTGATGAAAGTATACAGACACTTATTAAACAGGCAAATTATCATTTAAACCACAACCAGAAATGCAATTTTCCATAATTTTCAAAATGCCTTGTCTTTTTAATTGAATTATACATTTTTATCTCTAAGAAAAAAAGGTACTTCAGCAATTTCGAGGAGGAATGTGGCTTTTCAATGTTCAATAGTTTCTTCCTTTAGGCTCTGGAATGTGTTAAAATCAATGGGTTTTTTCAGCTAACTTATCCCCTTAAAAGAACCAGTCTTGGCAGTTCTCTGCAGTTTTATTCTCCTAGGAACTCATCATGTAATATGAACATTTGTGTGTAGAGCTCATCAGAGGACAGAAGGTTAAGTATTTAAATATATTCTATAAACAGAAAGGCATAATGTTAATTAAAGAATAGAAAGAAGAAACAGATATATATGTAGATCAATTATATTCATGCTCCTTTGTTAACATATTTCTTGAAAAGGTAATTTTGGGAATTGGTTTCAAATTGCTCTCTGCAAACCATTTCAATTATTGATATTATATCTATTTTTGATTTTGTGATTTGTCTCAAAACAGAGTAATCCAGATGTATGTTAACAAACTGAGATGCTCAAAAATAGGGCTCTTTCTTTAACTCCAAGGGACTAACTTTAGAAAACCTAGAAACAGTAAAATTCATGACAGTAAAAGAGAGTACAATATCCAGAAGAGAAGGTGTGCATGCATGTGAACGCTATCTTACATGCTCTCCCACAGCTATTTGCCTGAGGTCAACTTCTTTTCTCCAGCAGGAGAAGCTGTTCAGACAGCAGGACCCAATATACTCTCTGTTGGAAAATGCTGTTGCTCTTTTTAAATTCTCCCTGATCTGAAGGTTTTCATTCAGTTAATCTTCAGAGTGTACTGTACATGTCAGCCATAAACCATCTGAAATTTTAAAGTTTAGAAAGAAGATACTACAGTCAGGTCTGCAATTAATCTAGAAAATTCTTTGCCAATAAATTCAAAGGGAGCAAGAAAAGGCAAAGGGTGGTAAGGATAATTTAATATAATGTATTTTAGTCTGATTTCTCAGACATGCTGCTGGAATTGCTGTGCCCAAATTATGCATTCAGCTGGATGATCTGGGGCCTGTGTGCACTGGATATAAGTGGATGAAAGACTTCAACGATATAACAAAGATATTAAGCCACCAAAAAGCATGAAAATGGCTGCAATTCATTTTGACTATTGAATGGAAATGGGGGCTGGATACTATTTTGTGTGAAAGGGTTTGTCCGTTCTTAGTTATAAGCTGGTTTTGATATTTCCATGGCAACAAATTTCATGGCATAGATGCAGAAATATGCATAGGTTTGTTCTTGGGGCATGTAGAATCCTAGTAAAATGTGTTGCACTACAGCAGTATGTTAAGAAGGAAGATATACTAAAAACTCTTCTGCTGCATTTCACAGAGTAATTGAAAACCCTTTCTGCAGCTTCTAAGCTTTTCGAATTCTTGTGGGAAATGTTCAAAACGTAGCTCATACAGAGCCCTCCTGCTGAGAAATCCTCCTGGTTTTGTCATGGAGTATCCAGAGCAGTACACCAGCTAGAGTAGAGCCTCATCATGTTATCCAGATGGCTCAGCTTGCAATCTCAGCAAGAACTTACTGGCAAGGTAGCAATCTAGGTGACTGGAGAGCACAGTGTCACTAAGTCATATTGATGACAAGCCAGAAAACAGACACTTAAGCTGGAGATTTTATGTTGCTAAACTTCCTGGAACACATGTCTCTGGGAAGATTCCCTCTGAGGAAAGGGATGATCAGAGAAGGGAACTACTGCAGAAGGTACAGGGATAACAAGGGAAAGATGAAAAGCAATCTGGTAAAGCCGAGTGAATAAAAAAGCAATAACAAAATTCTCTCATTTGCTATTTTAAGTATTCACCATAAGGCATAAATCTGTGGCAGCATACCTTAGCAAAAAAGTAAGAAACTATGACATTGAGAAGTGAAGCAACACAGGAATCGTCAAATTCTTAGAAGCAACAGCCACCATGGCCATCTTAAAATTTATGGTGATTTTTCAACGTAAAAATGTAGAAGTTGTGATCAAAATAGTCTTTTCTATTCAATATATCCACACGAATCCCTCTTGGAAACTGTGTTGAAAGAAGCTAATGAATATCAATGACATACAATATCATGCTCATTATCAGACAACTATGTTATAATGTGCTGAGTGTTCCTTTTGCAGAAAATTTAAGGGGTAGGAGATGGGACATGTAACAAAAGAACTTTTAGATGGCACTTTTGCTTTAGACTCTAGGATGTAAATATATTTTAACTACAGTCAGTATGAATAAGCAGAGATGAAAACTTACTTCTGTTAGAAGTCTTCAAAGGGATATCAATTTCCTACAAGTGCCATGTCTCTCCCATGACTGAGACCAGCCTGGGATAACTGGGTTTGTTGAACAGTTCTCTTGTGCTTGGTGTTCTGTACTTCAACCAAAAGAGGGGCTTCTCTTACTATGAATCATATTTTCTGGTGTTTCCTTTTAAACTGACAGTAATTTTCTTAACACAACCAGTGAAATACAAATACTTTGTTTTCAAAAAAATGAAACTATCTGTGGCTCAAGGATTGAGCTTTCCAATTTTAAACTACAATTCTGTCCACTCACCCAGTCCAAGCTTCCGGAGTTTGCTTATGATGGTACTGTGAGAGACAGCGCCAAAGGCCTTGCTGAAGTGGGAGTACTGCATCTAGATCTGGGACCCCCAGCATGAGAAAGACTTGTACCTTCTTGAGCCAGTCCAGAGGAAGCGTGATCAGACATGACCAGAGAGGGCTGTAGCACCTCCCCTGTGAGGACAGGCTGATAGAGTTGCTTTGTTCTGTCCATAGAAGTGCAGGTTCCAGGGTGATCTTACTGTAGCCTTCAAGTACATCAAGGGGGCTACAGGAAAGCTGAAGAGGGACTCTTTACAAGGGTTTGTCATGATAGGACAAGGGGGAACGGTTTTAAGCTGAAAGAAGGCAGATTTAGAATAGATATTGGGAAGAAATCCTGAGGGTAGTGAGGCCCTGGAACAGGGTGCCCAAAGAAGTTGTGAATGTTCCATTCCTGGAACTGTTTAAGCAGGGGCTCTGAACAACCTGGTCTAGTGGAAGGTGTCGCAACTAGATAATCTTTAAAGTCTCTTCCAACCCAAACCATTTTATGATTCTATGAATTCTAAAAGTAGAGAAAAAGAAACAGATTTATATTTTACAGTTCAGACCATATTTAGATTTAGCTTCCATTGAAATCCCTCCATCTGATCCATGGAGTTCAGTAACCAAGTACCAATGCAGATGTCTTTTGTTTTAGCTCATTTCAACTATCTCATTTTTTAAAAACAAGCTCAGAATTTTACCAACAAGTGTTTTGAATATAGGATTGATAATCATCATCTTTAGTGGAGCTGAATAATTCTAGTGGAGTTGAACCAGTTCCCCGTCATTATTGTGAAAAGTACTTTAAAATAACCTGTACATTGTTTTCTTAAACAATCAATAATATTTTTCGTAAATAGGACTGATTTGGAAAACAGCCATATTTTTACATCAGGTACTCTTTTCAGTTAATTATTAGAAGGTCTTATCTAGGTCATGATAACCAAACAGAGAGTTATCTCACTTATAGCCCTGTTAGCCACAACACAAACAAAATCATATTGCTTTGTGAGATACAGGGCACAAATTACATCCAGACTGAAATTCATCCATACATCCCCAGACCCACCGTAAGTAAAGCATGCAGCTAACAGGTGAGGCATCAGAGAGCCAGGAGTCTGCTCCCCACCCAGACTTTCACAGTCACTTCCTCATTTTGCGGCTGAATCAGCAGCTTTATCCCTTGCACATGCAGAGTTTGTGAGCATTTGATAATAATAAATGGAAGCCATATTTGCATTCAGAAAAAAATTCTCAGTGTCATAGCTGCAGCAGTTTCATGCGCTACAATTAAAAAAATACCTATTTATATGGAGTCATTTAGTAAACTGGTTTTCCTTTTCAAAAGGTGTTGTCTCCGGTTCAGGATCATTAGTTTAGGGAAGAGGTTGTTATTAACCGGATACAACTGCGAAGGCTTACTGAATGCTTTCTCCATCTTGATTTGTAGAGTTTTAATTAATGTTGCAAAACTTTCCTAACTGAAAGACTTCAAATGAAATCTATATGTAGGGCTCTTTTAGGGTCAGTGGGTTTGTAAAAGGGTGATTAACCTTCTTGAGGCAGAACAGCAGGAAGATGGCTGACATGTTTTTGAACCAGATAAGCTGTTCATGTATCATCTCACAAACAAGGAAGTGAATAAAACCAGGGTTCAAAATAGAATACTCTCTTTATTTAAATAGTGCACTTTAACACTGATAGGTAAATATGTAAGCTTTCATAAAATAGAAATTTAAACAAAGAAATGTAAGTCATAGTTTATGAGATTCCTAGCAAGAATGTCCACGTAATTAAAACTAACTACTTGAATCAAAAACTAGAAAACAGAAGTAGATGTTTTGCAATGTGTAGACAACAGCACTTCACCCTTGTGTATGAATTCAAGTTTTCAACAACCTGTTTAAGTAGAAATATGTGGTGGTTATTAAAGTGCATAGAGACTAGAATCCATGACAAGGCTGGCCTCTGCTTGTTACCTTCATCTAGCACCTCAGGTTACCTTTTCATAAGACCGCAGTGTAGTAGAGCCTTGATTTTGTTAGACTGACACAATTTGGAGTTAGACTAGGAGTCTATTTAAAAAGAAAATATGAGAGGCATTATCAATCTCCACATCAATAATCTGATACACAACCCCACATAAATCTTTGCTTCTTACTTTCAAATTGGTCTCATATTTTGCTGCATCAGTAAAAGTCCTTATATCACTTTTCACTTGAACTGTCTGCTTCACTGGAAAGAGACAGGGTGACAAGCTTCATGTGCTTCTCCTTTCAGTCTGTGCCACTTACAGGCACTGGTAGTGTAATGCATCAGAGTACTGTACATGACCCCAGGCTGTATTTATTGTATTCATTACAACAGCAGAACAACTGAACAGAGTGAAACATGGTTTGGTTCTTAGGACTGAGTTGAGAAGAATCAGAAAGAAAAATAGGACTCTTGCCTGTGTCATTTTTCTCATTCCTATTACAAACGCTGTCCTTGTCTGATGCATATAGAAAATAAAACTGAAGCAGATGTTGTTTCTGGTATGATTGTTGGATGCAGTCTGAGTGTACCCTCTTTTCATATCTTCATACAGCTTCTGACATTTCTGATCAGGGACATTCTATCACCTGTCCAATTTAAAGGATATATTTGAAAGTAGATATTTTTTCCTTGAATAGGTTACTGAGAAACTGGTCCATTCAAACCTATTCATTTTCCTAAGTATCCATTTAAAAATGAAGGGCTACACTGAAAACCCCCGGTTAAAGTGTGTAAGTTCTGCTTTTATTATGTGCAGGTTCCTGAGTAAAGGAGCCTAAGCACAGCAGTGAATCAGAGTGACCAGAAGCCATAGTCAGACAACCCTGGAGACAAGCTACAACTAAGCCTCCCTTTTCTGTATTTTCTCTCTCTGATGTCAGGTATTTTGCTTTACGTTCTGCAAAATGACTCATCTTCAACTGAAAGGTGTAATTCGAGGTCTGGTGGTAGGAACATCCACTTGTGTCGACTGCATTTTCTCAGGAATTAGGATTGAAAATTTCAAGAATAAGCAATGCCTAAAATTCAGTGTTCTGCTCCCAGGCAAAATGTTGCAACATATTCATGCAGAAAGACCTCTTTTTCCAATGTTAGGTAACTCAACTCAGAAAATACTTGACAGTGGGAACTGGTCAACATGGAAGAAGCTGATTGGCATGCAGTCATATCTGCAGACATACCCCTGTGCTTCATGCTTCCAGTTGGCTCTTTTGGTATCAAATCCCTCTGAACAGGCATTCTTTACAGTCAGGGGAGGCAAGCAGGTGCCTCAGGGAATCCATATGCTCTGCAGAGGCCCTAAATGCCCACATTGCCTGTGCAAAATCTTGAGTTATTCACTGGACATTACTTTGGTGTCACTATCCATGAGAGACACCAGCAGTGGGCAGCCTAGCATAGTCCCAAATATTGCAAAGTATTCTCTACCAGAAACCTGCCAGGAAAGAGCTGCAGTGAAAATTTTTCCCAAATTTGACTTTGGGAATTTGGGAGGAATGATGGGAAACACTGAGAGAACCAGGAGAATTTTCACTTGAAATGGTAAATGTGCCAGGGTATGACATTAAAATTTCCTAATCAAACCTAAACCATAGCACTCAGCCAGGTTTTCATAGTTTTGTGACTCTTGCTTTCTGTTAATAGAACTGGAAAATTCATGTGTTTTTGTCATAGTCCTTAATCAGTTCACAGATAAGAAGACTCACCTCTATCTTGAGTAGAGGCCAAACTTTTTTGTACCAGAAATGTCTTGATTTTCTGATATTCTGAGTTAATGAAGTAGCTATGGCCACATGCACAAAGTTTTAGTTGTTAGGAAATATTAAAAAATATTTCCAAATATTTACATTAAAATGATAGCATAATATTGCCAATCTGATTAATTATTCCTTCTGCATGCAGTATTTTAAATTAATTTCTGCAATGATATTTATATGTGAACATTTAAATTAGATGTGAATTTGGACAAATGTTAAACCAAATAAAAAATAAATGTCAGACAAAAATTTAGGATCTATCTTTTAAATAATAGGATATTACGAGACAAATAAAAGGTTTCTTTTCTTAATTACAATGAGCAAGGTAAGATTATATCCAAGTGAGTGAATTTTGCCACTCTGTAACTTAATACTATGCTAAAAAAATGCAAATTAAATCAGGAGCATATTACAGAAGTGACTGCTGGATTAGCAAGCATTTACATATTCCCCTTACACTAAGTCATATGCTAATAGCTTACTTAGTGCACATACTGTAAGAACTATTGACTAATTAGTCTTTAATTTAAGGAGTGCAAAGATGACTGGAATAAAAAGTCTAGGAAGCAGTCTGTGCCATAGAAATGAAGGAGACAATCGAGCAAGAGTTTCAAAATCTGGAAAGCTGAGCTAAAAAAATGTTATCAGTGGGACTTGGGAAGGTCCAACAGATGACAGTAGGCAACTAATGGGAAAGAAATCAGTATTTGTTTGGGAGTTTTTAATACTATTGTAATTATCATTATTGTAGGTGTGGTTGTTTTTGATATTAATATTTCTTGGTTTGAACCCTGCTTTTCAAAGGGAAAAAGAAAAATCAGAATTTTGTGTACATTCATTCTTTTAAATTAGAGTTCAGCAAATACAAGCAATGGCAAATGATACCTCGCACCCAAACTGTGTTTTGTATTCTGCCCTTTCCGTTTCCTAAACAAAAAGGGGTCTGTATGATCTATTTCAGCATTTCAGCTGCAGAAATATATTTCTTCTCCAGTGACTTCCTCTTATATTTTTGGCATGTAAGATATAAGAGAATTTGAATTTCATCAAATTTCATCTCGTGAATCTCATCACAATCTCATCTGTTTGTTTGAATCTCGTCATTCCTCATTCAATCTCCAGTTCTAAAAATCTATCACACAAAGGAGGTGGTCAGAGAGGCATTAGTCCTACAGCAATGTATGTTTTTGCAGTTTGAGGTGGTATTTTCAAAGAGCAAGCAGTTGACGTAGTTACGATGCAAATGCCTTTCATATGGGAAAACAACAGTGAAGTGGTTAAACCATATAGTTATCACATGCTTCTGCTTCTTGAAAATGTATGTAAACATCTTACCTCTCAGCCACAGATATTCACTCCGTGATATTGTGAAACCAAAATCTGATTGCCTTGCTTCTGCTGATTCTCACCATGAAATTCGCGAGTTTTTGCTTTGCTGAGTAAAATCTGAAACTGCAGCACCAATTAGTCTTTTACAACACTTTTCTTTGCTCTAGTGCAGTTCCACCCTTCTTACAGATTTATACTCCCTTGACTTCTGTTTAGTGTTTGGATCATTTCTTCCTTAAGAGGCAGAACTGGCTGAATGACATGATGCAGTGAAAAGCCATGGTGTGGGAAGACACTAGGAAGAAAAAGGCTCCTTGTAGCCTCTGTACACACTCCAAAAAAGAAGGGCACAGTTCTGTTCCCCAAGTACTGTTGTCTAAACATACCCACTGAAACTCAGAGTTGATAATCAAAGGAATAAGTGTTGCTTCAACAAATATGTTTGTGTTTAGACCTGGTGTGCTGAAATACTTGCCAGTTCTACTTTGAAAACTCTTTTCTCCAGAAAAAGTTAGTCTTCTCTATAAAATAAGGGTTATAAAAATTGCACATATTTTCCAAGAATTTCTTTGAAGATTGGTTGTTAAAATAAATAGGTATTTCTACTTCATAGTACGCATAAGTTTACCCATATGCATTTATTTTTGAAAACTGTATGCTTTGATGGTTCTGTGAGAGGCCAGCACAGCAAGCATTATTTCCAATCACAGCTCAATCCTGCAGAGCTGAATTATAAAACACCTACTGTGACCACATTACCTTTTCAAAATAAAAAAGGTTTACGTAAGTATTCTAAAGACTAAAATTCCATAGAATAAAATCGAAATATAATAAAATTTTTCTTAACAACTATAGTTCTTTGAAAGTAACAACTCCATCCAAGAAAATATCCCTTCCAGAGGTACTGGTAGTCAGGTCCTGGACTGAAAACTTTACTTGAGGGTTGTTTGACTGCAGAGCAGCAAAGTTTTGCGGAAGTGAGAGACTGCTGAGAAATATTCTCACACTCATGTGGCAGCACCCGTAGAAACCATTTTTCTGTTTGTCCATGGTAGTTTTAAACCACCATAACAAAACTTCAACCACAAAAAAAAAAATCCATCTTTCTCCTAAGAAAATGTAATTAATGTAATTTTTATACATTTGTTCAGCAAGTTGGTGGAAAAGGCCGAATACCATTTTATTGTCTGAGTTACTAATTAGCTCCTCATCTGGTAGTGCTTAGACAAGGTTATTTGGAAGCTAGTGACAATATTTCAGTGTAGGGAAAGAGCTTCCCTAGTGCATTCTCAGGCAGCCTTGCAAATGAGGAGGACTACAAGTTATATAAATACCCCTCAGCTCATTCTGTTTTGTGAACAGATACCAGCAGAACTGAAGAAGTGAAGTGCGACTTTCATCCACCAGAATAAATGCTCAGTCTTAGTAAATCCCCAGGCTAAAGCCCACAGTCTCACAGATTCATGGCTAACAGATTAAAGTTGATTTAGCTATGATCAGATCTCTAGCTTCAGTAGCAACATAGCCTTAAATAAAAGTTATCACATACCTAAAGTACATACTAGCCACTTTCCTTTTCACAAGATTGCTTCTAACAGTTCTCAAACTTGTCTCTGTGTTGTGTTGCTGGTTGTGTTGCTGGAAGATGGACTGTTACCAGGTGCGAGTCAGGATCATTAAAAAAGGCTTTAGTCCATAAAACTGGCACAGCAAACTAAAGCATGAACTGCTTCATAGAAAAGATCATTAATTGTGAAGTGATTTAGCAGAGGAACAGGACTCAGAAAATAGTGTTCTTGACTTTGTTCACTTCATACAGTTTGTTCTGTTAGCTAAAGCTGGAGACAGAAATTGTTCTTTAAAGAGGCAGGGGAGGCGAGGAAGGGATTCTGCTTACTGTATTCTTCTGTAAAGGCTTTCTCCATGAAGAGAATGTTATTCATGATACTAACATGGCCACTATTTCTATCTGGTCATATTTCATGGCTTCAACTTTTGCTTCTCACCCATTACAGAAACTCCTGTAATACAAAAACATAGCTTCAGTGTTACTAATACTTTGGAAATGTGTAGCTGAGAATAAATGTCAGGCTCCCCTGTGAAGCAGAAATGTAAGCACAACAGACTGTAGTCCATCACAGCTGTAAATGGAAATGGAATTTCAAGGCTACTCCTAGGGTGAAGAATGTGGATCAGTGGTTGTCATTGTGCATGAGTCTGTCAGGTGAATTTATAAGAAATACATTTGAGGAAATAAATATCCTCTGGCTACTAATTCAGGGGAAAAAAAATAACCTAGCTTCTAATTTTAAAATCAGTTTGCTTTCATTTTTTGATATATTGCTATCACATCCTGAAGCACTGTACATATTTACTTTGTATAGGTAGTTACCTGCCAGTTCAGTGTTCTACTACTTTCATATTGGACTCAAAATCATTACAAGTTTATTTTTTAAAATATACTAATAAGAAGAATACATTTTTAAATTTTATTTACTCCTGTAAGTGCACAGACAAAACATTTTATATGGTGTAAGGACTGTTTTCTGATTGTCTTTGCTGCTATACTGATGATCTCAAATAGATTCTACATCTCTGACAAATAAAAGTCTCATCTCATTTGAAAGAGTTACACAATCAGAACTTTGTTTTGTAATCTTAGATTCAGAAACCTCCCAATAACTTCTGAATTTCTTTCAACATCTATACACAAACAAAGACAAATACATTATTTTCCCAGAGCCAGAGACTCCTGAGTTCATCACAGGCAGTAGCATTGGACTTCTGCCATAAAATTCCACATTCAGAGCTGATAGTTCCACTGGATCTTAAAACTATTGCATTGAATATAAACAGATTGTTTTCCAAGATTCTGTCACTGACCACTATGCATGAAGCTTAACCATTTTTTAAAAATATTTTTTAATGAATAGAAATCTGAATTTCATTTCACTCATTTCTCAGTTACTGCTCTTGGTTTAACTGTCCAGTCTGGGATTGAAGTAACAACCTCAGTGAGTAGAACTTGATTAAGCTTTCTCAGGTCTGGCCAAGATTTGACTTAATTTTTCTGTTTCTCTTTCTGTGTACTTTGATCTCACTACATAGGGCAGCATGGATGATAGTAGTCCTCTCACAACTCACTACTTGGTAGTATTGCAGTTCTTTTCATTGAGAAAGGTGATGACGGGTCTGTATTTGTACCTTTATTGCTGTGCTTAGAAGAGTGATGACAACAGAAGGCCAATTTTTAAAATTAAGGAATTTAGTCATGGCTTTAGGGAGCTCACTGTAAATGGATTAAGCCTGGTTGCTGCAAACCATTTTTGACAGTTTTTTCAGTTCTTTTTAAGCAAAGGCCAACTACAGCTTAATTCTGTTGATGCAGCAGGACATGTTTATAACACATCTGACCTTCTGAAGAAGAATCACTATTTTGAAGAATGTAGGTATAGGACAGGCTCTGTTTTTCTATTTCCTCACTTACGTTTTCTTCATTCTTGTAAGAGACAGCTGCCACCATGACCAAGAATAATATATGACTCTCAGATTAAGACAATGCTGCTAGATTTCCACTCCTTTCTCTTGTAATTCAACCTTTTTGAGTCCTATTGCCTTCTGTGGAAATTACTCACTTCCTGTAATAGAAAAAAATGCATCTGAAATGAGTGATGTGCTTACTTAACAAAAAAGGAACACGTATATTTTCTATATGCTTTTTCTGTCTCATTATCCATGCATAACCATCAACTTTAAGAAAAGCTTTTTAAAACATAAGTAACAGCAATATTTGTGAAGTGCAGATATTACAGTGAAACAATGCAAGAACCTCAGCAGCAGCAGGAGTGTCTACAGCTCTGCCAGTCTGTTATGCTTTGCTTCTGCGAGTCCATCAAAGTGCCACTTCCCACTTTGTGGGCTGAAGTCATACACAGGGCCAACAGCTGTAATTATTTTGAAAAGTAATGGAGTTTCAAGTGTTTCTGCTAGGACTGAACATTTGGCTCTCACTTTTGAGTGGGTGGGAGTGCTAATGATTCATTACGTTCACAGTACATCAGTTGCAAACTGTGTGTTAAAATGTACCTGACTGTAAAATCAGAAACAATCCAGGAATTGGTATGTAAAAAACCTGGGGCTTAAATGATGCTAATACATTTCATTCAAACTGGAATTTTGCTTTAGATACAAGGAACTAGGGTAATTTAATACAATTGAGTTTGTTGGATTTTGTACAAATATATAATAGAATAGAATAGAATAGAATAGAATAGAATAGAATAGAATAATAATATATATGATATATATATATAGAATACTCTGGGGGGTATAGACAACACAGAGGGTATGGATACATATTAAAGGTTTGGACAGGAGAGAAAACCTTGTAAGAACAGAGGTTTGGGAACATTTATAGTAACAGCTGATAAGGATAACTGGCCGGGTCACATGTTATGAGGTGCACACCAGACTGACACACTATATGGATGCTGTAGATTTCAGTGTAAATCCTGTAACACTTAACATCATCAAGCCAGTCTGACAAACCAATCACTGTCCTCCTCTCCCATGGTTTTCCCACCAGCTCAGGCTTGGAATGCATTTTATCTCATAAATTCTCAGAAGTTCATTTTCCCTTTTGTTTTCTACAACACAGTGTCTGCAGTTTGATGCAATATCCTGCCTGCGTATCAGTGACCTTGACCTCCTAGCTGCCACACGCACTTCTAATGCCGGTTCTTTCCACACGTTTTTCCCAGCATCGTGTTGAACATTCAAGCATTGCATCCATATAGCTAAAATACTCCTGAAGGAATGTCAAAGCCCATCACCCATGGTGCCAGGTGTGCTAGGTGCGTCTCGTGCTCCTGCTGCTGTAGTTAGGTGGGATGTCATGGAAGACAGAGATGCTAGGTGTGACACGAAACTGCCATGGGAGGGGAAAGGCCTGTCCTGGCCCCTCGGGGTGAATGCTTTAGACGCTTCGGCTGGGAGCCGCATTGCTCAAACCTTCAATGCCTTTAGGAAAACAACTCTTCCCTGGCTCCCGACTGAGCTCGCCGTGGCGCCGGCTGCCCGGAGGTCCCGCAGCCTGCTCAGCCCGTGCTCCCCCGGCACTCTCTCCGCCGATCTCGGGGACCAGAGCCGGCTCCGTGTGAGGGAAACGCCGCTCGTCCGGCGCCGGGCGCTGCCGGCAGCTGGGGCAGGGCTGGACGGGGCCAGGCCGGCCGGACGAGCGACAAGCGATGGCACGGTCACCAGCAGGAGCGGGGCTGCGGAGCGGGGAAGGGGCGCTCCCAGCGTCCGTCCCGCTTCTCCGCCCCTCCTGACGCGGGCTGTGCCCGGTGACATTCCAGACAGGGCACACATTGCCAGCGTTGTGTCACCGACACGCCCGCGGTTGGAGCAGAGTTCTTACGTGGTTGCAATCCGTGTGGTCATGTCTGTGGACTGTTTTTCATAGATCCATGGAATGGTTTGGCTGGAAGGCACCTTATAGATCATCTTCTTTCAAATCCTCTGCCACGGGCAGGGACACCTCCGACTAGACCAGACTGCTTACAGCTTTATCCAGCCTGGCCCTGAACATTTTCAGGAACGGGGCATCCACTTTTCTGGGAAACCTGTTCCAGTGCTTCACCATCCTCACAGGAAAAAAATTCTATCTGGCATCTGATGTAAACCTCTCTCCTTTCTGTTTAAAGATATGCTTGCCCATATAAAATGCACCTCTCCAGCTCTCTTGTAAGCTGCTTTTATGTAAACAAAAGCCACAGTAAGGTCACTCAACCCCTCTCTTCTCCAGGCTGAACAATTGCAATTCCCTTAGCCTTTCACAGTTAGTTGGAACTGTGAGGGAGAGGATTTAGATGCTCCTGTAAATTTATGTTTCTAGTGGGGAAGAAAACAAAGTCTCTTAACTGAAATAATCTTAAAAATACACTGTGGTAGTAACTGATATACTTTCATACAATGTAGAAATTATTTCTCATTTCCTTGACTCTTAACTACTGAATATTCTCTAATTCCTCAATATCCCCATAAAGTCATAAAAATCAGCAGCAATTTTGCTATGAAGTGTCAAATCAAAATCAGACATTGGATGTGCTTTTCAATCTGCAAGTAAATCTCAGCATCTCTGATTCAAACCCACCAAATTTGTAGCATTTAACCCTATTTATTACTTTTTTCCTTTTTTGATGTTGGATATTTCTAGTGTCGCTACTCCTTAATACATGCTTAAAAATTGGCTCCAAATGGGACAGAATCAGTAGGGTGACAGGTTTTTTGGTTTAGGCTTTAGTTATACATTGCACATAAGGCATATGTGTACATTTCTAAAGATCTTGGGGGGCTGTGCAAGGAGTAGAATTCTGTTCTTCAAGTCCACCTTAGAGCAGACTAATTAGGGTGTTATACAGCAATTGTGTCAGGAAAGAGGCAAATTTCCCTTGTCTAGAACATCAACAGTGGTTAAAAAACCTCCTTTCCTCCTACATCTATAAGTCAGCAATCTGCTTAAGAAGATCTTTTAAATCTGTGTGCCTTTCCCTCTGTTGACTTTGGACATGTCACTGTGATCTCTGAAAATCCCTCTCTTAGAAATGTGAAACAGTTCCCATTTTCAGATTTAAAAGTAGATACTTTATGAAAGAGTCTAGAAAATGTAGCTGAAAGAGACAGTTTGTGCCTGCCTGACTGTGGCACTCTATAACTGGATTATAACTGAATGCTGCTTAAATTGGCCAGCTTTCCATAGCTTTATGGATGTGAGCATGAATTCACTTAAATGAAACACTTTTAAACTGATTTCCCAGAGAGCAGTGTTTGCCCTGAAATGAGAATGCCCCTGTTTGCTGAGTACACATCAACTATTGTAAAACATTCTCAGTTTACTTAGCTCCTATTTAATTTTCCTAGTACTTTTATAGTTTTCTTCAGCCTAAGCCTATACATCATGTATCTGATACTGTGTATTAATATCACACCTATTTGCTTGGTAATCCATAAAATATCTTGGAAATAAGAGAGTTATGCATTAAAAGAGAGAGAGAGGGAAAGAGAGAGAGAGAATTTACAGTGATACTTTCTGTATTTCTCTAAAGGGATTTTCCAAATCCCTTTAATGACAAATTTCCTGCATTTAGATACCGTACTCCATGAAATAACTTGGCTAAGGACAAGGCAAGTGGTGTTTCCTGTAGTCCCTTATTTGGTGTGTAACCTGATTTCATTTATCATATAAAATCCTCAGACTCCAGAACTATTTCAATGTACATTAATTGTTACAGTTGCTTTATTGTAATTGAGCTGTCCTTGAAATACATTGAGTGACTCTACCTTGAATTGTAACATTTACCATATGAATTATTGAATTAGATAGCTGTTATCATTAGTTAGTTTAGTTATCTAGTAGTTATTATCATAAATATTCATTCTTAGATTTTATCTTTCACATTTCTGATATATTTGCTCAAAATATAATGAAGGACTATATTTTTACAGCTATCATAAAGGTATAAGATCTACAAGGAATGGAAGTGGTTGTGTTTGCATCACTTCATGTAATAAAATTTACATTTTTAATACACAAGTAGCATGTATAGTGGGACCTTATAAATTTAACTAGGAAATACATACTGTAATAGAGACATGAGTCACAGAAGCAGAGGTCTGACTGTGTTTCCCAGGATTAGTCAGCCAGCACTGATGTATATTACAAAATACCAGTCCCTTCTCATGGTCTTTGTCAGTCCACTGTCTCCAGCCTGAGCTGCTGCACGGAGTGGCTGCCGTTCTGTGCAGCTCCTATGGCACTGTCACCTTTGGGGAAGTTTGCACAGGAGATTTCTTGCAACTGGTGCCCCTTGCAAGCATCCTGGATATTCTCATGCTGCAACACCTCTGGTGTCAATGATGTTTGGAAAGACAGCAGCACAATAGTGTTTTGCTACCTTTCAGAAAGAGGTCCTTAGAAAAACACTCCTAGTTTTTTTTAAAGGATTAACACTTATAGATTTACTTGGTTTTTTTTTTAAAAAAAAGAAAATCCTGTAGAAGAATATTGCTGATATAGTCAAATTTGGAAAAGAATGAGCACATATATAATTTCTGTACATTTTGCTCTCCACCATTTCTGTCCTATGCAGATTTTTAAATCTAGAAGAGGGTTAACACTTAGCATGAGCATCCTAGACAATTTAGTTTTAAATCTGGATGTTGATTATTTATCCTCTGTTACGCAATCAGATGTGGGAAGGCAGTAACACAGGCAATGAAGTTATCTGGTCCTTCTGTGTGAAAAGGTCAAAATACTAAAGATGTAAGGCTGCCATATTTTTGTCACCTGTTCATAATTTGCAGGGTCAGGACTAACTCATTCCAGCTAAAGTCTGAAAAACAGTAAATATTTTAATATTGGAAGAATTTACTAGTTGCAACTAATAAACTTTTTAAAATGGGATTTTTCAGTATTTCTGAAGATGTTTGAGTCCACACTCTGATGTTCTTGATTAAATCATTGATTTAATAACAAAAGTGGTACATTGTTAGTACCACTGTACAAGTAAGGAGTTCCAGGCCTAGGCTAGGGCCTGTGCTGATAAGCTATAGCTGTTAATCGGTGTCTCAAAGAGGTTTTTATTATTATTAGAATGTAAGGTGGATTCAGAAGAAAGGCATGATGGAATTATGGGGGAGAAAAAAAACACTTTGATGGCATCATTTGACATGAGAAGCAGTCGACCCAAAACAGCGTCAGTCTTCACTTTCAGTAGTTTTAGGTACATCACAGCAACGGGAACATAGGGGCATTTCAGAGAGAATGGCATAGCTTTGCTAACATATAGACAAGATACTGCATGTATGAAACTGCAGGAGAACTGAAAATGTCACAGTTCAAAGGTGAAAGGACCAGATAAGTAATGGCTCAGGGCTGAGTCAGGAATGAGATCAGATGACAGCTTGTCAAGTATTTAAACCCTGGTGCAAATAACTAATTTTTGGCACGCTAGAAAAGAAGTAGCCATAAGAGGGGTGTTATGAATAATGTGAACATATAGAGACTGAACAAGTTAGGGAGATCAGGTCTATACTCATGTTTTCACAAAGTTTTAAAACTATTTTGTTATTCATTTTCTTGGTGGAAGTTAAGACTTGGGTCATGCCAATTGCCAGACCCTGTTGCCACGAAGCACCTGCTGGGTATATTCTTACTCAAGCCCTGAAATTGTTTCTAAGAAGTATCTAATAAACATGTTTCTTTGTACCTTAATGATGCTTTTGTTACTTTTACTGGAATTGCATTGATGTTTGCAGGTCTCCTACTGATCAGGTTAACACATGTAATAGCTCATAAGAGGAGCTATTTATTTTCTAGATTTGCCTGTGCAAGCCTGAACTATTAGGTTCTGCAAATCGATGCTAACAACGTGAGAAGAAAAAGCAATAGGCTTTAAAGCATGAAGTAAGTTACACTTAATCAATATAAACAATAAAATCTAGGGTCTTTTGGGCAATATTTTGAGAAAAATTAGAAAGGCCATGGCTTATTGTTAGTCAGGTGTACAATTTAAAGTTCTTTGGTGACTTTGTTTAAAGATAATAATGGAGAGGGCTGTGCTGTCATTAAATGGCTCTGACTTCAAGGAAACTCTTAAGAATAAAACTGCATGTTTACTCTTTATTTGTGACTTCTGATAGTTAAATACAGGAATTCCTTGTAAATCATTATGGGTTTTTCATCATTTCCAGTAACAGAAATTATAGCAAAACAGGGTATGAAATAAAAGCAAAGTATACAGGTTTTTTAAGTATATTCAGCTCAGGAAATGTTCAACAATAAAAAACCATTAGGCATCTATGAAGGTTGTTATAGAGAGTTTTTTAAAGATCATACTTGCATTTAACTTGGTGATGAAAGAATTAACTATTTTTCCTAGGCACTTTATCTGAACATCAAAAAGACAACTGGAAAGAAACCACAAAATCAATAACATCCTCTTGTTTCATTGACATTATATGCATGGAGCTACACTGACTGTACCAAAAATATCCCTTTTGTGTCAGTGACTTCCAACAGACAAAGAAGAAGAAAGAAATGAATACACTGTCACTTACAGAGTAATAGCTTTAAAAAATAATAAGCATCCTGCCCTGGGTAGTGCATTTTATTATTTTATTTTATTTTATTTTATTTTATTTTATTTTATTTTACTTTATTTTATTTTATTTATTTTATTTTTTACTTTATTTTATTGCAAAAATACAGTCCTTTCTTGTGGACTGTGGACAAATATGCCTCTGTTTTCTGCCTGTACCTTATTTTCTTCAGGCCTGACATCAGTCTGCAAGATGACATCACTGAAAAGCACTAATTTAAATTTTATTACTAGTGCTTTACATTTGTTTACATTTGAACTTGGCATTCTCTTTGAAGTCTATTGACATCTATTATACCTTACTCTTTCAGCCTTCTTGCCAGAGGATGTTGGCTGACATTATTATTTCCCTCATTACTGTTGTAGCAGTTGTTGTGGGATTCTAAATTTTAATTTTATTTCAGTATGCACTGCTCTGTTAGGAGTCTTTCACACAATGAAGTAGATACCACATGGAATCGGAAAAGTACATTTGTTGTATGTTTTATCTTTGTTTAATTATAGCCTTACTAACAAATAAAAAAAAATAGCCTTCTGTGGAAACCTTAGTTTGAGCATTACCTGGCTGGAATGCAGGAACTTGAATAGTTTATACTTCTTTGGTGAGATCTTGTATTTCAGTCTTTCATTAAAAAAAGAAAAAGTTAAATAATGGAAGTTAAAAGCCTTTTCAAGGATATTCATAACTGGGGCAAAGGGGATATTAATGTTAAACTCAGTTACACACTATTCATGGATGTTCATGGAGATTTGTAATTAATGTTTAATTAAAGGAGGCTTATATAGACAAAGATCTTGGGCACATGGTGGGATTTTTGGGGATGGTGCTGTGCAGGGCCAGCAGAGGGACTCGATGATCCCTGTGAGTCCTGTCCAGCTCAGCTTAATCCGTGCTTCTGTGTTTCTGAGTTAGAAAGACATGGCAGGGCAGACTGGATCTATGTGTGCAGATGCACAGTGATAAACAACTTTCTGGTCTCAAATCTTTAAATGATAGCATGAAGCACAGTTTTTTTTTCTTTCTAACACCTCACCACCTACTACCTTCATGCACTTTGTTACTGTGGACGCCATGAATTCGGGTGAGTGGTTCTGAATGTTTATGCATATTAGAGACTTTAATAGAGTGTCCATACACCAGTCTATTTATAGTGATTAAAAATGCTAATCTGGGCAGATTGTGGAGTGTTTCCCAATGGGTATTTGTCAAGTAGAGTAGTACAGTGAAAAGCTTTTAGTTTATACATAGGTAGTATAAACCAATTATGTAAAAAGCAGAAAGTAAATAAAATAAGAAAATTCTAAACTTAGTGCTGAATTTCGGGAGCAACTTACAGCTGTTAAAGATACTAGCTGAATTATTTGCATCAGAAGTAATCTGAATTATTTTAAACCATTAGTAAGCCAAAACTGCTCTCATTTATCTTAAAGTAGGAAAGAAAATATGAGTGAAGTGAAAATTAACCTTAGCCTTTTTCAGGACATCACTGAGTGTGAGGATATGAGGCTGAGCCGTTGCTGCACTTGTCTGTAGGAGTAATGATGTCAGATACAGTGGTTCTGAGCTCACCATGACAACTTTTCCTTTTGGGTATCAGTTGTCTGTAAATTTCAAAAATCATTTCAAATGTGAGCTACTAATCCCATGGAATGTGCTTTAGCTGTGTGTTAGGACTCAATAATTTGGGAATTCATTGCAGGATGATAGGAGTTTGTTTTTCCAGTTATATAATTCAAGACCATTTTCAGTAGATAGGAGATTCATTTGCGATGGATTAGGTGAATACAATCCCTGGTTCCAAGAAACACTTTTTGTTTTGGCCTTGTCCTTCACTGTTGAGTACAGTGTGCTCTTACCCCCATTCAAAAGTTCATACCTGCTTAGGTGATGTATTATAAAATATCATTTTATATTAAAATATAAAACAAAGTGTATCAAACATTAGGAATTTTGCTGAAATAAGTTTAATCTATTTTTGGTGGAATGACAATTTAGAATTAAAAAGAAATATTACAGAACTGTCTGTTTTCTTGTATTCCAAATTTCTCCATGGAATAACAGAGAGCAAGATTCCTTTAGGAACACTCTTCCTTCAGCATTTTCCTCCTGTGTCACACTGTGGCTGCATAGCCCAAGTATCTCAGGACTTGTGTTGATGATGTTGACTAAAAGCATTATAATCTGATGTCCCTTCCTTCTTAGTAATAAGTCTCATTTTCTGACAGAGCTAATTGCACAGCCCCCCTTATCAGGTTAAATAATGTGGTGACAATGTGGTTTCTTTGCTTTGCCCAAACTTTGCATTTTTTCAGGCCTGACACAGGACCTATAGCTGATGACTCTATTGTAAGCCAGTAATTGTATTTGTACCAACAAATCGTGACCTTTGTTAGCACACAGCCACCCACAAGTATTCTGTCTGAATGCTAGGGAGATTGCATTTCTTCTCACATCCTCTTCCATCATGAATTCCTTCTTCCACCTAACTGTTTTGCTAACAGTAAGGCTATTCTTATGATAAGCAAGCAGATTTTTTTAAAAATTTGCATCCCTAGCAGATTCAACTGGAACCTTCCTGTACTTTTATTTATTACAGCAGATATAAATGGAACACTTGCTCCCTTCCCAAGCACAACATTTTGCTCTTTTGGGTACACTGAGGACTGTCATTCAAGTATGACAGCCCTTGGTTGTGCAGTGTTGTGGAATGCTGGACTTAGGTACGTCTTTTCTCTGAGAGTGTGCCATCACTACTATATTAACTTGAGCTGCAAGTCATATTTCCCCCCAAAATTATTCTCATGTAACTGGCGATGCAAGTCAAATTGTGCCCCAAAATTATTCTTGTTTTATGAAGAAAAAATAGAAGATTTTGAAGGCAACAATGTACCTGTGAATCATTTTTAATCACATTACTTCTAGGTAAGTGTGATTCCTAGGTAGAATCCTGAGATGAATTTCAGAGATCTGCCTTCTGGTCATAGTTATGGATGAGCAAGGTATGTGGTATAGACTTCATAACTTATTTTCCCCTCTCTGTGCCTCTCTGTTGGTATACAGATACTTTAGGTTGTGGACAGTAACTTAATGCAATGTTCTTCAGTATCAGTAGAGATTTGGAGTTCAGTTTTTAACTTCTTCAGCATTACTATAATATGTATAATTAATCCATCTTAAATCAACTAGTGACCAAACTTCTGTAGTAATGTACAAGTCCATAAAAAGAATTATATTTTTTTTCATGTGATGTAATTCACATTTCCCATTGCCTCACTTTATTGCTCTATATTGCTCTATCAAAAAGTCATTAGACTGATAGGCACCATAAATTTATCTTAACTGAATTTTCAGCTTTTATTCTTGCTTGCAAAAAGCTATACTGATAACACCTGTGAGCAGGTGAATGCTACTCTTACGTTGAAATCTTGCTCTAAAACACTGAGTATTTCTTCCACTTGGTCTTCACCTGTAAGGAATTATAGAATTTTTGCCTGGGTTCTTTTCATGTGACATGTTCACCACATGTCAAGGATGGAACTGGAAGGCATGATGAGGACGCTTGCCAAGAATAATTAACTTCTACTCTGTTGAGCAGCTCAAATAATGTATTACAGTATGTAATTTAGGTGTGTATATTGCCTGTAGTTCAAAGCATTTCATTAATCAGCTTGCAGTGGCAAGCTGACTTTCCTTTGGGCTGACTCCTTGCATATTTACTGAGCAAGCTACATGTAGCACTTGAGAAAGGGATTGCCATTTCTATCAATGGGCAGAGTTCTCTTTGGAATAGAAAGAAATTAATCTGAGTCTTTTTATTTCCTTTTTTTTTCTAGTGACTCTCATATTCTGCTGATTATTCTTGTGGCTTTCTATTAAATCTAAAAGCCTCTTTGTTGGCACATGGAGGTAGATGGCAAGAGTAGTTGTGGAGCTCACTGTGGGTTGGTTAAAGAATTGTTATACCCTTATATACATGCTATTTATTAGACTTTATCAGTGTTCTCAAAAGCAGGCTTGTGCCAGTTCAGATTTGTCATCTGTAATACGTAGAGACATTAGAGTCCTTTGGTCAGTTGAATCTGTCTTGTTTTCTTGTCTCCAAAGGCTTTTTATGCGCTTCTCCTACTTCTTATCTATACCTGTTCCTTTAGACTGTGCCCTGATATTTTTCTCCTTCAGCTTGAATGGATGGGAGAGACTGAAGCTGCATTTCTCCTCATCCTCAAGGAAAAGCTCAAAGATTTTAAGCTACTTAGGTCTCTGTCAAAGCAGAGATCATCTGAATCCCAGAAAAAGTTAAGAGTTATCTTCAGAGTTTTACAGGACAGAATTTCTGTAGGAATAATTCAGGTTGGACGGGGCTCTAAGAAAACTGATCTAGTTGAAAATGTTTTTTTCATTGCAAGGAGGTTGGACTAGACAACATTTAAAAGGTCCCTTCCAACTCAAATTGCTCCATAAGTCTATAAATGTATGAAGTATCTCTGGTAGGAGGTAAAAAATGCACAACTTTGATGACTGTAAGGTGCATGTAGTCTGACTTCACTGAACCAGACCAGAGGAGGAAATCTGATTGTCTGATTTTGTACACAGCACATACCTTCCTGCTGTGAGCTCTGCAGCACACAGGACACCAGCACAGCCTCATCCTGTGACTGTTCATGTTAGACACACCAGGGTGGCCCAAGCTGCAGTTTACCAGCTTCCTATGCCTGGCAAGCAGGGCCATCAGCACTCAACCAACCTCTAGGACTGTCATTTCTCTTTGAGAAACAAATGCTGTTGACAATGAACTGTTTTGAGGTTTGTGCTATTAAGAAATAACTTTCTAGATTATGTAAAACACTCATTTTTGCCTTTCACATTTCATTACCTTGACCAGTTGTCCAAACTCACTGGAACACATAGCTTGTCCTGTTTGCTGGACTAGCCATACAGATTTATCTTCTTACTCTTGAGTTTGAATTTATTTGTATAAACAAATGTAAGCTACAGGACACATTCTCACCTACAGTAAATCAGTGTGCCACCATTAAAGTCTGATGTCTACCTATTAGCTAAGATGTGGCCATTTATTTTTTCTATTATTTCCTTTGCAGAGATGTACTGTGTTTTAGAGGATAAGGTTAAAACTGTACCTCTGAGCACAAAATACTCTCCTTGCCATAAAAAAGAAGAGTGACCTTTACAGTGGACCAAATGGAATTTAAATCAGAACACTCTTCCGTATTTAAGGTTAAAACAGGTTGTGAAACACATTAAGAAGCAATCTACAGTCCTAAATAATTGTGTCACAGAGGTTAAGAGATCTTACCTGATAATCAAAGCCTGATTTAATGTTTCTTATGGCAGAAGGTTCAGCTACTTGTACTAGCTTGCTATGTGTTTGTTTCTAATGAGTTCACATTTATTTAAAATAATCAGTTTTTAATAGATTCTGGTCACTAGAGGTGTTTCCTAGGACTCAGAATTAGGTCCAATCCTGTCCAGTATCTTTACTGATTATCTAAATTAGGGGATTGAGTGTACTATCAGTGAGTTTGTGGACCACACCATGTTGGGTGGAAGTATTGGAAGGCTTTACAGAGCCTGGAGAGGTGAGATAGGGGGATTGAGACCAGCAGTTTGAGGTTCAACAAGGCCAAGTGCTGGGTCCTACCCTTGGGTCACAACAACCCCAGGCAGCTCCACAGACTGGGACAGAGTGGCTGGAAAGGACCTGGGGGTGCTGGTGACAGCAGCTGAACATGAGCCAGGGTGTGCCCAGGTGGCCAAGAAGGCCAATGGCATCCTGGCCTGGATCAGCAATGGTGTGGCCAGCAGGAGCAGGACAGGGATTGTGCCACTGATGAGGCCACACTTTAAGAAAATCAGAAAAGGGAACACAACCACCACTGCCATTTTACAACCTCTTTTCATCACTCCTGCTATCACTCCTGACAACTCTGTGGAGTGACCAGTGAAATTCTGATTTGTTGCAGTCAATGCACAAGAATTCATTGGTGCTGGGATTTGAACTGGTGTTCTTTTCCTGTTGAAAAGTTTTATGATCAAATGACTATTTTCCAGTTTATAACATTTTCCCTTTTGGAAAATTCATTCTGGAGTCTGACCAAGTTGAGCACCTCTTCTTGTTTTATAGCTAATATTATTATTTTTCAATCAGCTCCTATATTCTTCATTAGATTTTATTATCTACCACAATGGCTTCCAAAACAATCAAAGAAAATGTTCATCATAGCTATATTTGGTATTTTCTAACTCCTCATATGGGGGGCGTGCCTCTAGCTGGTACAATAAGCCTGATGTCTATACTGCCGGACACCAGTGCCCACCAAACCTGCTCTATTACTCTCCCGCTCAACTGGACAGGGAGAGAAAGAATAACAAAAGTCTTGTGGGTTGAGATAAGACCAGGAAGGGATCACTCACTGGTTACCATCACAGGCAAAACAGACTTGACTTGGGAAAATTAGTTTAGTTTATTAACAATCAGATCAAAGTAGGAGAATAAGAATTAAAAACAAAATCTCAAAATCTTAAAATCACCCTCCCACCTTGTCCCCTACTTCCTGTACTTAAGTTTTTTCCCAGTTGTCTCTACCTCTTCCCCTCCAGCATTGCAGGGGAGTGGGGAATTAAGGTTATGGTTATTTCACCACTCGTTGTTTCTGTCACTGCTTCTTCCTCAAGACTCCTCAAAGACTCCCACACCTGCTCCATCATGGGGTCTCTCCCACAGGAGACAGTTCTCTGTGAATTTCCCCAACATGAGCCCTTCCCAATGACTGCAGTTCTTCCCAAACTGCTCCAGCATGGGTGGTTTCCATGGGGTTCAGTCCTTCAGGTACAGCCTGCTCCAGCATGGGTCCCCAACAGGGCCACAGGTCCTGCACAGGCATGGGTCCCCAACAGGGCCACAGGTCCTGCACAGGCCTCCTATGGGATCACAGCCTTCTCTCAGGCATCCAGCTGCTCCATCCAGCATGGATGTCCCCCATGGGCTCAAGGGCACAGCTGCCTCACCATGGGCTGCACCACAGGTTGCAGGGGAACCTCAGCTCTGGCACCTGGAGCACCTCCTGTGCCTCCTTCTGCACTGACCTGGGTGTCCACAGAGCTGTTTCTCTCACAAATCCTCATCCTGTTTTTTTCTGGTCACATCTGCATGATAACTATTTTTCCTCTCAAATACATTATCCCAGAGGCATTGCCACTGTCACTGACAGACTCAGCCTTGGCCAGTAGTGGGTCCATCTTGGAGTTGCCTGGAACTGGATCTTTCAGACACGGAAGAAGCTTCCAGCAGCTTCTCACAGAACCCTGTAGCCCCCTGCTACCAAAACCTGGACATGCAAACCCAAAAGATACTTCTTCTAAGGACCTTTAGCATAAGTCTTTATTGCACAGGTCCTCAATAGAGACTAAGCAGGTTGAAATGAAGGGATCCACATGTTTTCCCTGGAACTTCCACATCCTCTTACTTTTGGACATACACAGCTGATCTCTCTTATCTTCAGAGATTGAATAAGCTTCTTTTGCAATGAAAAGGATGTCATAAGTTTGGGTTGCCCAAACTTATGGAAGTTATTTTAAAGTTGGTTCTTTCAAGAAGAATGTCACTCCCCCATCCCTTTATGCATCTTCTTAATCTGTTCTTTCACTGTCTTTATCAGTCCTGTTAAACAGTATTTACTATTTATGCAATAGCTGATTTCAAACTACCACTTTCCTCTTTCATGTTATTCAGTCTCTCTTCCTACAAAAAACAATTAAAAGTAGTGCATTTTTGCACAAGTTTAAAGATGAACAGGAGTCTGTAAAACATAAAAGACACGTAATATAGTTTAAAAATTGTATGTATCTTATTTTCCAGTACTTACATTTAATTGATGTCTGATGACATTTAAAATGCCTATACTTCCCTGGAAAAATTTGAAAGACTTATATTTCCCTTGAGTGAACTGATTTCCCCAGAAACATGTAGATGAGCTCTGTTCCAATCAGCTGCTGTTGCTCTAATTCTTCAGGAGAAAAGTGGTCCTGAAAGTGGTTGGCCCCCAGATCTCAGGACATTTTATTTTGATTTTAAAAAGCAATCCCTGGAAATGCTGAAGTCCACCCATGAATTTTGTTACAGAGACTAACACTGTTGCTCTTTTTTTCTTTCTTTTTTTTTTTTTTTTTTTTTAACTTTTGATCACTTCCATGATTATATTTTATATTTTATATTTTAAATAAAATTATTTGGTTTAGGTTTTTTTTTTTAATTTCTGTTTCAATATTTACTTATTATGTTCTTTGTCTTCTATATTGTCCTGTGGTTTGACACAAAGCAAAATGAGAAGAAAACTTATGCAGGTCACTTGCAGGCCTAGAAGAGAAGCTTCCTATTGAGCCATGTCAGAAGAACATTAACAGAAAAAAAAACTAAGAGAGAAGACCCAGAATTTTGATGGATTTGTACCATCTAATCCTGAGTAGGTCTCTTGAGTACTACTAGAATAATATTTTTAATATATTTCTAAGTAGTTATAATAAAACAAAGGAGATTATAAAAATATTTATGACAATAGTGAAAGTTCTGTTAGAATTACCTAACTAAAACCAAAGAGTTTATCCATCATCTTAGTTTTATAACTTGTAGGCAAAAGGATTATTCACTTCTTCAGCATTGTCACAGAGAAGTATGGAACTTTATAAGAAGTGGAGGAGATGATCTGTACATTTTGTAGAGTAAGGGTCTGATTCAGCACATATTCACTGGGAGTAATCAGTCAAGAGTATCCATTCAGACAAGAATTTCACATTATTCCATTGTCATTAGTAGGACATGAGAGTCCAATGATAAGGAGTGTGGTGCTAACCCAAAGGCTGATTCAGATATCACTTGACCAGGGAACAAAGCATTAAAAACTAACTAAATATTGATGCTAAAGAGGTGTTTACCAGTTGCCTCTGCTCTTAGTTTAGGGAAGAGTGCAAAAGTGTAGCCTCTCTGTGCTATGTAAATACAACCCAGCTAATTGTGTGTGAAGGAAGAACAGTTTCACAAAAGAAAAGAAGGAAACTTCATTCATGCTACTGCCCTTTCTGCTGCTTTCAGAAATGAAGATGATTAAAGTTGTGTGTTCTTGTATTTCTCCTTTTGCTTTGTTGGAAAGAAAGCATTCTTCCTGCTATGCAGCGAGAGCAAGGCTGAGAACTTTCTCCTGCAACATCTGAGGTTCTGAGACAAAGCCTTTCTGTATCTTGCCATCAGTTAAGTTAGTTTATCTTACCAATATCATGCATCTCTTCTTCAAATTAGAAATACCACCAAAAACAGATGGACATTTTAGAATGCTTTCCTTAGGAAATAGGTGTGTATTACCAACAACCACCTATTAACTTTTGAAATCACTGACCATTGCCAGCTAAATCTGATAGCAAGGTAGTGATTTATGAAGTTTATTAAGTATAAACCATGCAAAAATTGCAACTTTATAGAAGAGCCTATTAACACTGTCTTTAAACAAACAAACACAAAAAACCCCACAACATGCAGTTTGAGCACATTTCTTATTAGACACCAGAGGATTTACATGGAGAACAGCCAAAGTGAATGCTTTAATGCTTGAAAAGCTTTCATTCAGTTTTCCCACTTTATCAGACACCAGGAATTCTACTCAGGTTTTTTGGCAAAGACTACTTTTTTAAACTTTGGCATTTATGTTTCTTTAATATGGTGTGAGCTCAGTCTGCACCATTGTGTGTCAGAAAGTTCAGCAGTCAAGTCAACCACACAAAGACACAAAAACTTAAGGGAACAGACTTTATTTGCTTTGCTACTTACAGATAATTTTATTTTAATTTTATTTCACAGTGATATCTGAATATGTATTTGTAAAGTTTCTGAAGAACTCTTATAACCAAACAGGTATAACAAAATTCTTTCCCAGACTGAATTCCCAATTTTCACATCTCAATTTGATCTAAGCAAGTTCCAATTGATACTAAACATTTTGTTACAGAATAGAGTTTCTAGGTTTTGGAGCTATTGACACCTCAGGCAAAACAAATAGTAATCTGCTTTAAAGTGAAGTTGATGATTTCTAATGGGCACTTTTTTTACAAAATCTTGAGCTTTGTGTTCCAATCATATGTCCTAAGAAAGCAGGAAAACAAAACCGTGAGTTGGTCTTTTTAACAGTGAAATTTTACACATTTACATTTAGTGATTTGTATTTCTTGTTTTCATCCTAATGTCCATAATAATATATATGAAATAAGCTCTTCACAAAATCCTGATGGGGACAGTGTGATATCCTTTGATCCCTTCTAGCAGAGATGAAGACTATTACAGAATTGCAAACATGACAGCATGGCCATTTGAGCCACTTGCTCTTTTACAAAAATGGCTTTCATTTTTTCAATTGCTAATTTGATCACAGAAAGGTTGAAGCTGGAAGGGACTTTTGCAGGCCACATAGCCCAATCCTCCTGCTCAGGCACTACCAGCTAGAGTAGGTTGCCTAGATTATGTCCTGATGGCTTTTGAAGATTTACGAGCATAGAGACTCCACAGAACAACCTGTGGCAGCGCTCAGTCACCCTCACAGTAAAAGTCTCACAATGTTCAGAGGGAACATCCTGTAGTTTAGTTTGCGCCTGTTGCTTCTGATTTTGTTCTACTTTGAAAATCTCTCCCTTTTCTCCTTATGTTAAATCAACAGCAGCATCCTTCTTGGAAAGAAACTAGCTTACAGCTACAAGGGAAACTGATCTCAGGATATATCCCCTGCACTAGAAGAAATATTTTTTGTATGATACCAAAAATAGGATAAGAAAGCAACTTGAGCAATAAATCTGTTATAGAACTCCTTGTCCACAAGAGAACAGAATTGACACAGTTCTCCCACAACTGCTGGGAGAAAGAGAGAGTTAAAAAAGAAACAGACCTTTTTTCAAAATGCAGTTTGTTCATGAAAAGAAAGCAATAAAAATACATTAAAAGGACACTGTGCTACTTGAGCTACTTGAAAATCAAGCGGTTCACTCTTTTTCTTCATTTTGGGCAAGGTTGATTGCTTGATGAAAAGACTTACTTTTTTTCACCAGTGAGTAAGTGACAGTGATCCTTCTGGCAAATTCTTACAGACAATGGAGTAAGGAATATGTTAGTACTTTGCCAAATTGGTCAGAGGGGAAAGGAGCACTGGGTAGGGATGAGTGGTAACATAAGAACATTCATTTGACCTTGCTGGATATTTGATAATAGCAAAGAGTGGATTTAAACATTCACACTGTAAAATTTTGGTGTGCTCTGTCACTGAGGCAGTAAATTATTTAAATATGCAGCCTGTACTGAATGCATATTTTCTTTGCTTGGCTTCAATTGAAGACTCTTTTATGATATTCTACCTTACTATGGCATCTCAACACTGTTTGTTTAGATGAATTTGCAAATACTTTATACACAAATTCTTCTAGACTTTGGGTCAAATTATATCAGTATGAGTAACTTTGTTCCAGGCCTTTTACCCAAGAAATACATAAAATTATTACAGAAAAAAAAAGCCAGCACAAGTAAGCAGTCCCACACAGAGAAACTGAACCACATAGTGAGAGCCTAATTATACAGTTCTTTATTTATAGAAATCAGAAGTGTTTTATTTACTCTAAACTAACTGTTATAGGCTTGTTCCAAGAGCCCAATAACTTCTTCCTAGATATCTGCTCCTGTTACCTGGTTTCATAACAATATAAACACATACTTTTCATCCTTTTGCCCTTGACATAGAGCCTTAGTACACAGAGATCTTGTTACATGAGATATTTGGTTTGTTCTAAGACTGTGAGAGAAATAAAAAACTGTTTCAGGAATAAAAACAACCTTTTTTCCTAGATTCTCATTTAATGTGTGTTTTGTTTGTACAAATCTACATGCACTCCTTTTTTATTATGTAACTATAATCAAGTATTTTGAAAAGTTGAACATAACTGAAATCGATCATTTTCCTCCAATGATACCCTGAAAGTTTCTATTTTCTCTGTTCAGGGAGATAAGGCTGTTTTCACAGCCTAAGACTAGTGTTACTTGTATAAAGCAGTATGTCTTTGTCATTTGGACACAGACTCTGTATTTGTAAGGCTACTAACAGGTACAAGGAATTTTTCTTAACTACAGTAGAAACTTGGAGAGATTCCTAGTATGGAAAAAATGAGTGTAATGAGTGGGACCATAAAAACATTTGCTGAGAAACCTACTGCAGCTGAATGATTTTCCTAGATGCTCATTCTAAAATCTGATCAAGAGTGTTTTGGTTTACCTGTGATTGTGGAGAGATGTGCAGAAATTTCTAGATGTTGAACAGAAATATCTTTCATAATTACATTTTATCAACAGTAAGACATGTGAACACTTCACAAAGATAGCCTTTTAAGTAACAATATGTGTGACTTTCCCTCTAAGATATTAAAAGATATTAAAAAAAATGGATGCTATTTCTGGTCTGAATAAGAGCTAACATGACTATAATTAATAGAAACCATCAATATTGATTAATTATATCAGTCATTTCAATTTTAGGCCATCAGCTAAGACTCTAAGTATGAACATCCTCATTTACAGAAAAAAAATCTTAATTTGAAGCTCTCAGGATTTTTTGAAATGGTAGTTGTAAGAGAAACTGAAAATTTTGGTTTTGCAATTCTGTTGCTCCAAACTTCAAGCTTACAGTAGGCCAAAGAGAAAAAATATGGTCAGAAAATTCAGGGATGATGTCCAGGGTCTGAATGTCATGGTAGATCATAGACTCATAAAATGGTTTGAGTTGGAAGATCATCTACTTTCAAACCCCCTGCCATGGGCAAGGCCACCTTTTACCAGACCAGATCATTCAGAGTTCCATCCAATCTCACCCTGAACATTTCCAGGCATCCACAGCTTTTCTGGGCAACCTGTTCCAGTGCCTCACCACCCTTGCAATAAAGACCTCCTCCCAATATACAATCTAAACCTACCTTATTTCAGTTTGAAGCCATTTCCCCTTGTCCTGTCACTACATGCTCTTGTAAAATGTCTCTCTCCATCTTCCTTGTCAGTTCCCTTCAAGTATTGGAAAGCCACAATTAGATCACCCCAAAGCCTTCTCTCTTCCAGGCTAGATTATCTCAACTCTCATAGGAGAGGTGCTCTCTCGCTCTCATCATGCTTGTAGATCATGCTTGTGGCCTACTCTGAACTTGCTTCAGCAGTTCCTTGTCCTTCCTGTGCTGGGCCCCCAGAACTGATGCAGCTCTGGTCTCAGCAGAGCAGAGCAGAGGGGCAGAATCCCCTCCCTGGCCCTGCTGCCCACACTGCTCTGGATGCAACCCAGGACATGTTTGGCTCTCTGGGCTGTGAGTGCCCATGGCTGGGTCAGGTCCAGCCTCTCACCCAGCAGCACCCCAAGTCCTTCTGGGCAGGGCTGCTCTCGATCTTTTCATCTCCCAGACTGTGTTGATCCCAGGGATCACCTCAACCCCAATGCAGCACCAGCACTTGGTCTATTAAATCTCATGGAGTTCCCATGGGCCACATGTTCCCAGCTTGTCCAAATCCCTCTGGCTGGCATCCCATCCTTCAAGTGTGTCAACAGCACCTCTCAGCTTGGGGTCATCTGCAAATTTTCTGAGGGTGCACTCGACCCCTCTGTCTACATCACTGATGAAGATAGTAAATAAACACTGGTCCCAGTACAGACCTCTGAGGGCACCACTTGTCACTGATGCCCATTGGGACTCTGACCATGACTCCTCTGGATGTGACCATCCAACCAATTTCTTTTCCATCTAACAGCCCACTTCTCAAATCCATCTCTCTCCAATTTAGAGAGCAGGATGTTGTGAGGGACCACATCAAATGATTTACAGAAGCCCAGGACATCCACAGCCCTTCCCTTGTCCACTGATGCCTCAGTCCACCACAGAAAATCACTGGGTTGGTCAGGCAGGACTTGCCCTTGGTGAAGCTGTGCTGGTGTCTTGAAACACCTCCCTGTCCTCCATGGGCCTTAGCCCAGCTTGCAGGAGGATTTGTTCCATGATCTTCCCAGGCACAGAAGTGACCCTGACAGGTCAGTAGCTCCCAGGGTACTCCTTCCTACCCTTTTATAAGATGGGTACAATGTTTCCCTTTCTCCAGTCACAAAGGACTTCTCACCTGATAGCCATGACTTTTCAAATATGGAGAGTGGCTTCGCAACTACATCAGCCATTTAGCTGAGGATGCTGGGATGTATCCCATTGGGTTCCATAGACTTATCTGTGTTAGGGTTCCTTAGGTGGTCACAGACCACCCTTACAATGGACTTTGCTATCCCAGTCCCCATACATCTGCCATCCTCTCAAGAGGTGTACAAAGAGAGAAATTAAGACTGTGGCAAAACATTTGTCGAGTACCTCAGCTTTCATTTCATCTGTTGTTACCAGTTTCTGGTTAGATCTTCAGTTCATTTAGAATAACCTGGAGGTTTTCAGAACTTCTTCCATCAGCTTGCAGCTCCAAAAGACAGTACACATGCCAAGACAATCTGGATCACATCACTGCTCAGCAGAGTTCTTGTCTTGCCTCCAAGACACTCCCATTTTAAGGCAACACAGTGGTCAAAGCCCTTCACTGTGTGCTTGCTGAGTCAACTCTTTTCCAGTCTCTTTGCATCACTCAGATGATCTCAACTGATCAGACAATGATGAAGAATCTGTACTTATTTTTAAATTTTGCTGTTCTGAAATTCATTAAAATACTGCAAAGATTAGTACAAATACACTTGAGTGCTTTTCTACTTGAGTAGAAAAGTGTACTATTACTTTTCGTTCTCCAGGAAAGCAGAACAATGTATATGAAAATCATGACAAACCACTACGTAAAGTGGACACTCTACATAAGTATTGCCATACAGTTATTTTTTTCCCCTTCAAAATTTTTGAACAGAAATCGTTCCCAAATGACGATGTGAATTAAAAGTGCAGCCATCTATGGTGGTGTGTTAGGTGCCGTGCTAAGAATCAAGTCTTTTATAAACACAGACAGTAGAACACTCCTTAAAAAATAGCTGTGCAGTGCCAAATGATTATGGTAGAGCTTTTTCTTTCTGCTAGGCTTTCATTTGTTTGGCTTTTTTTTTCTATGTACCATACTGAAAGCTACATATATTGGCATTGCTTGTAATCTGTAAACTGAAAAGAGAACACTTGCTGCCACTTCCTTTTTTCGAAAAGCATATACAAAATAACATGCAAATTCTTAAAGCAGCTGGTGTCAAAATCCTCATATTAAAGCCTAATGAGACTTTAGACATTTCATTCAAAGAACCTTTGACATTTCAAGATGCCTCTCATTTACAGAAGTTAAACTGTTTTAGGACTTCATCATCTGGGTGGGGAAGCTTGATCATGTGTCTAAAACAAAAAAACTGATTAGTAGATCAGTCCTGGATCTAATTACAGGGTGCTCTCTTAGAGGTAACAGAGAAGTCAGAAACAGTGTTGTGAGACTCTCAACGCTGCACAGCTGATAATTATTCTTTCATTCTTAGCTTAGTGGCACCAGAGTGTTATACTTGAAAAGCTGTTAACCTCAACATTTTCCACCACATTGTATAACAACAAAAGTGTAGGCCAAATTTAGAGCTTTGGTACTGTTCAGAAAAAAGCTTTCCTACGGTTGTTCTGCCCTTTAGAACTGCAGGTGTGCTTGTTTGATGGGTACTTTGCCATCATTTAGAAAACCTTTTATTTCCATTTAAGATTGGTCTGACAGCTCTGAGTTCTAAGAATTGTCAGGAGGTGCCAAGTCCAGCAAGTCTTAAGCCCAGCACTGGCCATCAGAATTTTACTTACTCCCTTGTGCGGTCAGTCGGGTCCCCACAGCAGTCACAGACTCCTGAAGTGTAGCAGTCTGAAGTGGGAGATAGTGAGAAGCATCCTGAGGTTGAGGAACTTGTGACTGATGGATTCTGCTTTCCAATGTGCTTTGAGATGTTCTGGTAAGGTGAATAGTAGATAAAGAATCCTGAATGTAAGGTATCATTGGTAATATATATTTTTGCTAAATAAATAGCAACTGACCATTTTACTAGTTTTTCCTGAATATTGTATCCCTTGAGTTTATTTTGTTGTTTTCATATTTTCATACTGGCATAAAACCTTATCTACATACTCTCTTAAATATTAGAAGGGATGTTAAGAAAGAAGATCTTGTTAAGAAAAACATGGTTCCAAGTATCTGATTTTCAAGAATTGCTGTTAGGCAGGTTTCAGGCTAGCAGGAAAATAGCATCATACGAATTTGTTTTACCATGTTCAAGAACTAGTGAACTGTGATGTGTGTTGTATTACAGACCATCATGGATTCTCTTTCAATAGATAAACAGACTGGAAATGCCGATTTTATTTGCCAGGGAATTTCTTTGGATGAGATAGCATTTGTAGTAAGCATGCATCTGAATGACAGGGTTTACAATGAATGGGGATGGTTTTTGAGTGTTGTTTAATGTGTTTACTGAAGTGGCAAACATTCCAAAGTTTTCTTTAAATGATTTTGCCAATTAATCCCAATTGAAACATTTTCTTGCATTACTTTTTTTCAAATGTAAGTGAACATTATTCAAAATTGTGGCGTGTTTTTGCAATAGCCACAAGTATGTGAAGTTTAAAAGTTCTAAGGGAACTTGAAGTTTCTGACCATGTGTTCAGAAACATAAAAAGATACAAGTTTAGTATCCAGGATGCTGTAGAGTAATGCAGTGAGCTATTTTGCAATAGTTAATGCTGGGCTGTTTTATTTGAAAATGGGTTTTACTTAACTTGTTTTCCTGATTTTTCTGCTTTTCTGACATTTTGAAAGTCAGGGTTAATTTAATGTGAAACAAGTCAAGGGAGATACTATAGATGTCCATAACAAGCCCACCAAAGCAACATTTCTCTACCTGGGAGTAATATTTGCATGTAGCTGATCCAGATGTGTCCATGCTAGCAGTTTCAAAACTTGATCTTTCAGATACACAGCTTGCAAGACAGGATACCTGGGCTAAAACTCACTCAGCTCTGAGTTCAATGTGGAGAAGCATTATTGCCTTCAGATCTACATTAGAATAAAAAACAGCTAGACTTGGTAGGTGAGGCTTGCACTCTGCATATAGGATTATTTTTCTGAAATTATTTGCATACTGACAGATTTCCTGTTGTTGAGGAGTTATCGAAGAAGGACACGTCTTCCTGTCTGTAACTGAAACTTCTACAAGACAGTTCAAATTCAATATTAAGCAATTTCAGCTAAACCACGGTTTTCCATACCATTATTGGGTTCGTTTCCTATATTGTGCTCTTATGTCCAGTTCCAAAACTTCTACATCAGTTCTTTTGTGCTTACAGTCAGTGTGCAATACTTTGTGCCTGCTGTAGCACACATACACACACACACGCACACACACACACACACACACACACACACACACACACACGTTGAGTTAGAACAAATACGACTCCAGTTATTTGAGCGCTCCTTGGCGTTGTTCGGAGCACTCCCATGTGCTCTTACACCTTTCCCCACGCTTCTATAAACGTTAACCCGTTAATTTCTGATGGTGCCGCGGTGGGAAAGTAAGCGAAGGACGGGGAGCTTAGCGGCTCAGCGCGTCTGCCGGCAAGCAGTGGGCGGGTGTGGGTGCCCCAGCAGCCGTGTCCCGCGCTGCCCGAGCCCAGCGCTGTCCTTACCCTGCCGCCGTGCCGGGGCGCGGTGCGGAGCCGGACACCTCCCTCGAGGGGCGGCGCTGCGGGCGGCAGCGGCCCCGGGGCGGACGGCGAGCCGAGGCGAGGGGCGAGCCCGACAGCACCGGAGTTACTCGCCCGCGCCGCCCCGGTGTCCCCGCAGAGCGCGGCCCGGCGGAGGGGCAGAGGCGCTGCCAGCAGAATGAGGGAGCAGCTCCCATGTCCGGGCACCGGGCAGCGCAGGATGGGCGCGCTGGCGCTCCCCGTGAGCCCTGTGAAACGCCTGCGAACTGAGCGCGCCTTTCCCTGTCTTTTCGCAGAGGAGGCCTACCAAAAACTGGCTAGCGAGACCATGGAGGAGCTGGACTGGTGCCTAGACCAGCTGGAGACCCTGCAGACCAGGCACTCTGTCAGCGAAATGGCCTCGAACAAGGTAGGAGCCCGCGGGCTCGGCCCCGCCGCCCCGCTCCCCCCGGGCGGGGGCCGGGGGTCGCGGCAGCCGGGGCTGTGCAGGGTCGGGGGTGGCCGGAGGGGCCGCGGCGCTGGAGCGGCCCCGGGCGGAGAAACCTGGCGTGGGAAGCAGTGTCCAAACGCGGGTTTGGGAACGGGAGCGGTTTCCGTTGTGGTTTTATACACCACTCTTTTAAATTTCAGTGCAAGTTGTGAAAGTGATGCAGGTCTTGTAAAGCTACACGGTTTTCTTGTGTATGTCAGTTTAAAAACAAAAGGAGACTGTTCAGGGCTGCTGGCAATAATCTCTTCAGTTGCTCCTTCTTTTCACGGAACCCCATACAGAATTAGGGATCTTTCCTAGAAACGGTGTAGAAAGTAGCATGAAAGGTGATAAAGATAGTTCTTGTGCCCAGGGGAGGTGTATGGTGGATTGTATTTGCAAGCAATGATGATGACAGCTCTCATAATGCTATTTGTTATGAAAGAACACGCTCTCAACCAAAGTGCCATCACAATAGATACCTACATCCAGAGGTGTGCTTCTGCAACAGAGTGCACACTTCGTTCGCATCCTGGAAGCTGGGGATTTGCATTATCTGGGAACTCTGTGCCGGGATCTGCCACGGTCTGTATGTGCTTTGGTTTTGCAATTTGAAATTGAGTTTCCACATTCTTCATTCATACGTAAACTTTCTTTCCTGATTTTGGTTTGTGAAGAATATGCAGCTATATTTCTGGAGTCAGTGTTTTTAAGGTGAATTAATACAACTGCTGTGTTACTTCAAATTTTATTTTTATATTTTTCATCAACTGAGTACTTGAACAGCAACATGTACAATTAGGAATGAGAAGAAAGTTTTAATTAAACAAGCTAGTTTTCCTACTCTTATGTCTGCAAAAGGAGGTGATGATATTTTAGCATCTTTTAACCATTTCAGTTGTAATTAATATTTTTTTTAGTTTGGAAAATAGTTGTTTTGACTCAGCTTATGCCTTCTTAATACTCTACTGTCCTGCTTTGATTGCTCTTACCAAGTATCTGCTCTTTGTTATTGACTGTTTTTAAGTTCCTGTTGAAGTGTGCTTGCATGTCAGATATGAAGTGCTATTACACTTGTGCAGTTTAATCCCACAGTGTAATATTCCCTGTGCCTTTCTTGGCTTTAGAGACTCTTAGCACCAATTTGATCTCTGTTTTAAGAGTTACCTGCCTGGCATTACGCTATTCTCAGAGCTGCGTTTTCAGTTTTTATTGCAGCTGAAAGATCTTGTTACTCAGTACCTTTTGTGCATTGCATCGGTAAGTTACAGTAAAGTCAAGAGTTTTGAGGCTGTTTCAGCACTATATGAATCTGAGACTTTGTTTCCAAAGAGAGTGAGATCAGACGGACACGTGCAGCCCGGTCTTTCCTTGCTAACAAGTTTGAGCACCTTTCCATTTCCTGACTTGTGATGTCTATATAGCCATTCTTTCACAAAATGCTTCATTTTCTTTAAGTATTTATTTCTTAGCTCCCTATAATAGATAAGATATGCAGTGTATTTGATGAACAAGGAGGGCAAGCTGTTTCTAAAGTGAGGTAAAATTAATTGCAAATCAAGGCTTTTTAAGTTTTACCAAGTATATTCAGATTTTTATAAAAAGACAACATTTTAAAAATAAAATTTGACAACTGATTTGCATGTATAAGTAGACTCAGAGGTGTTCCTGAGTCTCATACTATGTTTTGTTTGTATTTGTTTGAATAAGTAAGCATTTTCACTCCTTTTCTTGGAAATATAACTCCTTGTGTACAAATTTGTGTCATCTTTCAGTGTTCATTTGGGAGGGTTTTGTTTTGGTTGGTAAGATACTAAAAAAAACAACAAAACAGCAAAGAGTAAATCTGTGCTACTAAACATCATATGAACAATCTTGACTATAAACCAGCAAGCCCATACAAGAGTGTGAGAAAAATTAGTGCAGAAGGATTTTCATTTCAGAGGTACAGCAGGTTGTTCTAAAGAATCATTTCAATTCTGATCACTGAAACATATCCAGCTTTTATACAATACCTCCTATTGTAATATAACTGCAGACTGGGACCTCTCAGTGAGGCATATAGATAAATTATACTGTTTTAGCTTATTGAGAAACTGAAGCAGAAAAGCTTTGCTCAAGGCTGAGAGCATGGACTTCAGAACAGAAATGAGCAAGCAAGAGTACTCTCTTCTCTATCTGAAGAGTAGGTCCTGTAAAATCAGATGAGAAAGTCAGGAAAAGGAATGTTGTTTGTACAGAAGAACTGTGTTTACCTCTTTCCTTTTCTCTGGGTTTCTCGAAGAACCAGCCCACAAGACTGACTGATTGTTCATGTGGGGTTTTTTTCCCCTGGACTTTCAGCTACTTCCCTTACTTATTTCTCTCCTCTTTGTTTTGTATCCAACAGCATTTTCATCAGAATTAGTTTTCCTTATTTATGTGAACACATGCAAGACATAAGGGGTGGCATAGGAATTGAACTCTGCGGTAGGTATGAACTTTTGCCCATTTTGGAAAGGCTGCTGTAGTACACGGATAAAAAAACAAGGTGGAAGCAGTATTTCATGACTTTAATGCTTGGAGTAGTCCAGGGAGTGAGTCTTATCTCCAGTCCCTCTCTGCAGCAAGTTGACAGTCTGAACTGTTGGCTTCATCTGTTTGGAATCCCTTTGCTGTTGTAATGCTTGCGTAGGACTAGCATTAGCATATCCCAATCCAGGGATATTTATTTTGTTTAGATGCCCCTCATGCTCAATTAGCAGCAGTCTATGACGTGCCAGCTCACGGCTTTGGATGACAGAAAGTGGAATGACGCAGATACATAAGAAGATCCTTCTTCTGCCTGCTTAAAATTGATTAAAGCAGTAGTGACAGGGTGCTATCCACAACCTCTGGGTGAGCCCAGGCATGCTGTGGGACTAAGTGTTGCCCAGAAACTTTGAAAACATGCTGTAGGTCTGTTCTGTAGGAAGCCAGCTGTGATGCTTGGCTGCCTACACGACATCAGTGTGACTGTAATATCCAGCTGATTTCCCATTTCCCAGCCATCCCCATAATACAAAGATTTCCAAATGCCTGCAGCCATTGCATGTGAACTAACAGATGGATAGATCTCTGGTGCACCCATAGGCATAGTTTGTAAATCAAAGGAATTTTGAAAGGGCATGGTATGTAGCTGTAGTGTTGCTTGTCATTGTATTGTTATGAATCTTACAGCACTTGGTGTTCACTTAAATTGCTAGCTTCTGAAATTGGGTACTAGCAAGAGAAGACCAGCTTTCTAAACGATCAAAAAGTTTGTCACCTTCATTCTCCTCTAGAAACCCTTCAAAGTCTTGAAAGGCTCCAAAGCAAAAAAACATATAAGAAGCACCTTAAATTTGGAAGACTCACTGAAATGTCTTTCATTTTTGGAGAAATGTTTCTGATTTTCTGTATCATGTACTGTTCATATTGCCTAACGTCAGTGGTCTGTAGTATTGTTGTGTTTTTCTGAGCAATGCTTTCTTTAACAGATATAAATTAATTCCAGAAAATAGTTTACAAATCTGTATTATTAAAGATAGGATCCCTAGGCATAATTAGATGTCACTATTTAGGCATTCTGATTTCCACAGATCCTAACCCATATCACATGTTGCTAAACTGAATTGTGAGTAATATCTCCTGGAAAATACAGGGTTTAGGAGGCTACTAGCTTGTTGATTGTGATTTCTAACTTTAGATACAGCTGCCCTTTGATGCACATGTACAAGCAAATGATACTTTAAAATTTCCAAGTTGCAGAGTGATGATTTTTTGCTTTTTTTCTTCTTAATAGTTTTCTTTTTTTTTTTTTTTTTTTTTTTTTTTTTTAGATTAGTAGCACCCTGTTCTTTTTTTCCTGCTAGATAAGATTAAAGCAAAATTTAACAGATTGTAAATTCTCTGGGAGAAGAATTGTCTTCTTCCATTATGCAGTTTAGCACTACCTAGTGTATGGATCTGAGAGTTATTCTGGGATAGACAATATACAAATTAAAAATTCCAGTAATAAAGATGTAGCAACTGCTTTCTGTTAGCATTATTTGTAGATTAGTCGAATGTGGATGAACATGTGTAATGGAACTTGCTTGCAAAAGTGTATTTTCACTTCTGTAATCATGATTTGGCAGGCATCTCTTGTTTGGTGCTCTTATGTGTCTAAGTAGCTGAACTTAAACATGGGAAAAGTTTCAAACTGTGTCATTTTTGTTTCAGCTTTGGCTCTCCTGCAGATGGTGTTTTTTGCAGGATTTGCTAATAACTGGTCAAAAGCAAGGGTTTAGAAGATGTTATTCAGAGAGTACATCTTTCCCACTACAAATGCAGGTGAATACCATTCCCCAGGAATCTTTTAAGTATCAAAGCTGAGAAAATTTTGATTTCATTTGGTCAGACCGTGTTAACTACAAACCTGCTTTTTGAGTATAGACATTCTTATAATTGTCCAGCTTGTATACCAGTATGTGCAAATGCTTACAGATTAGGGTAGAAGTCTTTTTACAGACAGTAAAAAGACTTCTTACTAGTGCTAGTTTCTTTTTAAAAAATACTTTTGAGATTTTTTTCAGTGATTTGAAAACACCCAAGGCATCAATATTATCAACCAGCTAACATCCAAAGACTACCCTAATGTAAGACAGGGCTTACATTTATCGTCCTGTACTTGTCACCCACTGTGTACATTCAAACAATAATCTTAATGGTCTTTATTTTTTAAAAAAATTACTACCTATAAATATTTAGCGTAAACCAAAATGATACTTGAAGGCAACTTGAATTCTGTTCAGTTACCTTTTTTTTTTTTTTACATTCCCTCCTCTGCCAATTTGAGCTGGTTTATAATCACATTTTCTTGCTGCTAAGAAGTATTTTCCCTTTCATCTTTTCAGCACTAAAAAGGTCACACAGGTAATGGCGAGCTGACTAACATAATATCTGAGGAAAGAGTGAGGCTAAATTTATTACTTAGGTCAAATAAAGGGCCATGTGTAAACCCTAAAATGCTTCAAACAGAGGTGCTGTGTTACCTTTACTGTGTTTTCCCAGGAAAGTCCTGCTGCCAGAATTCCAGCATGACCCTTGCTGGGGTGAAAAACGCAGGGCCAGAGCCCCTTGGCAGCTCTTCACAAGAGCTCCCAGAGAATGGAGAAGCATTATTGTGTTACCCCAGACTGACAGTAGCTCTCTGAGTTTACCCAGAATAAATTGAGCTGGTGACAGACTCTTACTCTTGATTTAGTCAATCTGTCTGTTTTATCTTTGTCTTATTCTGTGAAAAAGCTTAAGTGCCGTGGTGGCCAGTACTTTTTTATGGTCCTAGATAGGCTGTGTCTAGAACTAATCAACGTGACTCAGTCTTTTGCTGACGGGCTAGATTCTAGCGTTGTCTTTTTTGTGTTCTTGCTTCCAGCTTTGGGGTCCGATTCATGGCACAGTAAGAAGCTTGTCTTCAGAAATTACCTTTTGTATGTAAGAGTATATTTTTTTGCAATGTTTTTTCCAAATGTGGAAGCTCAGCCAGAGTAAAATTGTCGGCTCTGTCACAGCCACTGGTTAGATTGACCTGTTTCCAGTTAAAGGACAAGATAATATGTCATATCCACTTAAGAGGATTTAAACATCGGTCATTCACTTGGCTTTCAGCTACTGCACATAAAAAATAGGTGCTGGAAATGTAGCAGTAGAAAAGAAATTTGCTGTTTTCATGAGTAAATACGGGGTTTTTTATGTGACAGTCCTCTTATATAATGTCTGGCAATGCCATTGCACTTGACTGGCTGATGGTAGTTTACTTGGGTCTTAAATTCTCAGATCTCTCTAAGAAAATCTGAGGATTTGGTTAGCTCTTTAGAGTGCTGCTTGTGATAAAGATTATGATTAAGGGGCAGCTGTTAGCAAGAAGCTGCTTGTTCAGTGCAGCATCAGGAAGTTTTTTATTCATTGAAGATTTCAGTTTGTACAGTGACAAAGTAAAGGTATACTGGTAAGTGGCAAGGCTGAATTTTAATTAATGCATACTTGTGTGGCTTTCCCAATTTTGCTGTACTTTATAACAAAAGAAAAGGGTGAGAGTATTGTGGAGGTTAGGAAAGACTAGTTTTCTAGGAAGCCTGCTTGCTTTTCATTCACTGAATCCAGCCCAGAAGGTTTTTAAGACCTCTGGGCTGGAGTGCAGTTCCCTGTACACAACTTTACTTGCTCTTGTGTAAGACTACTCATGCTTCTGGAGAGCAGCAGACTTGCCCTTGGGTAACTGCAGTGATGAGTGACGTGTACATATATGTATATATAAAAATAAAAGGAGATAGAACTTTCCTTGCTGTATTGCACAAGGATGTGCTGCAGCAGGATAAAGGGTGAAACTTGCTTTCCTGCAGATGGTTTGCACCAGCCCCCCCTCATCATTTGTGGACACCTCCATCTCCTCAGAAGCAAGTGGATGGAGTAGTGGTGCCACTTCAGCTGTGGCTGGATCTCTGCTGTACAAATCCTGCTGCTTCCATAGGGGCTGTGGCATTGCTGCCAAGGGAGAAAAGTCATGAAGCATAGTTTTTCTGCTAGGATAGTGAAGTAAATGTGGTGGGTAAGGCTCAAGGTAACTGAGCTGTAAGCAGTCCTTGCTCCTTGTGTGGGTACATGATGGCAGCCACTGGCCTCCTCAACAAGCAGGCAAGTGCGATTTCAAAACATCTCAAATCTGTGGTGGGGCCAGCCCCTTCCACTTTTTTGGGACTCTTCTCCAACAGAATTATCCAGCACTGTCTATCCAGTTCTGCTATGGTGGAAAGGAGCCTAGAGTTCATAGAAATAACGGTTGATAGAAAGAACACTGGTATTTCGAGGTTCAAAAACAAGACAGGAACTCTTAATCTCACAGGTTGAGTTTGTATGTTAAATTTTAGAGGAAAAATAGGTTTTTGCATCTCTCATTCACTGCTTTTTGAAAGGTCCTGGACGTAAGAGATGTGTAAAAGATTCATTATGCTTCTCTGAGAGCTGGTATTATTTAACACTTCTCAGCTTTTTAGCTGCTTCTAAGATTGCAGAGCTTCCCAGTCCCTAATAACTTGATAATTTTTTCCATAAATATAAACAAATGGTCCATGCCAACATATGAACAGACCTTTTTTGTAGCCTCTTTAATTATAGGAAATACCACAGTATGAAAGATTCTTTCCTTTAGCATTATGGGACAGAAAAATACAGACAAAATGTTACAGAGTAAAGAACTAGGGTTTCATGTGGAAGAATTAACATTATTTTCAACCACCATAATAGTGGTTTTTAAAATTATGAAATCTTTTCAGGAGTTGAATTATTTAGTTAAAATGCAGACACCATTGTGCCTTTTTTTGGCATTTACAAAAAAATACTTTTTTCCAAAACTTCTATTTGGAAAGGCTCTTCATGGGTATGAGTATCTAATAGCTTCCTTCTTAGTAATAAGGTGGTATTCATGACAACTGAAAGGCATGAGAAGTATCTAAATACTTGTGGCTCCTTGTGACAGTATTTAGAGCCAAGAATGGTGACGTTGTGTTCATGGTAGGGTGCTGCTTTAGTCAGTGTTAGACTGTAACATAAGAAGCATTTAGAAAAGCAGTGGCCATTTTTTTTAGTCAATTTTGTTTCCAAGAAGAGGTAGCTTTTACTATTATGTGAAGTTTTGGTACAACAAATGTGGTGTTTGCTAAAATGTCACTTCAGACTTTGTCTCATAAAGAAACTGTACTAAGAAACTGTTCTCCTCTTTCAGTTATATTAGTTGGGCTTTTGGTATCATCTGCTAAAACTTAGCATGTTTAGGAGACTCACCACAAGATTAAGTATCTTGTAGATGGATATCTCCTGATCTGTGGGGGTTTTTTTTGTTTGTTTTTGTTTTTTTAATAAAGCTTATCTCAGTAGAAATTGATCCCAGTTCTGGTTAACTCACAACCAGTCCCCATGTGAGCTACAAAACTGAATCAAGGCAAGCTGAGGCATGATGGAAAGTGATGCTACTCATCCTAACTTGAAACCGTGTGAGCAGGACAGTGGTGAGAACCTGCCTCTTGAGCTTGATCACTTCTGAGCACGTCAGAGGTGAACCTGCCCTGTGGCTGCTCTGTTGTGTGCCTGGTGGGCACAATGTGCTGTGATGGGGGACTGCTGCCTCATTTGGATCTGCAGCCAAGGGAGACACCGCTGTGCTAGGGCAAGCTCAAGTTCTGCCTGTTCTCTCTGATTGCCTGCTCCAGGTGTTGAAAAGGAGCTGCACAGACAATGGTACCAGCTCCAGTCACCAGCAGTGGAGCAACACTGAATCAAGCTAGTGTGTAGAGCCTGTTTACGAGATTCTCTAGAAACAAAGTTTAAACAGCTTGCTGCTTTTATTAGGTTGTAGTCCTCTAATACCTGACCAGCTAATGAAAATGAGCTGATTGAATACTTATATAAGATCCTACAGCAAGACAATAACATCAACTAAACTTTCCGCTCAGAATTGCAATAAGAAAGGCTGGTGGTTTATGCAAAATGAAGTCAATGTTCATTTTATTGTGGAAGCCAACCTTTACAGGAAATATATGTGGTTAACCTGCTAACCATGCCGCTACATCAGTCATATTGCCCAGATATGTACTCCAGGAGTATTTTTTGATGCATGCAAAGATGTGTGGTTTTTAATTGAATTAGTTTACATGATTTAGGGGACCTGTGAAAACAGGCGTTAATGTATTTAAACCAGGCTATGTGATTTGTGTTCAAGGTTGACTACACCGTCTTAATGCACTAGTTCTACCCAGGGTTACAGACAATCTCACACTGCCAGCTGAGACACTAGTATTTGCATAAACATGTTTTTTGTGATCCAGACTTAGCAGTTATAGCAAAGATATCTTTCTAATGACCAAGAGTAAAATGAGTAGCAGTAATGATGCATTAGTTACCATAAGAGGACTCTGAAGTGGGTAGGTAAAATTTTATAATAAAATATGGTTCTCTTGTTCCACACTGATACCTGTCAATAGATTCAGAACCCCTGCACCAGTTGGTACTTAAAAAGTTATTTTAGTTGCAGGGAGTAGATATGAAGGTGCCAGATAGTTTTTTCTACTCTTTCCCAGTGTAGTGGTTTATATTGAGAATTGTAAAATATAAACTGAAGGATTATTTTATGTAGAAACAATGAGTTTTCATAATATATTGCCCCCCTCTTTGGTGCTTCAAAGGGTCATCAAATGAATAGTAATTTCTAATAAATGAGGATGAAGTTTGTGTGTACTTGCTGACACAAGGAAGGAGTTCATTTTTTTCAGAGCTGATCAGAATAAAGGAAGGATAAACATCCCAGGTGAAATTTAGTTTACACTCTTTAGCAGTACTTCTACAAACTTCATCCCTGAAACATGGAAAAAGTAGTGCAACTGCAGTGAGTAGAAGGCACAGTAGAGCCTAGAGTAAGAAAACAAGAAATAGCAGTATAATACTCTTTCACTAACAGAGTAAAAAAGAGTATGTGGAACAGAAGCAACTAAAAAGCAGGCTGCTGGATCAACATTGTGGACCTGAGCAGCTTTGATTATGTTTTAGTGAAAAATTGCCAAGACAGACTAGAAAACAGACTTCTTTTACATATGTAATAATGTTTTGAGTAGTTAATATGTTTGCCAGACTTTATTGGCACTGTGATAAGTAATGATAAATGCAAGGAACATTTGAATTTGTGTTTTTAAAGATTTGGTAACTTTAAAAAAAAAATCAAATAAAATTGCTGTGTGCTTCTGCAAATGCTTATGAAGCTGTACTCCTGCTGGCTTTACAGGTGGTTGGTGTTGTTGGGTATGTCAGCAGTAGTGTGATTCTTGGCTGTTGGTAAGCTTTATGGCCACAAGGGTGGCATTGGTGACTTTGTAAGCTCCTATACAGTGGGGAAGCCCTAATACATTAAAAGTGATGCATGGGTAGCATGAGAGTTGCCAACACTTTGAGTTTGGCCTTGTTTTCCCCATGCACAAAGGGACCTCTGCTACAAGTACACATGAAACAATGTTTTCAGTTTGGTAGCTGAAAGGAATGAAACACGCCATAAAAGAATGACAATTGAAGGTTAGTTACGAGCATATTTTTAAGGATGTTTCTTTACTGAGGTCTTGTAATTTGAATTAAACTGCTCACTTCTTTGAAGTTTAATAGCAGCATCTCAGAACCAGGGGGACAGAGAGGTTCTTGATGCCTTGCAAAATGCAGTGTTTATTTTCCTTTCTTAACCTGCAGTTATCTGGGATTCTTCCTTCTTAGCCTTAGGTCACCCCTGTTCAGCTTCTGCTGGCACAGAGCTCTGGAGCTTACAAGTACTTCTGCAGCCTAATCCAGATGCATTTTCTGCGTGAGATGTAACGTGTGTCGAAGCAGACCTTGTGTTTGGTGCAGCAGGGAGAGTGCTCAGATTCCTCTGCATTTTATCCCTCTGCTGCTCGCTGATCTCCTCGGCAGAGGGTGCCGGCTCCTGCTACTGCTGCTGCTGTGGATGCTCGCCCTGCTGACCCAGGCACCGTGATAGGCAGCGCCTAGGCCTGTCCTAAAGAAACAGGTCTGGGGAAAAAAGAGCAAGCCTGACCTATGGTGTGGCCAAAGCAACAAGCAGAGATGAGGGTCCCATTTTGTAGTAAATATAGGCTAATGTGTCTTAGCAAGAAGCCAGAAAGTATCTTTGCTGCTTTTACATGTCAGAGGTTTTCTGTTATACACTGCTTGCAAGAAAACCAAAAAATGAAATTAAATCTGTAAGAGTGCCTTTAAATTAATTACTTCTTGCTTGCAATGGAAGCTTTAGCTGGAAGACTCGCTAGCATGTTTTTCCTAGAAATGTTAATGTGATGAATTTTTTGACAAATCACAGAATATCTGTTTGGCTACATAAACTTTAAAGCCAGCACACAGATTTCTCAGTGAAATGACTACTTTTCCTGTACTCTGAAGTATGGCCAAAGTGTTGCGTGCCTGAATACTGGACCCAGCTAAGATTGCGTTTCAGAATTTGGTAGGTTTTTTTTCCCCTTTCTTAGCATCAGTAAAAACTGATGTGCATTTTCTAGCTGGAATGGGTTTTCTGCAGCTCTCTTTGGTTGTTGCTGAAAAGGCTTCAGGCTGAAGAAGTTTTTGATATGTAGTTGGAGCATGGCATTTCTAGCACAGCTTTCAGTACATACATCTATTATAAAAATGCAACAGCTAAATTTTAAATACAAGATGATAAAGTACTCTAAAAATTTGTGCAAAAACAAATCTTCGCATTTGGAGACTAAAACACTTCTTGTTTTGTGGTCAGGAATATACATCTGTAATTTGATCTTTTTTTCCCAGGCCTGTGAAAGATAGATAGGTTATAGGAAAGATAATACAAAATAAAACGGTGCTGTTGGGATAAAATAAATCTGCAGGAAGAAAAAGAATTGGATAACTATGTTGTGGTGTTTTGTCTTTTCACCTAGATACTGTTCCTGTGCTCATGTGTCTTCTGGATTGTATAGATGTGGTATAAATAAAAGCATGCTGATGAACATAGGCAGTTTTGGTTTGTTCTTGAAATTGTTATCAGAGCTTGAAAAATGTCCCTGTTGTAGAAAATGAAAGCTGCCTGACTGATCAGAGGCAGAATGAGAGGACAGATGTTGAGTTTTAAATGTTATTAAACACTGTCATTTCAATAGTGTGGCTAAGTATGAAACTGTGCCTTAATTGCTCTTGAGGGAAGAGTTATATGGGGTTTGTTTTTGTTTTCTTTCTTTGTTTCCTTCTACAGTGTCTTGGCTGTTGTGGAATAGCATGCTGTATACAGATCTATCTGTTCTCCAGTGTGTCTTTTCCCCACCATATCCTGCCCAGCAGTGATGTCTTACCTTTGGTGTTGCACATAATTTTGTTGAATGGTGAGAGTCACACTGACCTGAGCTGTATCTGCTGAGTGTTGTTGATGGACTCATAGGTAGCAGCACTAGAAGGGATAAGATCCATTTTGACTTGTACTTTTTGGCTACTAGGGATCTTTGAGGAGTCTATTTTCAGACTTGGACAATAGCTCTGCTTTGCTTCATAGTCCTTTTCCTCTCAGAAAATTTTCTTATCAAGACCTGGGACTTTAATTGGAATTAGTAACTTACACTAATATTTTAATACAAAGTGACTAACATAGTGGTGAACTAGACAATAGCCAAGGTAAATCCTCATTCTAGTCATGAAAAGTGTGTGTTGTGCCTACACTGGACTGGGTAATACTGGGAATTCCCACCACCTAATGCACAGAGAAAACAGTCTAAAAATGAGAATCATGTTTTGTTTCTAAAAGCTAGGATTATGATTTTTACTTGTGTTGCAGTAAATTAAGCAGTAATTAACAATATAGGCACATCAATTGTGACTAAAAATATTAAATATTCACTGAAATTATCAAATATTGCATCTCATTTTGAATGGAATTTGCCTTAGATGAGACATAAACAACTGGTTAACTTCACAATCCTGTACAGAAGAACTGCACTTATTATACCTTTTCAGTTATTTTTCTCTGGTTTGGAGATTGAACAAAAGATGGCATTGGACAGGGGTGGGCAGGACTGGGAGGATGTACTGGGGCATCACTCCTGTAGCCTGGGACACTTGAACACTTCATGTGAATTCAGCTAGCCGGAACTAGTGAGAGTCTCCACATTTATTTCATCAGGCTGGGGATGGAGCCCAAAGCTGGTTTTATTTGTAATTGTTGTCACTTTGATAAAGAGCTGATAGAATCAGCCGTTACACAGGAGCTTCTTTGGAAGACTGGAGAAAGCTTAATTGGAGGCAGACTGTGTGCATTTTTAACACTTCTGTCCTTGTCAGGGCAAAAGCTGGCTCCTGGGTGTGTGCCCATGTAACTGGATAGGCTGATATCTATCTGCATCTGCTGAGGTCTTGCCAGTGTTTTGTGTGCTGCTCAGAACTTTATGAGGTGCTCCAAATATTGTATGTAAATGGGCAAAAAAGCAGACAAAGTTTCCCAGGTTGTTTTTTTTTTTTTTAACAAATGAAAATGTGAGCCAAAGATGATGATGCCATACCTATTCAGCCCGTATTGGTTTTGCTTGATTTTAAGATGTTTTTCAAATCAGGGATGATTTTTATAGAGACATAAGAGTATCTATTTAAGAGGATTGAAATATGAAAAATGTGTTGTTTCTTGTTAAAATACCTAGTAGTAATGAAAGGTTAATAGAGAATCTTTTACTTGAATAATGTCTGTGTATTTTGTATCCATATTGCAAGTCCATCAGAGACTATGCCTCAATTTAATGTACTTCAGTTAGTAGAGCCTAATCAGTTTGCAGTATGTGATGTTACTTTCACGTTTTTTAATTCACCTTTCATTTCAAATTTTGTATGAAGGGCCAGATTCATTAGTTTAGTGTTCAGAAAAGAAGTGATCATTGATGGGTTATCATTGATTAAACAGAGATTTTTCATTTTCATTTAAATGATATTTTCTTTAAGGCTTTTCTGTGCTATGTGAGGTGAAAAGTGAACTAAATTATCAAAGCTAAAGTATATTAATTAATTTGTTGTGAATGTACTTTCAATGATTGTTAAGTACAAAATATTAACTGATTATAAACCATGGGTAAAAGTACTGTTTGCAAAAGGAGATTACTGTATGGTGTTATGGTACACAGTGGAAACTGCTACATACAAGCCACATTTGAGTATTTTAAAAGAAAATAGTGATTTAACTATCAAACTGTTTACTTGTAAATGCGAATTTATTGTCAAACTGAAGTTTCTCAGGAGCAACATTTATTCTTGTAGAAAAATTAGCATAAAAAATAATTGTTGTGAATAATATGAAAATGTTGGAAAAAACCCTTGGAGGATGACTAAACAGGTGCCTCTCACCTGAAATCCATTTCTACAATGTTAATGAGAAATGCATAAATTTATACTCATAAGTATGTGTGACTTGAGATAGTCATGGTGCTTGCTTTGGTGTTAGATGAGTTTCACAGGAAGAAGAGAAGTTTATGCAGGTGACAACAATTTCTGCTGTAGTGATGGCTGTGTTGGCGACTAACAGATGCAGGGTTGTGTGAGTTGTAGCTCTTAGCTAAAACCTGGTGCAAAACTGGCTTTATTTGGAAGGGCTTCTGCCTGTATCCCATGGACTCTGAGCTGGCGAGGTGTGAGCCTTGTAGCACAAGAATGGTTCTAGGTTAATACCTCTGTCTCACAGCTACCCATGCTGTGGAGTAGGAAGGAGCAAAACGCTCTCAGGATAGAGTGATGCTGCAGGTCTGCATGCGTGGAAGAACCGCAGAAGGGGACATGGTGACTTGGGACAGTGAGGGGTGTTTGCTGTCAGGTGCAGGTGCCTTGTTTGCTCTCCCAGCATGACCTGGTGTGAACCTGCCAAGCCCTGGCTGGGTGTGCAGTCATCCGTGGCTGATGACCTGAGCACCAGGCGATGCAGCAGGCGGCGGATCCGCGTGATCTGAGCGCAGCAGGACCCGGCGTGCACCGCCACCACCACGTGGTGCCAGAGCCCCAAAAGGCACGCAGCTTCTGTGTGTGGGATGCAAGGCAAATCACTTGTATCAATAGGCAGGGTGTAAGCAAACATGGCCACAAGCTGCCTCGTGCAAATACTGAGACTTCTTATACGGGGGAATTTAAATCCCAGAGGTAGTAAGTATGCTATTCAGGAAACTACAGAGCTGCCTTTAGCCTGGTTATGTTATCATGTCTCCTTCTCCCTCATGTGGACCCATAAACCCCATCTCACAGTACGCCTGACTGTAGGACTGGAAACCTTGGGTTTTGTGATTATTTGCTTAATTTGACCTAGAGGCATTCAGGTAAAATGCTCACTTACACAGAAAAACAGCCATAAAATTTTGTTTTGTTTCCCTGTGTGCATGAGACAAGGGTGTAATGGATGAGACTAGTTGTTTTTCTTGTTCCAGATGAATAGATGTTCATTATTTTGTGAATCTCCATAGGTGGAGAGCATATTTATAGCACTTAAATAAATAATCAAATGGAAGATGGGAAAGACATATTGAAATAAGTATTAGTGAATAACCTTTCTTGAAAGAACAATAATGCTATCACATGCACCTTAATAAGAAGTACAACAGCTGTGGTTTAATAAGAACTGGAGCATGAGCCAACAAAATTGCATGAAATAACTTGCAGTTTGCTTTCAAAATGTTGGTATCTACAGCATGTGATTTATGGGCTTTTGCTAAGGCATGTTTATCAGAGCTGTATTGAGCTTGTTGCAGTGTTAGTAATCACTTCATATTCCACAAATCTCTGCTTTTGTCTGTGGAGTTTGTTTTTTTTTTTCACAGCTGTACAAAGATGGATGGGAATTTAGCATGAAATTACAACCATTCAGCAGAATTTCTGATGAACTGTTAAAGCTTGACTTTGGCGAGGTCTACAGTTGGAACACATAATTAAAATAAGAATGCCATGTTACAGGAGAAGTAAGATTAATCCAGCAATACCTGTAAAAAACTGGAGCTTTTTTCTCACATAGCAAACCAGTTCTCTGTATGAAATAGGAATCCCTGTAAAGCTGAGTTTGTTCCGGTATAGCTGTATCAATCTTGGGATAAGTTTGCCATTGCAGCTCTCTGAATGAAGTATTACACCTCTTTGCATGTTTCTTAGATACCGCTATCTGCAAAAATGCATAATGTGGGTATAAACTTCTTTCGTGGGTATGCATGTTAAATGCTTACAGGGTGCTTATTTCTTTGTGGGGTGCATCTACATTTAAAAATAGAAATAAGGTTTTCGTATGATTCTGCATTTTTAGGGTCCTTGATCTGTCAGTTGCCAGTGTTCTGTCAGAGCAATAACCACCTGAACTATTCATTACTGCTTTCTGTCTCCTCAAATCTGCTGTCATAACTGCAGCTGTTGTTACACCCTGGTCAACTTTTCTCCAATCTAAATTAGCTTTTAACAGTAGCTTCTTTTTTATTTACATAATTTTGGTAGGATCAGATTCAGAGGAAAATAAATACATAGCAGAATATTGTAAAAAGCTTAGTATTTGTTGAAATTAAACTCCATTTACTGCGGGGTGTTTTTTAGATACTATTACATACATATGTACTCTATCATTACATGGAGCACTTTCAAGAAAATGGTTAGTATATATTGTGTCTTAAAGGATTGACAGTGGTCCCCAAAATAAGAGTTGAAATAGGGTGTAATTTCTGTTGCCTGTGCAATTGCTCATGAGTGTTTATTGAAAATACTGCAGTTGTAGAGAATACCTGTAAAGACCCTGCTCTTATATGGTTGAAAATTAGTGAACCACATTGTGACATTTGTGATCTGAAAAAAGCTTAATGTTCCTACATATTCATAGCTAATGCTTTTGTTATCACTAGAGGGCAGTAAATACAAACACTGAATTATGTATTTTATCAGAATGTATTAACCTTCTTTTCTTTTTTTTAAAATTTAAAATAATAAGGGAACCTAACTCTTTATTGAACACCTTAGCTCCAGGGTTTTACTATGTATTTTCCCTAAAATAGTTCAGAAGAATATCATCATCTCCATCTGTTTAGCAATATAAAATTCTCATATTTCATGCATAAGAATTATATATTCCAAATAAAAATATCTGTAAAATGATACAGCATCGGCTATAATTTTTAATAAATGTAATTTTGACAGGCAGAAGGCTTCTGAGAAAACCTTTTCAAAGTAGTATAATCATGCTGCAGTTAGCACACTTAAAACTCCTTCAAAAGAACTGGGGATGTGTTCCAATTACAGTCATCAGTTCTCAGCCCCCAGTGAAGTTCATCCCTTTTTGGTATCAGCACGACACCCAGCTTTGTCTCTGTCCCTGCAGCTCACTTAGTGTGTGGCAGCTGGTTGCTGCAGTTGAAACAACTTCTCACATTTGTAAAATTACTAATTGTTTGTTTGGGACTTTTTACCTAAATCCTACAATTTCTCTCCTAGCCATGGAGTCTTATGTGGAACCCAAAGAATTTTGGTGAGGCTGGTTGATTCAACATAGTTTTCTTGTCTCTGGCTGTCCTGCTGCTTTCTCTAGTCCAGCTCTGGGTTTTGGCTGAGTCCATCCACGTGCTCTTGCTTGTTGGATGAAATGACCATTCTTTTCTCCTGTGGTCTTCCAGTGCTGAGCAGACTCTCCATTTTGTGAGGAAGCTTTCTGGTAGTGTACATACCAGCACAACTCACAGATGGAGCTAGCTAATGCTGTGAAAACAGTGCTGCATTTGTGAGTTGGATTTGACATGGGTGATTGTTGCTGTGCTCCGGTGTGTGAAGGTCAGCCTAAAAATCATAGAAACGTAGAAAGGTTTGAAGGTTGGAAGGGACCTTAAAGATTATTTAGTTCAAACCACGTACCATGGGCTTTGTTTTTTCGTTTTCACAAGCTCATCATTTGGCTTATGAGATTTCTTCAGGCTATCTATTCTTGTTTGTAATGCATACAGCCTTGAAAACTAAAACTGGTGATATGCTTAGATGTCTACCTCTTTGCTTTACTTTTTGCTGCTTACTAGACAGTATGCACTACATCCAGCGCATTTGTATTCAGAATTGATGCTCAGACATCTCTCAAAATGTTCTCAGTGTAACTTCATAGTCAGTCCAAGGGGTTGCAGTTATGAGCACTGATGTTCCCTCAAAGCTAAGTACGTTTTTGTATTACCCATCGCTTATCTGTAGTAGGAAAGACCAAGGTGGTAAGTCTCAGAAAAGTACTGCAGCTGAATCACAGAATCAGAGAATAAGGTTGGAAGTGATCCCAGTGGGTCATCTGGTCCCACCTTCTAGCTCAAGCAGGACCATCCTGGAGCCCGTTGTATGGGATTGAGTTCAGATGGTGCTTGAATATGTCCAGTGAGAGAGACTACACAGCCTCTCTGGCAGTCTGTTCCAGTGCACTGTCACCCACATAGTAAGGCTCTTCCTCATGTTCGAGGCAACTTTCTGTGTATCAGTTTCTGCCCATTGCCTCTTGTCCTACTGCTTGGCACCAGTGAGAAGAACCTGGTCCCTTCAGATATTGTATACATTGATGAGGTCCTGTCTCAGTCTTTTCTTTTTGAAGCTGAACATGCCCAGCTCCCTCAGCCTTTCCTTGTAAAAGAGATGCTCCAATCCCCAAATCATCTTTCTTTCCCTCTTCTGGACTTGTTCCAGGAGTCCCATGTCTCTCTTGTCCTGAGGAGCCCAGAACTGGAAGCAGCAGTCTAGGTGAGGGGATGAGTAAAGGGGCAGGATCACCTGCTGTGACCTGCTAGCAATTTTCTTCTTACTACACCCCAGGATACTGACTGTGTCTTCTTGAAGTGTGTTTTGGTTTCAGCTCAGTTGTTTTGAAGCAGTTTCAGCTGCCTTCCATCACTTCTTGTTGCTTCCCTGGTGCTAGAGAATCAGGTCTGGTGTGCTGTGTTTTCTTTTTGTCATGATTCTCCACAATAGTTGTGGGCTTATAAGTTAAATAGACTGAGGTTTCTCTTTTATTACAGAAGATTTTCTCTGTCACATGAATCATATTTGCAAGGTTTTTTCCTACACAATGTACATAATAGCAATTAGGAAAAGATACACTAAAGCTGTGTGCACTGTTCCATTACCTGTGTTGCCAGAATGAGAGGCTTAGAGTCTCTCTTTATTTAGAGTCACAGAAGGTGCAGGTTTTTGGGGGTGACAGTATCACTATGAAATGCCCTGTTGAGACTTTTCAAACTCTTTAGGGTTCCTGCTTTCTAAGTGTAGTTTACCTAGTAATGAGCTGTGTTCCTCTTATTGCTGGTGTCTTTGCAGTTAAATTCCCTGAACTGCAGTTGATGTCAACATTCTAAACAAGTGAGGCTGCTGGTGGTGACTTTGACATCCTCATAGTTTATCCCATGAACCACTCCTCCCCCCAGTTGTTTCTGTTCTCTGGAAATTTTCACAGTGGAAGTCTTCATGGTACTGACTTAATTTCAGATCACCAATGAAGAAATTTTGTACCATAAAACAGTTCCAAGTCTTGCAAAACCTTACTTTAAACAGTCCCATTAGATGAAGACAGCCTGTTTATGACTGTTAGAAATTAGTCTATAATCAGATTCTTAGCCCATTCATTGTGTCTTCTCTCAACATTGGGAGTGATGTTGCAGAATATTTTACAGTAATAAATCAAACGCTCTACAGCAGTACAAGAACATTGCATTTTCAAATACATAAATGATACTGACTGGCAATAATTACACTCCTATGTCTTGGTTCTGTATCAAGCAAAATCCTGGAATATGTGTATTTCACCTTTTCTGTCATTATACCCAGGACTGGGGTTTTATGAAGTGACCTGAAGTTACCCATCCATCCTGCTTGCAAATTTTAATTAGCACAAATTAGCATTTTATAAGTCTTTAAAAGTGTGCTAAAACTGAACATTGCAGCTCTGGGATCTCTGCTACCTCTTTTTATGACTGCTTTGTAGAAAGTTGTCCAGAATCATTGATTAGATAATAGCTAACTTTTGCTAAGGGTTTTAAGGGACTTCATCATCTCTGCCTTTCAAGGTCATTGTCTTGGTTCTTTCAAAACACCTAACAGTGCTCATTAAAAACTTCCTTTCTTTTCCTGAATTATTTTATTATTCACTTACTAAAATTTCAAATTACACCTTTCCCATTTCCTTATACTTTGCCTGATTGGAACCATTGTAGCCAATGTCGTTATGTACTTCTTCCCCCATGTTTTATCTTCATGGTTGTATATTTGTATAAAAAGAATTTCTAGATACTGTTTTCCTTACCTTGGATTCCTCTAGGTATTTAGTTTGTGGCAGCTATTTGCCATGCACTCATCTATCCACCATAACCTCCTCTAAAGCTAATTATTCACTCACTGCAACCTGGGAATTTGGGAGGAAAATCAGCCAAAACCATTCCTGTAAATCAGAGCTGGTGTGAATTTCCTGACTGTCAATGTCTAAGGTCATACTATGTGTAGCCAAAGTCAGGAGGCATGCTTTCTGAGTCAGTGAAGTCATACTATTAAATTCTATTACAGCAGTCAATAATTTTATGAGATTGAGACTATGAGTCTTGAAAAAATAATGCAAGTCAGTAATAAGCAGTGTGTATCAGGTGAGATTTCCTATTTTCAATGTAGTTAATATGCAGCTAGAGTGAATTGATGTAACATATATTTATATTGGAGGAAAATGTTTTTTCATGTTTTTATATCAAAATGACCTAGTTAATCACTTGATAAACACCATCCTTCAATAAATTCAACCAGCTGTAACCCCATAATTCTTACGGATGTATCTTTGTCTCATACAGTAGTGGGGAATAAAAAAAATTGACGATTTTTTAATATGTGCTAAACAGCTGGTGTAATTTACATGCCAGCCCTTTTAAATATTCCTTATCTGAATCAAGTTCTTTTGGGAACAGTTCTTTGGGAAGAGTTGTTAATATTTCATGAGGAAACAGCCTTTAGTAGCAAAGTAAAAGAAAAGATTTAAAACTTGACTTTCTTATGTCTTCTCATACTACCTATTGCAACCAAGCTTTCATACCCGCATGCTTCATTCCTAAAGTAGCCAAAATTATATTGGCTGTTACGTTTTTTAAGTCATGCTTCAAATTGCCTCCTGAAGAAAGGCATCATATTTCCACCTCTGTGTTGATGCTGGATAGGTGGCAGCAGTGCTCTCTTGTGGGTGATCAGAAGACAATGAAACACAGATGTAGACAAGCTTTAAATTCAGCATTACAAAGCTGAGCTGAAAGAATCAGGAGAAATATTTTCTGGAAGTACCTTTTGACTTCTTTAGTGTCTTGCTGAGTGTCTAGTCTGTTTTCAGAACTTAATTGTTTTATATACATCTTCATAGATCCAGACCAAGTATAATTGTGCGTATTAAAATGTGCCAGAAATATTTTATATTATCTATTTTAAGGCAAAAAGTATGCCTTCCACATGAAAGTACTTCAAGTACTGATGATCTGTTGATTGTATCCAGTTGTTACATTGCTCTAGATTTCTCTCCTGTAAGGAAGAAATTTGTTGATATCATATTTTGCCCTATTGATTTTTACAGGTTCAATTCTTTTTGAAGCACTTAGTGTTGCTGATTGCTTCATCCAAAACCACTCTTATGACCACTCTCGATCAGCATCTTCCAGTGAATCAGCAGTGTGGGATTAGGCTGAGCACTGCACCTCATTCAGCTTGTCCTTAGGCATTTTCCCATTGTCATATAAGGTAACTGTCCCTTCTTTTGACGCAACAAAGGCTCAGAAATTTGCTGCAGTAGTGCATGTGCCTTGCACAGAGTGGAGCAAGATAATCACAGAATCATAGAGTGGCTGGGGTTGGAAGGGACTTTAAAGATCATATAGTTCCAACCCCCCTGCCATGGGCATAATGTATTCCTCCTTTCAAGATTTGGTCTCTGAGTGGCAGATGGTGGGATCTTTTATTTAATGCTTGAGTCAGCTCACTGACACACTCCACTTTCAATTAATCCCTTCTTTTTTTTCAATGATGTATAGCTGTAATTGATTATAATAATCTGCTGAGGCAGAAAGAGCAAAAGTTGAATAAATACAGTCAGAATTTGAGGACTCTTATTATCTCACTTCTTACGTCTCCACGGAAGCCGAACATCTACTGGGAATTGTAAGACACGTGACTTGCTTTAGCGTAATAATAACTGCTTTTATCTCTTTAAACAAAAAAGCTTTAGAAAGTGGCAGTCTGACCCGATTGTCTGAGGTAGATCAGTTTTTAATGGAGATGGCATAAAAACAAAAAAATTTTCATTCTTAAAGTACAGCATAAACTGCTCAAGAAGCCAGATAGCTCTATTTATGTGGACACCTCAAAATATGTTTTTCTTTCATATGAAAAATTAAATCCACTAGGTAATCGAGATGGATCTATACACAATTCTAGTTTTAACTGCTTGGATGTTGTGTCCATTGAAAACTGGTAAATGCTGCTGAAGAGATGAGACCTTAGCCCAATTATTTTTGAATGGCATATGAATGCTGCAGGCAGGAATTCCATTAGTAAAGGGCATTTGCTGTCGGGGAAAAAAAAAATATCCCATGCCCAGGAGAGTCCCCAGTGTCAGCCAGTGGGAAACTACTGTACATCATGACACCAGCCCTGTGCATTTATATCTTTTAGGGTGACACACTATTGGCTGCTAGTATGGCTCTATGGGAGGGATCACTGCCACTGTCTGTGGCTTCCTCTTCGGGTCCTTATTTGGTAGCTGTTGATAGAGCAAGTCTTTGAGCAGCTGAGCATCTTGACATACATTATTCATTAAATCCTGGTGTTCAGGAAATATGCATATCCCTAGCTCTTCAGAAATTTCTTCAGCTCGTACAATATGTGTCTTCAGCGTTGCCTCTGAATGCTTGGAGTTTCACAAATGGCATTTATACAATCGGAAGAGCACACGGTTGGATTTCGTTTCAGTATGCCTCCTGTGCACACAGTTGCTGAGAACCTGAAGACCAGCAAAAAGAATTAGGAGAGGAAAGAAGGAATCTTTATTCCTGGAAGTCTTTTGCAGTGTCAGATAGCAAAGAACTGATTAGCTTAGATTGGTAGTATAGAAAAAATCAAAAATGCCTGAGGCAAACTATTTACTCTCAGTTTCTTGGGGCTACATAAAGGTAGGATTTTGTTTTACCTTTTAAGAACTTTTATTTATGCTGCATGATTGCATGATCACTGGATAATGTGAAGATTTGTGGGTGATATGATTATGAAAAATATGAAGTAAAAAATCAGACAACAAGCCTTTGTTCAGCAGGAAGAATGAACTGCACAGTATAGTCTCTCTTAGAAACTGTGCTGGGACTTTTAAAATAATACTGCTTCAGTGAATGATTTGACCAAGTCTAAAGCCAAAGAAATTCAGAACAGTTTTGTGTTCTTGCAGAAAAAGGTTACTACAAGACGGTAGTTCTAGCCACTAAAAGGTTTAAAAAACTCCAAATACCTCAAAACAGAGATACTATACAATAGAAGAGAGCGTGAGTAAAGAAGCTGAGGATAATGGGTGGATGTATGACTCATACTGGTTTTAACAGCTGAAAAAAGGCGAAATTGTGTATGCTGTTTCAACAGCATTTTTGCTGGTCTCTGTGTATGTGACAGGTTATTGATTAAAACATTGGAAATTTCTGTCTTCTAATACTGATCTACATTGTTATGTGGGGCAGTGTGAACTATCTTGAAATGGCAATACTGCTAGAAAATGGAATTAAATAAGCTTTATCTCTTTAATGGAAAAGTTTTGCATCAGGGAGTTAAATCAGTATGCCTGTCAACCCACAGAACTGAAATCCACTTAATGGAAAGCCACATTTGAGCTTTGGTTTATCCCTAAAAAATTATGTCAGTGCTTAAGAAAAATGCTGCTGCTTTTATACTTTTATAATTGTTACGAAGTGTGTAAAATCATCTCGTGCTTGACATATAATAAGTGTACAAAATATCCTGCTTTAAAGAAATTCTGATTTCTCCTGAACTAAATAATGCATATGTTGAATTTAATGACTTAAAACAACACAAACATTATATTTGCACAATTTGATCTGTTATGCTTTCTTTTATTAATACCGATTTTTCCAATAGATATCGTCCTTTAAAATAGAAATGCAAATCCTGATTATGTCCAATTAGTCTCAGCTAATGCTGAATTGCTACAATATATTGTCAAGGATTTTGATCAGTCATCTGTGAAGAAATTTAATCCCATTATGCTAGCTAGGTAGATTCCTTTCTTGTTTACCAAAACAATATGATGAAATTACTTTGCATTTCAGCTAAAAGTGAGGTATTTATTGTAATTTACTAGAAAGTATTTCCTGCATTTCTAGGCAGCTGCTGTCATGTTCCTCCTTGCTAAATCAGAAAAATTCAATCACCAATAATAAAAAAACATTCACTCTTACTGTTTAGCCTCTAGAATTGGTAGACTTTTTTTCTAATTGAAGTTTAGCAGAGACTGTAGTAGCTATAACTGAGTACACATGGGGGTAAAATGTCCTTTGTATAGAGTATCCTATACTGTCTACAGACAGTGATTTTAGTTAAGAAGCGAAGTCGTGCTTGAGTACAATTTTATTAGAGTGCTTTTTGAGAGAAAAAACTGTGAGAAGAAGCAAAGATGATCTGGTTTTTTATGGCATTCAAAACAATTATGTAGAGTATTTATGACATTTTGAAGATTTAAATATCTTATTCTCAGATATTACATGGAATGTAATTTTAGATATAACATTGTTTATGTTTATATCCCTTATTATACTCATATTTCTGTAAATTATATTTTAGTTAATGGGAATATTTAGCCCTGTTTTTTGTTGAGTATCTTTTCTTGAATAGTGAGCACCAATATCACAATGCCAGCCTTAGAGATACCTGCCTTTATGTGGCTTATTAGAAAAACCAGTGCCTGGCCTTGATATTAATTAAACCCATGGGCTTCCAACCCAAACCTTTAGCTGTTAGGAATGCTGTTTATGTATCCAGAATGCTGCTAAAATCAAAGACAGTTTTGCATCAATAAGCAGTACAGATAGAAGCCTTATGTTTATTTGTAAGGCTGACCTATTTTAAATTCCTTGTTTGTTTTATTGTAGCATACAAGATTTTCAAACCTAGTAATATAATATAGTTTTTTTATTTTGAGATACAAGCATATTTTAAAAACAACTTTGGTAGATATTTCAGAAACAAAATATAATTATGAAAGTTGAATGTTCCAAATATTAATTGAATGTTCCATGGATGTATTCTATTCATGTAAGCTTTTACAAATGTTACCTAGAAAAGAGTGAAACTCTTCTGTTGCCATGTGGGTTTGGAAGCCGGTGCTATGAGAGTCTCCTGTCACTTTTGAGCATTTTTATTCCAGATTACACTGGACTTGGAACTTGAAAAGTGCTTGAGCTGAAGGCCAGGCAGGACTGGGCTTTTTGGTCCATGGACTGCCTTCTAGCCCCGGTTTCACCTTCAGTATTGGGGCCAAAGGCTGTGGTGGAGGCAGCCTCTTGACAGTCCTCGGGATGCAGCAGGTCTGTGTACAGGAACAGAAAGCCTGCATGGAAGAGACCCTGCTGCTGCAGGGAGTCTACAGCAAGAGTGGTTCTGTGTGCTGCCTCTCGACACAACTCACTGCTGGCTGCTTCTTTACTTAAGCTCTTTGTTATTGAGTCAAGAACTTTACACAAAATTTGTAAAATCTTCTAAAGTGTATACAATAACCCCTATGTATATAAAGCATGTAGCCCAAACCTGTTCATGGCGATGAATCAACTCTACTTGGATCTTGGAGTTGGTGTTTCTTTCTAACATATGTTCAAATTCTTTCCAAAAATGTATCAGTGCTCTGGTTGCCATCTGGGAACATGGTTACTATAGAAGTTTGTGTTTTTCTCTGTATCTTTGCTGACATCAGAAAAGAATTCTATTTTTCAAAAAAATCCCTCCATATATGTTTGTCCTAGGTTGACAGCAGTAATATAATGCAGAGATGTGCACATATTAGGTTTCAGCCCAGAAAGACCTAAACTACAAACCCCTTCTTGAGAGGTTAACGCTATTTAGGAAATTGTTCTCAGTTCATTGTCATTAATGTATGTACCTTTATTCTCGTGTGTTACAGTTTTTGCTGCAGTCGACTTCTTAGGTTTTTAAAGGGAGATCGAGGTGCACATCTATTTTTGTCATTTCAGGGACATTTTTTATGTTATTTGAATGTTCTACTTGTATTTGTGTTGAGGGCTCTGCACCTTCTTATGCCTCCCACCCCCTAACCCCAGCTGAGATTAAAATCTAAAATAAATAGAAGCAAATGAAATTTTAAAAATTCTGCTTAAGGAAATACTTTCAAGATTTTTTTTTTTTTTAGAAAAGAGTTTATGGCGCCATAGCTCTGATACCAATATTAGGCAGTGAAGACCTGTATAAGTGACTTAATGGACATTTTATAGCCAGTTCATTTCCAGGGCGATTTTCTAAGGCTGTAGTCAAGGACTGTGGTATTCCAGAGGGATGTATGTGTCATTTTTCCAATTTAACAATGCCTAGTGGGATGTGGGAAGATTTTTCTGTGAAAGAATACAATATATGCATAGATCAGCCAAAAACCTCTGCTTCCTCCCCACGTTGCACTCACAATATCATAATTAAAGTGTATGGTTTAAATATTTATTAATAACAAGATATTTATGATAACAAGATAATTTTTATATTTATTATTTATTTTCTTGAATTCAGAAAGTATATGGCATTCGGATTTTTAAAATTCTTGTTCAAAATATCATATTTAATATTTACTCCTGTTAGAAGTAAGGTGTTTTCTTGTTGTTTGACTTGTTTTGAACATAACATGCAAAGTGTTACTTCCAGGAGGCCAAATCATGAGACTGTGGAGTCTAGCCAAGTTTCAAGCATTTAGGAGTGTTTCTTGGATGAGTAACCAACTTCTCTGGTTGGCAATAAGGTCTTGTGAGAGCCATGCGAGAGGCAAAATTCCATTATAAAGAAATTGTGCAGAGCTGTGTAAATATGTGGGTCTTTGAAACAGAAATTACACGTGGGTGCACTTGGGCCCAAATTAAATCTTTGAGAAATAGGTAAAGTCAGGAAAACATCAGGGGGTTAAATTTCATTTTGCTATTTTGATTGTTTTTTTCTTAGAAAAAGCATTTTTTTCCTCAAAAGGCAAGTTATTAAACATAAGGGGATTGAGTAACGTACAGATACAGTGAAACAGAGTATAACAAAAAAAAAAAAAGCCTGAATATCTTGATTGCTGTTTGTCTCTCATGTTTGACTATTTTAATGCTCTCAAAGGGCATTATTGTTCTGCATCAGAAAGTGCTGTCTGCATATGGTCTTCAGCTTCATCTGATTCAATGGCAATGACGGTCGTAAGGCTTCGTCAGATAATTAGAAAATCAAAACAGTTCTCTGAACTCCTGCTTAGTCCAGAAGTTTTCAAAATAAATGTCAATTAAAGTCTTGGTCTTGTGGCGTCAGCAACATGTGAAAGAGTATGAGGAAATAACGCAGCTACAGATCTTCAAAGCCAAAGGCATCCCCAATTGAATTTCCTCTCAGCAGGAGGGCCTTGCAGAGGCTGAGGGACTTGATTTACTTTACACCCTTGTGCAGCAGTAACACAGACTATTCTGCAGTTGTCATGCAGATGGTTGAGTTTTCATGTTCTACTGACTCGTGGGGTGATGGGAGGTGGGAAGACAAGGGTTTGCCTCAGACTAGTGGGGAACATAGAAAAGCCTGTTTTATGTACCTTCATTTGTTGTGCATATTCATACAACAAATACTGAGCTGAAAATTCTTAGAGAACATATGCTCCATAAGTTTCATTAGATGATTCCCAGTATGCAATAACAAACCTCTATACCCACTCCCTGCAGTTAAATTTATGATTTGGAACAAAAATCCTTCCTGTTTCCTCTGTCAGGTAGCTGCAAATAATGATTAGTTCCTCTTTCAAAGCTGAGAAACTGTTTAGAAGACTTGCTGAAGAGTACATGCCAGTGGTGCCTAGATGGGCTTTTTTTCCGAAGTGCGGAACACGACACAATTAGTGTTTTTCTGCAGCCAAAACAGCATCACCAAGTTGGGCATCATGTAGAATGGTTTACTAGGAAACAACCTGGCAGATGAGGATCTACTGAAGTTGGGATCCAGTGACCTAACTAACTAAATTAAGGAAGAAAGAATATTGGAGTACTAATGGATAAACTGATGACATGCCTGGAAGTTAATGTGGTTTTGTCAACTCCTGACATTTTATTAAGATTCCTTTATGCAATATTTAATTTGAAGCTGCAGTCTCTGGATGCCATCTGGAGACAAGCTGTTCCATGACATCTTCAGTTTTTTTCCTAAATAATATAGTTTCTCACCTTTTGTGGGAACAGAAGAAAAAGTGTGTAAGCATGACTTAAGTTTAGAGACTGACTTTTAAAAAAGGTCTTCGGATTTTTGGACCAGTCATTTTGTTGCTTGGTAAACTTGGCTTGATTTTTCAACAATTGACATTGGTGACAAACATTAGACATTGCTGAAAAGGTTGAGACTGGTTTTGTCTAGAATGTATAGCTCTGTAGTTCTCATAGGATGTGTAGCTGTATTTGCAGTATGATTCTAATATTCAGACATGTGTTGAGCACTTGCTAGCACATGGCTATATCTGAGATCAAAGCTGAGCCTTTGGCTTGTGACTAAAGCAGGATTCAGTCTTTGTAGCTCTGGAACTTCCTGAGCTGATGACACATTAAGATGGCAGGAAAATGACTGGCTAATGATTAGAATATTCTATTAAAGGTAATTTTTCTGGGCACCTTGTGAGCAATATGGTAATGGGTGGCTTACAAAGATATTGTGAAGAAAATAACACCTTTCACTATGCAAGGCCACTTTGAAGAAATAGCTTTCATGATTCCAGTGGAATGGAAATGGGCTGGTTAATATTTACTGCAGTGGTTTATCTCCTTTGAAGAAGAATTAATTATAAATTACCAGTTTTCAACATAGAGGAATGTTTACATGTGTAGACTCTAAGGATAGCTATTCCTTGATGTAATAGATAGTCATGACTGCATGAACAAGGTAAAACATGATTCTGATAGTGGCACAAATCATTTGGCTTTGTTAAGAGAAAAGATGACCGAGAAATCTAACAACTAAGTGAGGGGATGGCATAATAAGAGGCAAAATTCAATAGTGACGCATGCATACTAATTTTCATTGGCAAGAGTTGTTTGAATTGTTAGTAAGTATTGCTGCCTTCTGTTTGTTGGCAATATCAATGCAGAGCTAAAGTCAGTGAAAATGCATCTAAGACAGTGAGAGCTGTATTATGCAATTAACCTGTCAAGGATAATGCCACAGGATACCATTTCACCCTGGAGTCTAGAAGGAATCAAGAAAGGCTCAGTGATGAGTACTTAATTAATTATACATTTCCTGGAATATTAGTATCTGCTTCAGTCCTATAGAGTACCTAGAGTGAATTGCGAACTAAAAGGGAAATAAAAGGTGTTTCCGCAGATGGCTGTTTTCTACCCCAATGTTTCTAGGAGATCCTTGCTGTTTTCTGAGATAGTGGAATGTTCAAGTCATTGGACTGACTGAATATAATAATTTCAAGTCAGAGACAACAAAACCTACCTCTTTTCATATTGGCTAGTATGAAATCAGTAAGATATTTAGATTGTTTGGAGCAATGTTGTCAAATGTGTTTGAGTAGATTAATGATGAGAGATAAGACAGACTTGAAATGTTACCTAATGAATTTCAAAAAATGCAAAAATAGATTAATTTACAAAGCTTATGAGAAAACTAGTAGAGAACAGCTCCTACATAAATTTGTATTTACTTTCCAAATTAAAAATTGAAAAATTGGAAAGACAGTGTTATAACTGGTACGTATGCATAAGCCTCAGAGTTTTCAGTTACTAGTAGGATGTTGTACCTTAGTCATTGAATCACTGAGGTGTATTTTAGGAGGTTAAAAATTGCATCATCCAATCCATGAATAAATTGGTTGGGTAGATTGTTGGTACATATGATTTCTGCTTTCACAGTTATTTTGCTTTAGTATATATTCTTAATGCCATGTTCTTTCTACAGTTATAAAGTGACTGCATTTTCTTATCCTAAATAAAATATATCTTGATGTAACTAACTTTACTCTTTTTGTTTTCTTTTCCAGTTTAAAAGAATGCTCAACCGTGAGCTAACCCATCTCTCTGAAATGAGCAGGTCAGGCAATCAGGTCTCAGAATATATATCAAACACTTTCTTAGGTAAGACTATGAAGAATTAACTTTTTTGCCTTTTGGGGTTTTTTATATCTCTCTGGACTGTGTTAAAGCTTAAAAGCAAGTGGGTTTCCGTATTAATTTCTGCTTTCAGAAACTGCATTTAGCATATTGTTGTCAGCATTTGTGCAGAGAGATCAAGTTAGATCCATTTCCTCACAGCTCAGTTAATTTGTGTATGTGATTTCCCTGTGTGTGGAATTACAGATAAATATTCATGCACATATTACAACTACTATATTACTACCATATTAAGAAATCAATATAATGAATTATAGAGAATCTCAGAGATTCACAGAACATTCTGAGTTGGAAAGGACTCACAAGGATCATCAAGTCCATCAAGACTCTTAAGTGAATACAGGTCCATACAGGTCTCAAACCTACACCCACAGCTTTATTAGCACCATGCACTAACCAACTGGGCTAATCTCAGAGTGGTAATTATATATATTTATATATTAAAGAAAATTCTCCCACTATATTTTCCTACTGGAATTACTGCAGAGGTTTCAGTGTTCTAGAAGCACATAAGCACATGTAACCTCATAAAATCTCCCAGCATGCACTTAAGATATTTTGGTATTCCCTGCCTGCACATGAAGAGTTAGATACATGTGACTAAATAAACATCTGAATAGACTTTTTCCAGGAAGATTTTTGCAGCTCGAGATCTTGGCATGCTGGGATGTGAGCATCAACAAAAGCCCAACACAAAGAATATGGTTCCTTCACCATGGCACTTTTTTTCCCCCAAAATTCATGAAAATCAAGAAAACTTCATTCCACATTGTTGATTTTGAACATGAAGATAAAGATACTACACCAGTCTCGAAACCTGTTTTGAGCAAAGCACCATTGGTTCACAAAGGTGGTGTAATAAGAAAGGCACAGTCAAATACCTCTAAATTAGGATGACAAATGCTTTAAAAGTGACAGTCATACATGTTAAGATCCATCTTATTCTGTGTGAGGTACCGTAGCTGGTGCTTTTTGTGACTCTTTTGAAAGAAATGGGGTTTCTGTAAGGTACATGTTATCCTGTCACCCTGTCCAGAATGGATGGCTGAATGTGTCTGTTCAGCTGGCCCGTGGTAGTGCTGTGGATTCTAGACAGTGGGAGAGGGATTGCTTCTGTCATGGACAAGCAATACTGCCCAGCTTCAGATGTCCTGAAAACCACAGTGTACAGTTGCCTGAAAGGATGACCCACTTAGGCTGTGGAGACTGAGATGCCATCTTCTGCTGGGTTTCACTTGAAAGCTTAAGACTTACTTTGACAGGGTAAAGAAATGCATCCTTCAGCCTTTCTTATGAGATCTCAGTCTTGAGCAGAAAGAGGGCTAGAAAGGCAATCACTTTTAATTTACTGGACCATGGGCACTATTTTCTATCTGCATGAAAAACTAGATACGTAAAATTGCAGATGTAAGAGCAGCACAGTAGTGAAAACACCTCATCTACAGATGTATTGTGTAAATATTTTCAAAATGTGCAAAGTATATAGGTTCTGAACGTCTATGTTAAGAGAAAACATTCTCTTCATAGAAATATTTAATGAGTTTATTATCAATTTTTTTAATACATAACTTACCTCCTCAATAGCTACAAACTTTCTCATGTTTTTAAGTTAAGAACGTGTCATGAGAAAACAGGGTCTTCTTCTTGTTTAAAAAAATCCCCAAAAAACACGAGAAAAAAAACCAAACTGTTCTCCTATAGGGCTATATGAATGTATGAAGTTATTTATAATGACAAGAAATATAATCTGTGTAATAGGAATTAAGGCTCTACATTGTGTATAATAATATGCAACGTGTCTCTTTTTCAGCGTCTTTAACCTGTTTTCTATGAATGGAAGATGTCTGAGAGCCTCTCATTGAGCATAGCATAAACAGGGTCAAAATGGCCAAGCTGTCTTTTCTGGACATTCAGATGGGCACAGCCCCGTGTGCCCCAAGTTACAAAAGCAGAGGCAGTTCCACCGAGTTTCTCTGGAGGTCTAAAGCCATTCAGACAGACACTTCCTTTCACTTGAGTTAGTCTGACAGCTCAGCTTACTAACCTCTGTTTGATGGGGCTAAACTTTGTGCATATGTCCAAAACCATAAACATCAAAGCACAAGCACAAGTCACAGCTCCTTATCTGTTGTCAGTTTGCACCAGACAAGGGCTGCTGTGCTCTGCCTCCCCTTTTTCTCCTTACAAGGCGAATGGTGAAGTATGATGGGGTGGTCAGGGGACTCAGTGCTGCAGGCTGCAACCTGGTGACATTTCCCTAGTCTCTTTGTCACTGTGATTTGTTTGGAACTTGAGGTGTCCATTAAATGTATCTGCTAAAGGGTAATTAAAAAAAAAAAAAAAAAAGGAAAAAAGACAATGAAGAAGCAAACATATAACAAGCTGGTAATTAGAAATGGACTTGATAACCTCATTTGGTTTCAAATTCTGTATTGGAAACGAATATTGCAGAAAGGAAAAAATACACCTGTAAAAATCCCAATTTTTCTTATTTACTTTTCAAAATTTATTTTGGTTTAAAGTGTTTTTTAGCTGTTTTGGCTCATCTTCTGTGCCAGAAACATCTTTTCTGAATTTTTGTGGTCTTACTCTTATATTTCTTGAGGTCTAGAAAAAGGGGAGGTACATTTCAACAAAAAAAAGAGATAATTTGAAGTGAGTCATTAAACTCTGGACTGAAATGCAGTATTAATAAAAGGAACAAAAAATAATCCATGTTCCTAGTCGTTTTATCAGAAAAGTCCTTCATTGCTCTAACTTAGGTTTTTTTGAGGCAGATGTCTGTGGTGCTCCACAATCCCATACTGTTTCTGAAGCAATCATGTGGCAGTTGCCTAAATATACTTTACTTTAATTCGTGTCTAAAGTTTTGGTAGCACATGTGTTGATAAATTATATTAATGGATGCTGCTGATTCTGCTGTGGAGGCAAAAGCCCACAGCAAAATTCAGGGGCTAACAAAGCACTGGTTTTGTCATTATTATTGACTCCAGTAGGGAGATGCAGAAACACTGCCCTGGTGGCATGAGCTGCGAGCAACCCAGAGTGCTTGTAGATGAGGCTGGCAAAAGGCTTCCCAAGTCCTACAGTCTTAGTAGACAGGACCAGTCCACAAGTATTAAGTCCTTCAAGTCCTGAAAAAGTTTTCTAAAGGTTTACATGAGGACACAGACAGTTTTTGAAATACAATTTCAGAGAATGTTTCTCCTGATAAAAAAGAAACAAAATTGTTTTTTTCTTGCAAAATGTATTCCTGTTCAGTTGTAATAACGTTTTTATACTGAGATGATTGACCCTTTCTACAGCACTAGGGTTATGGCAGAAGTGGTAATCAGACAGTCACAAGTTGCTTTTAAAGCCAATTCAAAAATAATGAGGCAATTTGAGTAAAAGAGATCTGCTTGTACTGAAGTATAGGTCTATATTTAACTTTTCATGGGTTTATGGATCTTGATAGGAAGAATGTATTTCTAAATCTTAAAAGAAGTTTTTCTAAGAACTAAAAAGTCCATAAGATGCAACTCAACAGTGAATTTTATAGTATTTATAATTGTTGTATAAATTATTTTCTTTTTATTCATTCTTTTGAAGACAAGCAACATGAAGTTGAAATCCCTTCTCCGACACAGAAAGAGAAAGAGAAAAAGAAGAGGCCAATGTCCCAGATCAGTGGAGTCAAAAAACTCATGCACAGCTCCAGCCTAACTAATTCCAGTATTCCCAGGTTTGGAGTTAAAACAGACCAAGAAGATGTCCTTGCCAAGGTAGAGAATATATATATCCTTGAATTTAAACCCTTAAGTAGAAACAGAGCGTGGACTTTTCAGAATTACTTCATCCTCTGCTTATAAACATTGATTTCAAGGTGCACCACCAAGCACTGATCTCACTTGAAATAATCCAAATTTGGTGGAGTGGAAGAGTAGCAAGTAAAATCAGAATCAGACCATAAGAGTTAATTTCAGCATGAAGACTATTTCATATGGAGATAAAATGTAAATTAGCAGTTGTGTATGCATTAAGAAAGCTGCCTATTCATAAATAATATCTGAAGATTGAAGACTAAACATATTGTGTAATGTCACAGGAATGAAAATGTATTGATAGCAAGCTTATTTTTTAAAAATGCACAAGGGTATATAGCATTAGAGCTACCCTTCCTATTTTTAGCTGTATCATTTTTTGTACATGAAATTTCTTATTATTTTTTTTAATGAAATTTTTTACTATTTTTTGCACCAGCAGCTAAGTACTTGGTAAACAGAAAATTGATATAAAGAAATGTTTGATCAAGTTTTTCATTTTAAAATATGCCTATCCTAACATTTTCAGGACTCTTATTTGAAGAGTATTTCTGAGAACTAGGGAGAGTGCAGCAGAATTGCAGCATCTCTGGAGGTTTTTCCTCATTGAACATCGTTGTCAATGGACAGTGAGATAGCAAAGTGTGTCAGTTAAACTCATTCAAGATACTGTAGGATTTTTCCCTCTGGAGCAATCCACTTAAGAGGCAGTCTTTCCTGCTTAGAGAAGTAAAACCTGAAAAGTGGGTAGATACAAATTCTGGTATTGCAAGATTAGTAGCAGCTGCAGAGTTTAGAGTTTAGCCCTTGCAGGGTTTAGCATGTAACTTGCACAGTGGTCAGGTTTGAATGAGTCTTCTGTTTATAATTGCTTCTTTCAAAAATTGCAGGAATTTTTGTGTTTGGTTTCAACCTGTTCCTTGCTTGATTCTACTCTAGGAACTTGAAGATTTGAACAAGTGGGGCCTTCAGGTTTTCAGAGTAGCAGAGTTATCTGGAAACAGACCTTTGACTGTCATCATGCACACTATTTTTCAGGCAAGTAGGAGCAGTCATGCTGCTTTTTTTCTTATCTTGGACACTGTCCTGTGCTTTGAAATCTAATTGTTTTTCCTTTACTTTTGTAGGAGCGGGACTTGTTAAAAACTTTTAAGATTCCAGCAGATACTTTAATAACTTACTTGATGACCCTGGAAGACCATTACCATGCAGATGTGGCATACCACAACAACATACATGCTGCAGATGTTGTTCAGTCAACCCATGTCCTACTATCAACCCCAGCATTAGAGGTAAACTACCCTGAAGAGGAAAAGTGGCAGTCATGAGAGAAGGGGATGCACTGAGAGTCTTCTAAACCAAATGTTAAAGATCTTAGTTTCTGCAATGTTTTTTAAAGAAATCTTAGTGTTTCTTCAATGAATTCTGTTCTTATAAAGATATTTTGTGAGGATCAAAGTTACATGTAAATATTGTGCAGAAAATACCATGTCTTTTAATTTTAAATCATGCAGATTTTTTCTGTCATAATTTTTTTCACTGTAACACAATGCATATCCTGTTTCCACCACCTTATTATTTATACTACATCCTGTTCTGTAGATATTTCCCATGTGGGATTCTAACTAACCACAGTAAGTGAAATTTCATAAGAAAGTTTATTCTGATCTGGAAAGACTACTTTTGCATTTATATCTAAGACAAATTGGGGCAGGTACTAAATTTTCACTGGACTATCTTGTTTTTTTTTACCACCCCCTCACCCCATAAATATTTCAAAATTGTTTGGGAAAAAAATTCATCTGTTCTTTTTGTAGCAATTCTCTTCTTGAAAGTTCTTAAATCTCTGAAGCAGAAGGATGTGAAAGATGGAGATTTCCTCCTCTTTTAAACACAATTCAGGTCTTAATATAGCAAACATTGATATATCCCAGCAAACTGTTGGAAAAATGCAGGTAAAGCAAGCAGTTGAAATTTTATTAGTTCAAAAGGATTTACCTTAATTTTCAAGAAGGTCTGCATTTTGACTCTTTCCTATAATGGTCAATATTTCATGTTACTGAATACATCTGTTTTACCTTCTTCTTAAGAAGAGGGTTATAAGTGGACCTTGAGACTGGCGTGTTTGGATCCTCAAAGACTTGGAAATGTCTTGAAGAAGATTTTCTTGCTCTCAAGAAGAAAGATCATATAATGTTCTTAAAACACCACTGGCTTCACCACACAGCTGAAATTGTCATCAGTAAAATTTTGGGGTCTTTTTTCCAGATCAGTTTTTTTTCCATGGCCTTCTTCTCAGCATAGCTTTAGCTGCTGAAATCGCAATGTCTGCCCAGTGACACTGCTGGTCTGTGCACTTCTGAGCTGCTCTCAATCAATTTTGAAAGCATTTGCATCCTGTGAGCACTTCTGACAACAGGGCACTGGGCTCAGTGACATTCCAGGTCCATTGCAGTCCTCTTTTCCTATCTTCCTAATAATATCATACAGAGGGAAAATCAGTAAATGCTGAGTGAGATGTTGTGTAGTCTGTCACTATTTCCTTTAGCATTACATAGGAGCTGTGCATCTTTCAAGTACAGGACAATACACAGGAGTGAAGCTGAAATATTTAACTTTAGTTTGTGCTGTAAGTTAGAAAACTGTACTTAATTGTCGAATAAAGTGGATTTATTTACAGACTGAAGCTGAAAATACTTCAGTTGTGACAGAATTTAGTGATGCTGTCTGTATGAAGTACAAATCACTTTACTTTGGCCAAACTTGAAATATTTATGAAATTCTACATAATTGATGATTTTACAAAGGGTTTGATAGCTTGTGTGTAAAGTCTCTAGAGATTTTGGTATATTTCAAATGTGTTTTGTTTGTTCAAATCCAGATTGAAAGTAGAGGCCTTTTTATTCAAAATATTTTTTACTGATTGGTGATTGTCATTTCTGTTTCATTATATTCTAGGCAGTGTTCACTGATTTGGAGATTCTTGCAGCAATTTTTGCCAGTGCAATACATGATGTAGATCATCCTGGGGTTTCAAACCAGTTTCTTATCAACACAAGTAAGTTCAATATTTAGTGGTTTTCTCAAAAATTTGCTGCGAGGTCTGCACAGCACCTGAAAAATACACACTTCATTCCTTGTTTGCTTCTATCTCTAACTTTTTTCAGTAAATAGACAGATGTTTGTATTTTAAATCTTATATTACTTTGCATTTTTTTGTAACTTCAGAAATAATTTACATAGTACACTTTAGCAAGAATTACTAAGGTATGAACTATGAACCTGGCATTGTTTCAGTGTATTGCATTTGTCTCTCCTGGAATTATAATTTATTTACATTAAATAAAGTTTTAGGAAAAGAATGAAGGAAGATACAAAAAAAAACCCAAAAAACTAAAGCAGCAATATGTGTTTATATTGGAAACTTATGATATGACCAAGGATAGAAATTCAGAAAGCGGAAAAGCAAGTTTCTTTTTAGCAAACAGACTGTCAGGTCCATCTCTCTCTCTCTGGATCCTGTACTTGGCTTTTGATCTCTTATGCCTTGTAGACTGAATTTCCTCAGCATGTTTCTGCAGCTATGATAAACCTGTTTGTTTTTTTCTGACCCGAATGTCATCTCCAAATTTGAAACCCAGTGTACTTCTGCATTCCTCAAGGCTGTTGTCTGCAGCATTGCTGAACCTCGACCCCCTTGTTATTTGTCTACTGAAAGAAAAGCACTTTTAACTTTATTGAACCTCATCATGACACATTTACTGAATGGTAGCAGTGGCAATGTGCTTGGATTTCATTGACTTATGTCACTATTTTCAGGGGGTAGTACTTTGTAGGTCAGAACAAGTTTCATCATACTATGTTATTTCTTTTGCTCTCTGACAGCTTCTTTTTTTATGATAACTGACCCAGAAGTACAAAGTTAAAATAATATTAATAATTTAAGCACTGAAGAGGAAAAAGCAACAGAAATGGAATCTTATGTAGGGTTGTGTTCTTGACCCATCTGGTTGCACATTTATAGATAATGTCACTTCTGCACATGGACAAATCTGTTTCACAGATGCTAAAATAGAATGATCCCAATTCAGCAGTAGAGTTTGAAGAAGGGAGCTCCTCCTCTGACTCATTGCTGCTGGATATTCAAATAAGACATGCACTTCAGTTTTGCCTGCACCTAGTTTTGTTTGTCTCAATGGCCTAAGGGCCACCCTATAAAGAAATTGAATTTGATGACTCATCTGCATGGAAGAGGATTAGGATTGATTCTGGATTTTTTGTGCTTTGCTGGGGACTAGTATAGTTCAGCAGTGTAGTATAGGCAGAGAGTGAATCAAGCTTTGTGCAACAAACAGTGGATAATATCTTAGTAGTGGGCATATGTAAGTAAAGCTTTTCTTTGCTTGTTGAGTCAGAAACTGAGTACCAGGTTATATTGGTGACTATATGAGGACACCAATGAGTTGTTTAGGTTTAAGAGGGTTGACTTAGTTGAAGGGATGAGTAGTGGTGCATAAAGCTTTCACTTCTAGTTAGACAGATTGAAATTCAGCTAATGTAGGTGTCATTCTCATGCTGATAATTACCAGCTTAGAAAATATTTCTTGTTTTTCTCAATTCTGCTTTTGATAAAGGAGGCTTATGTGTCAGTCAAGTAACAGCACTAATTGCAACTGCTGTTGCAAGTCTGAAAGAAACAAAGAGATTTTTTTTCTTTTAAATTGTTCTGTATTTAAGGAAGAAACTGCAGGAGCAGAGACAGAAAGATCATCTAATGTTGGTTTCTCTAATCCAGAATTTTCCTAACCTCTAGAAGATAATTTGCTTCCATCTACTTCTGTTTTTCCAGTGAACCAAACAATGTATTAAGATTTCACTAAAAATAAGAATGCATTATAAAAAAAACATTATAGACTTAGTTACTTAAAGTATGTATATATTTGCCATATTTTTGTCTTATTTTTTATAACTAGTCTTGTGATTTTTCTGAATATTATTTTCCTATTAAAGTCTGTTACAGAGCAGTCAACTAAACTTATCCCTCTTGAATGCTGTTGAAAAGAAAACAAATACGTAGTATATTAGCATCAGAGGAGATACTTATTTTATCACTGTAACTCTGTCCTTCCAGAAAAATATTCTGGAATGTGTATATAATGTGTTACAGAGCTTACCAAGGGGGATCCTTCTTCCATTTTCACATCCATTTTGAAATTGAGTAGATTTCAGCTATTTCTTTACCTCCAGCTCTTCCAAAGTATTTTGGCAATGTGGAGTGTTTTGCAGTTGCAGCAAATCAGAAGGCTGTTTGAAAGGAAAATAAAGTAGTGCCTGCTTTCTGCATGAGAAAAACAAAGTATGCAAGCTTTGTATGTGTTCTGTGAAAAACGACAGATCATTTTACAAACTTGCTTTCTTTCTCCTTTTGCTGTTATGGTTTTGCTGTCTTTGGGATAACAAAAGGCAGAAAAAAACTTTTCTGATTCAACAGATCGATTTATTCAAGACAGGAGAGGAAGACAGCAGGAGAATAGATAATGAGATTAATGAAATCTGAAAACCAAAGCTTTTAGAGGCCTCCCATTGAACCAGAGGCATTTACAAACATACCTGCTGTAAAAGAAGAAAAGAGGACAAAGAGGGGAATAGACTGGTGTATGTTTAGACTTAAGCTAGAACAGCTGTAATAAATAGAATTTAATATAGCACATGAAAGTATTTGAGTTTTTTGTGACAGATTTATTTCCAAGCTGTATCTTAAAGCATATGCAAGCTGACTGTGCAGTATTCCTGGGTAAAAGCTAAAGCTGTGCAGAAAGTTTCCTAACCACTTTGATTTTTCAGAGCTGTCTGTTCAGCAGATTTAAGGTGACCTTAGAGGTGTTTTGTAGAACAGGCATGGCTGGGAAAGTGTGTCTTATTCTCACAGCCATATGGGGTGACTGAGATAAGAATGATTCCACTGGAGAAGGCAGTATTACAGACAGCATCAGGGACTGACCACGCTCAAGCACGAGGCAGCAGGCAAGGCCACTGCCTGCAGTTTCACACCACATGGCATTACATGAAAAAGACAGAAGCATAGCTGTTACCATCCTACCAGCCTTCAGCTGTCATGGACTAATGACTGTAAGCCTAGTTCACTAGGCATCTGAGTGTCTTAGATAACTGCAGAAAGACATGAGTTGAAAATCAAGAAGCGTGCGCTGTGCGGCAGACCTGCAGAAAAGCCTCGGCTGTGTATTCCCAGGTCAAAGTGCTGGAAAGCTGAAACTTGACCAACAATAGAATTTTAGGTGCTGTGATGGAAAGAGACATGAGAAGACAACACATCAGAGTGTGTTTTAGTTGAGGTGTTTTTATGCATATATTATGCATGTAATATTTTTTAAGTTACCTCATGCAGATATGAAAATGTGTTCTGAAAATTACCGTCCTTATATTTTTTCTAACTTGCTGCTCCAGGCACGTGTACAAGCGTCATTGCAACGCCTTTTCTTTGTTTTCCTCAAATACTTTGGCTTGACATAGTAAGATATTCAGTCAATAATTCTGTAACTTTCAGGGCTGTTACTAAAAGTTTATCTGTAAATCTTATTATGCATGTAATGAATTTGAAAAAGATCTTAAGGGATTTGGTAGAAGCACAGGCTTTAGTAACGTTCTGCCCTGCAATTGTTATTGCAGATTCTGAACTCGCCTTGATGTACAATGACTCATCAGTACTGGAGAATCATCACTTAGCTGTGGGTTTCAAGCTGCTGCAGGAAGAAAATTGTGACATTTTCCAGAATTTGACCAAAAAACAGAGACAATCATTGAGGAAAATGGTCATTGACATTGTGAGTTTTGAGACTCTGTCTTCCTTAGAGCTTAGCACATTGAATAACAAAGCACAGAAGCATTTTATGATAAATTACATGCCATCATGCCCATAAACAATGAAGTGGAAGTTTGAAGATTTGACATGTCTTACCCAAACATGTATAGTGGGCTCTTTTAAGTTTCAGTAACTTTCTGTGCATTTTTAGAAAGTATAGAATTCTGTTTCAAGCTGGTTTTGTACTGACCTGTATGCCATACTACCATCACAGGTAGAAATTTGCTACTGAATTAATAATGAATTGGGGCTGACAAGTTCATTCCCAACAATGCTGAACAATGATTTTGTCATATTCTTAAAATAACTAAAATGAGAACCTGCTATTATGAACATACAGGGTTCATACTTGTATCACGTACTCAGACATACAGTGAGTTCTTTCCAAAACTGTTGATTTATCTGATCAATTATTTTTATAAAAAACCCAGTAGAATCATTTACATAATGTTCATTTTTTATTTGTTTTTTTCTAGGTACTTGCAACAGATATGTCAAAGCATATGAATCTACTGGCTGATTTGAAAACTATGGTTGAAACTAAAAAAGTGACCAGTTCTGGTGTCCTGCTTCTTGATAACTATTCAGACAGGATTCAGGTAAGGAAATGCATCTGAAAATGGTCACTTGTATTACATACTTATTAACATTGTCCTCCCCATTCTCCGGTATGGATTAGAGCTGTCTGTTTCACACCATGATTCACTGCTTCCCCCTGTTTCCTCCCTGGTCTAAGTGACGTGATCTAAGTGACTCTCTGGGACACTAAGAAAGTGCTATGGTAGTTCCAGACTAAATGAGGCTTTGGTCTTCCCTTCAAATTAACAAAAAGTGATTCTCTTTCTCACAAGGGTTTTGTGACGTTTATAGTAGCAGAAGCCAGGTTCATGGCTGTTACTGCAAGTGTGAAAAACACACTCGCACATTAGTTTTTGCTGTTTAGAATATATCTTGCTTTACATGTATTTTCAGGATTTTGTTTTACAGTCACCAGAAATGTAAATAAAAAAGGAGCTGCTTTTCTTCAGCGTAATAACACCACAGGTGTTCAATTTCTTTAAGGTTCTTCAGAATATGGTGCACTGTGCAGATCTGAGCAATCCTACCAAGCCACTCCATCTCTACCGCCAATGGACAGACAGAATAATGGAGGAATTTTTCCGTCAGGGAGACCGGGAAAGAGAGAGAGGAATGGAGATAAGTCCCATGTGTGATAAGCACAATGCATCTGTAGAAAAATCACAGGTAATTGATTTGGTATTTAAACCTTTTAGAAAAAAAGGGTGGTACATAGTCATGTTTTGAATGATTTTTGAATGCAGTTATAACTTTTCTTCCTCTGAGTTAATAATTAAGCTCCTACATACTTAGGCAAATTGAGGCTTTTACTGTGAAAACATAGTGCATGGCCATATGTTTGTTGAAGGGATTCCATCATTGTCCTGACCTGAAAAGCATAGACACCAGAAGAGATTACTGTACAGCTGATTAGGGTTTCCTTCAAAAACAGAATTAAATATAAAGCAGATATTTGGCTCACTAGATGCAGTGGAGTTGTTTGGAATGAGCAGTTCCCTTGAAAACAAATCCTTTCCATGCCCTTATCCAATATCCTGAATCAGACTTTGAGAAGTAAAGACTTTATCTATTATATAAACTCATATGGTTTTCTTTCAGCCACCTTTAAGGGTAATGTATCTTGTCTCTTGCTAGCATTATATTTCTCATACTTTGTATGACTTATTAATTTCTCTGTGAATAATCATATTCTTGTATTATTTGGAACAGGTGGGTTTTATAGATTACATTGTTCATCCCTTGTGGGAGACATGGGCAGATCTCGTTCACCCAGATGCCCAGGATATCTTAGATACACTGGAGGACAATAGAGAATGGTACCAGAGCACAATCCCTCGAAGTCCCTCTCCTGCACCTGAAGAAAAGGAAGAGGGAAAACAGGGTCAAACTGAAAAATTCCAGTTTGAACTAACACTGGAGGAAGATGGTGAGTCAGACACTGAAAAGGACAGTGGAAGTCAAGTAGAAGAAGACACCAGCTTCAGTGACTCCAAGACACTTTGCACCCAGGATTCAGAATCCACTGAAATTCCTCTTGATGAGCAAGTAGGGGAAGAAGTGGAAGAGGAGGAGAACCAAGCAGCAGAGCCTTGTGTGGTGGAAGAACATTCTCCTGACACATAACAATGAAAACGCAGTCTCTTTCTCTCTTGCTCTCTCCCTTTCTTTTCCTCTTCCTCTCTTTTTTTTTTTAGTAGGGGGGGGAGGGAGGGTGGGGCTGGGGCAATTTCGGTTTTGTTTTGGATTTGTTATTTTTATTTTTTTTAAATGTAGGTAATGATTTCCAAAGTGTATTTCACATACTACAACCATGGTCAGAACTTGGTGTTATCTGCCAGGATGATTGTTGATCAAAACTGACGTTGATGACTCAGTTTGGCACTCAGGAATATTGTAACCAGAATTTTCACCTCCATGGCATCAGAAAGCAGGGGGAAAACATACATAAATTACGTTTTAATAAGGTCTCTATTTGGCAGATTCCATTAAATAAAGCAAATGCTTTCAGAGGAGTACCACCTGCCAAACAAATGTTGGTGTGCTTTGATAGTTTTTGAATCCATTGTATTGTATTGTATTGTATTGTAAGACATTGGATAACGTTCATCTGTAGAGGAAACAGAAAAAACATTGAGGTTCCTACTGGAAAACAAATTCACAAAAATGATGGGACACAACAGGATTCTGTTACCAACAGGAAGATAAGCTGTGAAAATTGCATACTTTTCTAATTTCTAATCTTCTGAGACGTGACTGAAAAAAGTGTGACTCGGTGGGTTGCACTAACCTCTCCATTTTGTGTAATATGTGAAAGAGAGATCTTTTTTAGAGCTTACTTTTATTAAATATACTGAGGTATTATATTTTTTAAAAACCCACTTTCATCTGCCACTGGTTATTTTTTTTCCAAAGAGTAACTTACAAGTTTTCAGTACAAATCTGTACTACACTGGATAATACTTCTAGGGGTTTTGTTGTTGTTGTTTGTTTTTTTTGTTTTGTTTTGTTTTATTTTTTGTTTTTGGGGGTTTTTTTGCACCTTAGAATGTCATGGTAGTATTGAGCTGTAAAAGTCTATTATTTTATATATTAGTGAGTTCTATGAATATTCTTTGCATTACATAAAACTTTTTCAGTATGATAGCTTTTTTGGTTATTTGTTTTTTCATCACAATTTTCCCGAATGTGTTAGTGGACTTATATAGTGCTTTTGCTGTCTTAGTGGCCTGATCCTGCCAACTCTGTCTTACTACAAGAAGTGGTCCCGGTGATACCAGCTGGGACCACCAGCACTAGGATTTACAGGACTTGAGCCTGTAAAAAGAGTAATGAATTGTCATCAGTACAAAAGCACCTCTTTTGTTATTCTAATAAAAGTTGTTCCTCTGAAACACGGTTTTTCAGACTGCTTTTGTCTGGGAGCCATAGACTGCTAAATCAGAACAGACTAATACAATGTATGAAATATTTGTTCTGGTGCAAAAAGCATTACTGTAATATTTCCAACTTATGACTCCCAGTAACTTTTAGTCTGGGTAGCTATCTAGTTTAACCATTTGCTAATCTGAGAGGTGTACAACACAAAAATAATGATTAGTGTTATTTTTTCATGTCTTTGTTGCAAGAAGAGCCAGGCCAGTCTTGTCTTTTTATGTGAATATATAAGTGAGCAGTGCATCATCAGAGTTGTAGTTTACTCCATATTATTTCAATCTTAGATCTTTTCATCCTTTATCCAGTTTCTGCTAAGGGAATCCTGCCTTTCAGTTTGATTGGTACTGGAAGCTTCCATAACTTGGAAAGCTAAAGGGAGGTAGGAGTTCATTATTTGTCACTTTTCAGTCTTGTTGTTTGGTCACATGAAAGGAGAGATTTTATTTTCTCCACTTAACTCTTCATTAGAATTTTAGTTTTGAGTGTAGAAGATGGGAAATAATTGCCCACAGAGGCTAGCAGACTCTCATGCTGTAAAATTCTGTTAAAATGACAATATGAAGATAATTTCTTAACAAAAGGTGATAGCAGCAGCCATTATTTTCCCTTTGTGTTTTTTTGTAGCAAATTTGCAGATATGAATACAGGTACTTTTAAATTACCAGAGATCTAGAATGAAAACCCGTTTCAAAATAATTGGCAAATAGTTCAACTTCTAAATGCATTTTGCATTCTTCCAGTATCCAGTTCATACTTTTCTTTACTGTTAGCCCTCACAAGGCCTAACCACAGAAGATGCAGAAGGAGTAAAAGAATGAAGATTACTCATGGGGCTTTTTGTGTTTTGGCTTTTTTTTTTTATTCTTTTTAAAAATAATTTTTGCTGATCCATCTAAAAGTCCTTTCAGCCCCCAAGAGTGCCTGGAACCTCAGTAGTGGAAAAGCAATATAAATTCCAGAATAACCAGTAGGACCTGGAAGGTTTTGTTTCTGCACTAATTGAAAGTGAATAAACATAAAACCATATTGTGAGATACACACCTGTACATGTGGACAATCAAATAGAAAATGATACCATTTCTTAGAGTTGGGGATATAATGCACTGTACAATCTTTTTTTTCCTCTTTTGCCAAAGTGTGTTTTAGCATTGTACACTGCTTTAAAACAGTACAATTTACAAGTGGCTTTATGTGTTGTGAATATTTTTGCCATAAATAAATGCAGTGAGTGGATATTGAGTGGGAGGAAAAAAGAAAAATCACCTTGTTTATAACAGTACACTTTAGCTTGCAAGTTGCTGTACTCAGTAATGCTGTATTAAAATTCTTAAAATGTTTTGTGTCATTAAAAATGATAAAGAAAGAATATAGATAGAACAAATAGCATTCAGAAGTTAAAAAACTTGAATGAAATGGATTTTATAGAAAGCTTTGACAGTTCTTTTCAAACGCATTATTTATTTTTTGTGCCATGCATTTTTCTCACCAAATGACCTTACCTGTAATACAGTCTTGTTTGTCTCTGTTTACAACCATGTATTTATTGTAATGTACATACTGTAATGTTAATTGTAAATTATCAGTTCTTATTATAACATCATCCTTGTCAGGGTGGTGTTGCTGTATCTGGAAACTCTTGGTGAGAGAATGACTATTGTGTATACATATTCCTTGTACATTTCTTCTCCTGTAATATATTCAGTGTCACCATAGAGCTCGTTTATGGAAGATTCAAGAAAAGTATAAAATACATAAAGATATATCAATTTAAAAAGCTGCAGGTCTTTGGTCCCAGGGCTGTGCCTTAACTTTAAACAATATTTTCTTGTTTAGCTGCATTTGAAAGTAAGGTAGCCTTGGGGCTAGGGCTGGGCATTTCTACCATATTTTTAGTTGCTAACTGATGGGGGATACTCTTACGAGCTAATATGTGTAATACTACAATAAATTTTCATTCTTGACCCTGCTGGAAGTTCAAGCTTTTGCAGACTTCTGGTAATGTAATTGTATTGTCTCTGAATATCTTTTTACAGCCTGTAATTGGGGATTATTGCAGCCATTTTTTGTTCCTAAAAAAAGATAAATAATTGATGCTGCATTTCAGTGCTGAAATGCACTGAAACAGCTTTGGAAAGCATCTCTAATAAACATTTGATTTTAATGCATATTGGGAAATGGAATGATCAGAATTAAGAGGGTGTAACTCATACACTTTTACAATTGTCTGTAATGTCTCTTCTTTAGTAGCACAAATGATCACTGTATAAGCAGAATCCATAGTAGGATATACAACTTCTGTCTTGGAAATGCTTTCCAATATTAGTGTTACAAGTAGCCAAAGTTTATTTTATATAGGTGTAGCTAAAGCTTTGTGCAGGTGTGTGTAGCATAGTGCACTAGCTCTCCAGAAGAGCAGCCAACTGTCAGATGTTTTAATAACACTACTATTAGGTTTGCAGGTTGGACTGAGCAACTCTTGCTTTTTGACTTGTCACATTGCTCCAGACAACTCAGAGCTGGTATCATTGAATTTCCCAGAGTGAGGTAAATACCTCTTCTCCATTCCAGTGATGCCCAGCCCTTGTAACTTGCGACTTATTCATTAAAGGAGAGATTCTTTTCCAAGAAAAAAGAGAATCTCCTTTTTGACACAAACTGTAGATTTTAGCAGCCCTGGCCCAAAGGAATTCGAATGCTTTTGTTTTATATGGTCTAAAAGGGACACTACAACAGCAGAAATCCTGAACAATTTCTTGTTACTGTTTTAATTCGGTATTTTCTTTGGGGATGTCTTGAGAGTGGCAACTTGTGTGAACATTGCACATGGCTATTCTTTCACTGGTTTCTTAGCCTCTCTTACAGCCTATGGGTTAGTACTGTACATCGATACCTTCATATGAGATTTTATATGCAATGGAAATAAAAGCATGTGTTGATTCTGCCTAATTACTGTATTTGATTTTTTTTGAAAGTTAACTTTTTTTACATGCATTTTAAGAGAAAAGTTATTTCCAGAATAATTTGATTACCATATTTTTTCAGAATAGTGTTTTGCATAGATAATACAAAATAAATGTGAAAAAATCAGAAAAGTCAGTCAAATATGGTATTTCTTAAGGAACCTAATCCACAAAGGTGGATTACATATGATGTATAATTATAATGGAAAGGCATACAATCTTGGTTTTCAGGAAATTTTACCACTGACTTCAATGGCTTTAAAGAAAATAGATGTTTAGAGATTGTCTGGAAGAGCAATGTGCTGGGATACCACCCAAACAAAACCAAAAAAAAGTGTACCACAGTTAAACATTGTCATAATCTCTGTTCCAAATGGATGATAAAAAGAAATTGCTCTTAAAAATAAAAATTGTAAATTATAGTGTTTTCTTTAGGAAGAAATATGGTCTTAATTTGGGTCCAATTCTTAAAGTGCTTTTCAGGCATCTTTTAGGTGCCTGGCTTTCAGGATCAGTGTGAGGTTTTGTGGGACTCTGCTTAACTGAAAACACTCTCTGGTTGAATAATAATTTTGAAAAAGTCCATGTTCCTTTTTTTCCTTAAGTCTCTTAGATCCTGCTTTGGGTTTAGGGGTTAGTTTGCAAGGAGAATGAATTCTTATGACTCCTTTTTTATCACACCTTTGTGTCAGAAAATGCTGCTAAGTGCTGTGTAGGGAAGATGAAGGATGCTGTAGTGGGTGGTTAAATTAGATGGTGTCTGTCACTCCTGTCAGGCTCCTCCTTGCATGTTTCGAGCAGCCCTAATAAGAAAATGGCTTGCATACATCATGGCTATTACTATAAGGAAGAAGGCGTTCCAAATTATTGTTGACGGTACTGAAACCTTTTCAGTAAGCAGATCAGGTACCACAGCCGTGCATAAGCCTGAAGCTGGCAGCAGTAGCTCATTGCTTCCTACATCCTCTGGCACTACTGTCAGTCTCTGCACATGAAAATAATGAATCAGAACAGAGAAGTTTCGGAGCAAAACCAAAATCTATCCCCTGTTTCAGTGCAGACAGCTGCTGCTGTAGCAGTTCAATGTATTTATGAACAAATGACTATTTCCTAATAGGATGAACAGTCTGAGTAGCTGCAGCTTTGTTTGCTTAATCTCTCTGCAACGTGGAAAATGAAAGTCACAGCTACTAGCACACGTAGTGTTTACTGGAATGATCAGTTCAATTTCTCTCCAGCTGTGATTAATTTTGTTTAGGTTTTTCCAGGAAAAAAAAAAAATCAAAAAAGTTCAAAGATGTTACAAAAGCCTTTAGTTAGTTCAATTTAGTTTAGTCTGAAGAATAAAGAAAATCTCTAGCTTTCTCCTGTCAAACTGTGAAATCTGCAAAAGTAATAGAAGGGGATAGGGACTCCAAATAGCGTGACAAATTGGGAGCAAAACCTGAGCAGGGTGAAATACTCTTCAACTAAAATAATCTCATCTCATCAAAGATATCCTATAGTTCAAATATGGATATTAGGAGAACTGAGTTTGATTTTTGTCTCAGTTCCATGGGTACAAAGCTGTATATTTTTTGCCTTTTTACAAAGCAAATATTTTGAGCTCCTTGGAGTTACTGTGGTGATGGTAAAAACTGTATATAGTTAAGATGTACATATACAAATTTAAAAAATTGTTCAGTACAATGCAGAGTTAATCTCAGCTTTGAAGACTAAAAATGTGGGATGACTGTCTCAGATAAACAAGCCCTTAGTGTGGGAGACATCATACCTTAGTGAATGCAAGAGGGAGAAGAAATAGGACTCCAGATAGTGTTAATTATCTAGTGCTGAAGAGCTGGGCAGACAGCAAATACTGAGATCAGAAACTCATCAGTCATGTTACTTCCAGTCCTACCGCCATCCTTCTCTAACATCCATTGAGTACAGATGCCTACAATATCAGCATCTCTAATATGTAGCAGAGGCCATTTTTTGTTTATCTAAAGAAGACTGTGAAACAAAATAGAGCTTCTGCAGTATGCAGTAGTCAAACTATTGTGGCATGTTTTGTACATGGGTAGGACTTGGCTTGCAGCAAATGCCTGTAAGCCATCATTGAATGGAACTAGGCAGAGACAAAGTTAGCTTAAAATCCTCAGAATCTTCTGATAGTTGAGACTCCAGGAAACTGATAGCCAAATCTCTTAAGAACTTCAGTTAAATTTGTTATTTTACCATATGTTGGTGTTGTATGGGATGGAGTTAATTTTATTCCAAGTGGCTGGTATGGGGCTTTTTGGATTTTTGCTGAACACAGAGTTCATAATATAGAGATGTTGTTGTTATTGCTGAGCAGAGCTTGCACAGAGGAAAGAGAGGGAGAAACATGAGGAAAGCAAGAAAAAAGCCCTCACACAAGGCTCAACCACAGCCACTGCTGCTCTGGGGAAGATTGAGGAGCTACAAGCCACAACCAAAACCCTCACTGTGACCTGTGTCTGTTCCACGTTGATGTTCTGGGCTGCACAGTTGCTCCTTGCCCACACAGTAGTGCAGCTAGAGTCACAGCTTAGTGCTCATTGCTCAATATGGCATGCAGGCTGCAGTGTCAGCTGCTCTGAAGTCACTGGAGGGGTGGATATCCCTGAAAACTACCAGTGCCCTCAGGCTGAAATGCACCCCCAAAACTCTCACAGGAGCTGTCAAGAGCAGCCGCCCCAGAGAGAAACCTGCTGTACTCCTATGGGTTGCCATGGAGTATTGCTGCACCCCCACTTGGGGCCAGCCAGCAGTAGCTGGTGCACTTTGTAAATTTCAGAGGCCTTTAAATCTTGTTTTCCCAAATGCGAGTGGGGTGCTACACTGTTTGGAACCTCTGATCTGCAACACTCAACAGCATGGCAAGGTCAGGGCAGACGTGATCCACAGATAGTGTCCCCAGCAGGGGCACAGGACATGGGCTGTCCCCTAGCACCCTCTTCCACAGTCAGTAATTAGTAATAATGAACACCATTAGCATTCAATTTATTCATTATTCTATCCAAGTTGAAAAAGCCTTCAGCAGCATGACTTCTAACTTAACTAGTTATGGTTTGGTGTCTTTTCCCGGCAGGTAAGTAAAGTAACCCTCAAGTTCATGCTTCATTAGAAATGTTTGATATCATTATCCATTTCTTCCTCACCAGAATTCCCTCCATAAATATTAATGCCTTCTGATGCTTCTCCCAGGCCTCCTGCTGTCCATAGAGACTAGTGGGGATTTCCTTTAAAAATATTGCTACAGAACCATGCAGCCTTTGTGTCTGAGTAAGCTGGCAACAAGCCTGAGACCCTCTGTTCTGCTGGGTTTGCTGTTTCCAGTGCTCCACCAGGCAGGACGAGTGGGAGCCCTCAGTGCTGTTTCCTTGTGGGATGGCTGCAGCAGTCCTGGAGCTCCTCTGCTGCCGATCTCACAAGCTGCCAGACTGCAGAAACTGTGCATAGTGGTTCAGGATTTTTCTCTGACAGTTTTGATGTGCTGAAAAGTCCTCAGGGCTTTGTGCTTGGAGAGTGGTGGAAATCACAACCAAGTGCAATGGCACTGTTTTGTGGGATGAGTGGGGGGGTGTGGCATAGCAATCAGGGTGATATTTTGGATAACATGTACTGTTGTTTCCCACAGCCAACTTAAAAACTTGGAGGGTCTTTTTTAGATAAATTTGAACAATTTTCTGATGCACTTCTGCAGAGTCTTGCAGTCACCTTGTAGTTGCAGCTCTCCCTGGCATCATTAATGGTGTTTATTTTCCTGGGGAGCAGACATTAGAATTTGGCTCCTTTTAGCAAAAAGTATCCACACGGTGGTACCCAAACTTTTCTCTGCTCCACAGGATTGAGGAGGAATGGAGATCAAACCCCTTCCCCTTTCAGAATCTGCCCAGCAGCAGAATCTGCCAGCAGCAGGCAGTGCATTCCTGCTGCTTTCCGGGGACAGGTGGTGCCCCTGCAGGGACCCTCGATGCAGGGAAGTTGCCAACTGTGCCACCACGCCAGGCTGCACATCCTGCTGCTGTGCTGCTGCCACGGCACTGCACAGGAGCAGCTTGGCTGGTCACTGGCCGATGCAATGGGATTTTTTTGTGCTCATAGTGGGAGGAAAACACTGATTTGGGCACATGCTAATCTCTACACATTAATTTCAGTACAGAACAGCATGCTATTGTAAAAAATAGATCAGAAAGCCCTTTGAAGTAGACTTCTCATCCAAAACCCCATGTCACATTTCCAGGTATCGCTGTTGGACTGTTTTGTATGTGACTTGATGGTGTCATATAGAGACCACTCTGCCTCTGATAAATCAAAATTTCCTCCATCTGGATAGAACTTTGTACCTGATTTAGAAAGAAAAAGGGAGGGAATGGGGAGTTAATTTTGGACCACTGGAAATCCAGCAAATCTGAAAGCATTAGCAAGAGCGGGTATGAATCATTCCTTTCTTCTTTGTGCTACTTCAGATGAACTGCTCTTATGTTCAGCTTAATTAATAATTAATACAGTGGGGAAGCAGGCTGCATTATCTTCTGTCACAGCCAAAGGGCATGTCTGCAGATCCACACAGCTGCTCTTACGCCAAGGCTCTGGGAAGGACCGCTCGGAGCGTAAGAGAAGTGAACAGAAATCTGTGCTGCTTGCTGTAGCTAACAGTGGCAGGTGACAAAAGATGAAGGCATCACACAAGGTGAAGTGAAGGTGACATGAAGGCTCTCCAGGAAGAGAAAGCAAAAACACAATAGGGAACACAACCTTGACATCTGCAGCATGGCTGGCACAGCAGCATAATCGTGCTTGTTAGAGGAGAGGGAAACATGCGGTTTCTGAGAATCTCTTTAAAAACAGCTAAAAAACTTGAGTTTTTTCATGAGGCAAGTTGAATCAAAATAAGGACTGCCTAGGTCTTGGCACCCTGCAGCCTCCTGGACCCACTCTGCAAAGGCACCTGGCCCTGCTTGTGTGGAGTAAGTCAGGCCCTGGAAAACAGCAGTGGTGAACACTGGCATGGCAGATTAGGATCCTATTTTAGTCCCTCTCTAACTTATTTTATCACCTCCTCCAACACTGAGGGAAATAAATGTCTGATTGCTTTGAGCAATTATTCATGTCAAAATGGTGGGTTCGTTTTTGATGGTGGTAGGTTGTTTGACATCAGTTAACAAGCTTTAGCTCAGTAAAGGTGATTGTGCATGTCTGTAAGTTAGGTTACAGTACAGAAATCACTACTACTTAAGTGACCTTTTGAAGGTTATTGTGTTTCTAATCTATGATTGGTGTGAAAAAGCATAGAGATGCATGGGCACCCAGATGGATATAGATATGGATATAAATATAGATACAGATTATATAGATACATATAAATAGAAAGGTAGATATAGATGTAGATTAGAGACAGATAGATAGATAGATAGATAGATAGATATAAACTTGTTGAAAAGAGGGAATTCTGTGTGAATGTATGGATGAATATGCTTCTCTTGTGCAGCAGCAGTGCTCTGCAGAAAACAGGAGCCCTCCAAAGCCAATTACTAGGTCTGCCCTAGAGCAATTCCAGCAGTTAACCAGGAGTGAACGTCTGGTCAGACTGCCTATAAGAAAGGACATCCCTTGCAAAAACATCAGCAAGAAGGAACCTGTGAATGTTTATTGACAGATGCAATGCAAGTCCTGCAGGCTCTGCACCTTTGCCAGGAGTTGAGGCTGCAGTGGGGAGCTATGCACTGATATGTCTGCTCCCACAGCTCCAGCTCTGCTGCAAGGGGGCAGAGGGCTGGGGGATGAGCACAGTCCTGAGGCACCATCCCTCTTGCCCAGGATATAAGCAGACGGCTTAGAAGCAAGATGTAAGACAGTTACATAGCTCAGCACAAGGAGTAACAAACACACTCACACAAAGGCACTTACAAGCTCAGATGTTCCTGTGTTACATGCAAGGAACACAGCTCAGACATTCCTTAAGATGGCTCACAGTGACAGAGCCATGGGGAAATCATGCAACAGAGCTAACTCTGCCTGCACTTTAAAAGTGTGTCATATACTCCACATTGGGGTAGTCAGGAAAGTCTCCAGGATCAAACAGGTTTTCATTCCATACCTGAAACAGCATTTCAGTTGTTAAAATAGACTTTAAATTTGACACTCAGTTAGACAAATAGAGTAAGTTCACAGTGCTGTTGGCTCAGGGTTCACCCTAGCTGTAGAAAAAGTGAGATGGCCAAGTGGTCACAGGGGTTGGCTATGCATGCTAGCATGGGTGGTAGCATTTTTTTTAATCTAAATGAAGAGAGAAAGCAGAGCTGGCTCTCTGATAAAAAGAGAACAAAGTGCAGAATTCTTCCACTGTTTATCTGTGGTTTTTGTTAATGTAAGATTTGATAGAGCTATCTTAAAAACTACTGAGTCAAAACATGAAATTTGCATCTGCTCATCTCTGTTGATCTGCAATGATCAGTAAGTTTCTTGGATATCAGTGGGGATCCTGTGCAAGCCTGGAACTTGCAGCAGCAACTTCTAATAAAGAGACTGGCACCCCGGCCCTACCCTTCTCCAGGGACTTACTGCCAGAATGGCTGCCCAAAGCCATGTTTACCCCAACCCACTTTGGCCCAAATAATGCACATTAGCTGGGGCATTTTTAATAACTGAGTGCTTTTTCAGTCCTGCCAATCCAGTGCTATGAGCAAAGGGCAAAGGCCTGCCACTGTGGCTGTGTTAACAGCATATTCATGTTCCTAGCTTACACACTCCCATTCCCAAACCTATTACCTCCTTTTCCTGTCAAGCACTGAAAAAGGGATTAAAAATCTCCCTCTCTTCAAGTATTTAGGCTCCAGTAAAACCCATTCCCAAAGTGAGTCTCAGCTGCCAGGAGGAGGGGAGGAGCTGGAAGAAGTTGCAGAGTCAAAGGAGGGGCTACAGCCTCAATCTGACCACACTCCAAATACATTTCTTTCACAGCTCTAAGGAACTAAGCCACTTGTCAACTATATTTTATGTTCATCATATTCACCACATTTCATTATCACTTCTCACATCTTTCCTCTCAGCAAGTCTTTGCACTCACAGCTTTGCTGAACACGTGGGTCCTTTCCTCTTAGGCGGGAGCATTCAGTCATGGTTTTTTTCCCCTGGTTCCATGAGGTTTCTTTCTTTGTACTTCATATGTCATCATCTCGATACTCTCACACTTTTGGCTTCCTTGGTTAAGCACTGTGAAGGCTGTTCTGCTCTCTGTGCTATTGCTAGGATGGGACAGCTCACCTCTACCATATTATGTTGTTTGGAATGAATACCTGAAGTGAGTGATACTGGTATGTAACAGACAAACATTCTTTATTTGTCTCTGAGTTTCCCAGAAACAACCTCCTTAGATGTTCCTTCCTGGTAAACATCATTCAACAACAGGTATTTTCAGCCATAAAGTGTATCTGCGATGCTGCATTACAAATAAACCCTTGCAGCATTTAAGCAAGAGGGTTTTGGCCCTATTCTCTCATCAAGGCATAAGCTGTCTCACTCCAGATTGCAGGTAGAGCTTGGTTCCTTTGGATGACTCTGGATGAAGTACACACAGAGTACATGGGATCTCTGACCTGCCTCCTGTATCCCTTGGGAAGGTACTCCCAGAGCACAGTCACCTGCAGGGAATGTTGCCCATGACTCAACCATTGCCACTCAGAGCCCAGCATCACTGATGACACTGATGCTGAAGGTGGAGTTGTGCAGAAACACAGAAATGTGCACTGAAGCAACTAATGTTTGGTGCCTTATTCCCTTCCTGTGTCTCTGCACAGGAAAGGCATCTTTGCCAGCTGTGGAGATGACGCTCATCAGAGAGTGTAGCAGCCAGCCCAGTGTCAGTGGTGTGCTGTCATCACGTACTCCCACCCTCCCAGGCAGGTGTAGCTGCAGTCACACTGAATCTATCCACTGAATCTATCCATCTTTGTGCAGGATGGAGTGGGAAGCTCCACTGTGCATGCACACAGGCTCTCTGCTGTTCAATGAGCCTGTGGTCCACCAAAACAAGGAAGATATCTTGCACTGAAGTACTCAGCAGACTTTTTGTCTGCTTGGAGAAATGTGACAAAAACAACAACAACAACAAAATGAAGATAAAAAGCTGAGTTTGACAGACGTCAGCACAGGAGAAAAGTTAAAGAAACTCAAGTGCCTAGGTACTATTGTAGGATGGATGAAGGAAGCCCAGCAGTGTAAAAATTTGTAAAGGCTGGTTCTCAGTCCCTGGTGATCCAATTGGAAAATGATGAAACTTGGCCTCAAGCTCATATTTTGAGCTGCAACTGTATATTTTGAAATGCAACTGCATTTTTGAGCTGAAAGAACATCTGCCTGCAATGAAGATATTTGCATTTGTCTGAAAGAGACAGGGCAAAAGTTTACACTAACTGCAAGGATACCTGTTAAATCTAAGGTTATATGATTTGGACCATGCTATGAAGGCCTGTTTGATTCTACCTCTCCTCACACTGCACTTGGAGAGATAGCCACAACCAGAAGTGGGCTGAGTGGGAAAAAAGAAGTTTTGATGCCCACATGATGCCTTACTGTGGGCTGTCTCTGTGGGAGTGCTGTGCCCAGGCCCCTCCAGAAGCAGGTCTCCAAGAGTGACTAAGGTGATTTGTTCTTCTAGAGGGAAGGAGGTGTCTGCAGGCAGTCAATCTAGGCTCACCCTCTGGCCTGGCAAAGTGGACTGCTGGCTGGGTCTGAGCAAGTAGTTTCATGTGGCACCAAAATGTGAGTGGGGCCACTGAATAGCTTCAGAGAACTCTTCACAGGAATATTTCAAGCAGAGAGCAATGTCTGAGGGTAGTGGCTGACCTGGACACGGGGCATCAGGCTCTGACAGGAGCCTTGGTCTGTGTTCCAAGGAAAGGGGTCCTGCAAAGCAATAGAAAAGTAAATAAAAAGTGAATTGCACTGCTGTGCAAGCTGTCTTCCTCTAGCTCCTGGAGAAGCCCAGGGCTTTTCCCTATCCCATAGAGAGATCTCCCAGCAAAGGATTTCCTCTGCAGCCTGGCAGGTACTGGAACACAGGGAAACATGGGGTAGTAGCCATACTGTGTCTGGGTGCCTTAGTGCTAATCCTGATCATCTTTCCAATATTTAATTAGAAACAGTATTGAAAACAACATGCTGTTCTTTGCTGCTGAAATGAACAGCCAGCTGCTGAGCCAGCAGAGATCACTCTACCAGGTCCCCAGGACACTAATAACTCACTCACACCTGATACAGAGCAAGACTTTCCTTGGGGAATCCTGTCTGTCTCTGAGAGGATTCCATCTGCCACACTGGAGAAGAAAGCAGAAAAGATGGAGGGTGGGGGAGAGAAAAGATATTTCATTTTCCTTCAGGGATGTAGAAAAGCAGTTACTGCAAGGCACAGAATTCTTCCCACAGTCTCTGTCAGCTACCTCTGTAATAAGCAAGTCTGCTGACCTGGACCAGAGTCCACGTATTAGGATGGGAATTGTGCAGCATGAACCATTGAACAAGCTCTTTGAGGGTTTATCTGTGCAGTGAGCCACAGCTATGTGAGCATGGTTTTTCCTTCTGGGGCAATGCACACTGTGCCCTTCAGTGTCCTGTGTGCCTCCATTCAGAACTGCAAGTAGGACACTTGCTTTAGGGCCATTTCAGGAAGCTGCACCATGTGGAGGCTCTGCTCCAACAGCCAAACCCAGGTGGATTCAGCCTTGACACACAAAATCCAATGAGCGAATACACTACTTGAACCAGGGATGTACAAAAGCACAGACTCTGCCTGTGAGTCACCTGCTATTCCTGACTTTGATGAATCCCCTGATACACTGGTGACATGTTAATGCCAAACCCTTTCCAGCAATGACTGATTCCTCCCATCCTCTTTTCTCACCTCCAACTTCTGAACATGTAGCATGCAAAAAAGGGGGGAAATGAAACAAAGTTAATGAACTCATGTCTTTTCATAGGAAAAACAAAGTAGTACTGTTTTCTGCTTTCTCGTTGTGACATCTGGTGATTATGGATATCTGTGCAGAAGCAGCAGTGGCAGAGCAAGGCAAACAGACGTTACCTCATTTGCCTGCACAAGTCATGCACAGCTCTCAGGTGAGTGTGTGTGATTCTCATTAAAGCACTGCGAACCATACCAGCCTGTCCCAGGCAAAATTACAGAATCCCCTTTCCCCATTTTTCCACAGCATATCAGTCTGACCTTGGGTTGATCATGTCCAGGCCACTTGGTGCTGGCCAGACCCAGCTGCCTTCTGCTGTGGAGAAAAGATTATTCCCAAAGTCCCTCAGCATTGATATCCATTGACCAACTTCACAAACCCTTTTTTCATAACAGACTCAGACTTCACTTCCCATAGAAGTATTGCATCTTGACCCAGGCTTTTAATTCAGCCACACATAAGGAGCTCTGATATGAAAGCAGAAATTCTGCCAGAGGCTGTTTATTTCACAATAAACATGTTTCACAATAGGCATTTGGAAGTTTTGAGCGAATGGAGAATATGCGAGGGGATGAGGTTAACACGTGGCCTTAAGTTCCTGCTTCTTTCATGACTTTCATGATCTTTTGATGCTATGAACAAGCATAGGCAAGAAGATATTTTGGGCTGATGTGTCTGTTTTTCTTGATACCCTGCAAAAGTTTGAGGTCCCTAGCTTGGCACAATCCCGTGCTCCACCCGGCAATTTAGGATGTTTGGAACAGAACAGAGAGATGAAGCTGACATCTTTGCCACATTCAAGAGGAGGCCATGGTTAGATCTGAATCTGTGCTGTCACCTGGCAGGACCACTGTAAACCACCATGTGTGCAGTGGCTTTTCTTCCTTCAAAAATAGGTGTGATTCTTTCCAAGAATCGGTACAAACTAGTAAGCTGTTCAAAACACTGCTTAAAAGTGAGACGTAAGCAGAGCACAGTTCTTCCTGTACCTCCTACGCAGGTGTGAATTGCATCTAGCTCTCCTGTAACTAGAATCACAAATTTACGTTGGCAATTCAGGCTTCTAATGAGAACAACAGGAACCAGAGAGTGCATGCTATAATTTTAGCTCATTGCCTCTATTGAATCACCTCCAACGCAACAAGCATCACGTGTTGCATTAAGGAATGGCAGTGCCACCTGGTCATAACATAATTTAGTCAATTGAAAGTAAAAATCTTGCTAGGTAGATGTCATGGGGCACGTGCAGTTACATGCCTAAAGGGTGTTTTTCTCTTCTACCTGAAGCTATGCAAGCTTAGAAATATGGAGTATTTTAAATGCCTGCCATGGATAACGGGTTTAAGCTTGCTTTCAGGAAACTGATGGTAGTAAATTCATTTATGAAAGAAATTACTGTCTCTAAGTAATGTGAAAACGTGTGCTCTAATGTGAAAACAAGCTGAAAGCAAAGAATATGTAGGTTTGTGGGCATGAGAGGTATTTTTCTTCTTCCCTTTATTTTCCCAGTTGATATCTCCACCTTTTAGCAGCTCCTGCAGTAGGAAAACATGAAGTTTTCCAGCCCAGCAGTCAGCAGTGGGAAGCTGGGCACATTGTCTTGAGATGTGATTCGTGCTTCCAGAGGTACTGGTCAAAGTTGTCATGTTGAATAATATAAAATAGCCCTGACCTGTGTTTGGATGTGCTCACAGTGATAAAACCAGGCTGCACTGCTCCAAGAACTTGCAGCATTTTCATACTTGAGAATGATACTGTCAGAGAAAATTATTCAGTGTTTTAAGGGTGTTTATTTCATGCTTCCATGTATTCAAACTGTGTTTTTTTTTGATAGCATAGCTGAATAGCAAGTGACTCATAAATGCCTATTTTAAAGAAGGTCTCTAGTCAGCATGTCACACATGAACCAAGCAACATGTGAATCCACTTGTGAAATCCACCACGATCTGGTGGGGAAGGAACTGTCAGTCCTGGCAAAGGAAGTACTGTAGGTACTGAAGGTGGAGGCAGGATTCCTTGTGTGTTTGGTGTCATTAAGCTAAGAAGACCCAAAATCCCCCGCTCCCCCCTCATTTATTTACATGCAGTTACTCAAAGCAGTTTGACTAAAAAATGGAAAATCTTCCAGTACTATATTCAAGTAGTTGGATACTTTCCTTATTGCCCCTTATTCCAAACTGCTTTATCTTTCTTTTAAAGAAACTGCCTCTTCTGAAGAGACTGCTTTCCCTAGAGGGTAATTTTTGTCAGAGCTGGACTGACAGGCTTCCTAGTTGCAATATAATTCATTCTTTTACTAATCATCATCTTCAAAAGTGAAATTTGCTTATATGCAGGAACTCTGTCTGAACTAGTAAGACAGGGAAGCCCCTGGGTGTCTGAGCAAGGGCACAAGGATACTACTGAGGACAAGGAAGTCTCACCTCAAGTCTCTACATTAGACATTGTCCAGGTTTCCATGCTGAAAAGTGGGTGAGGAATCAGTCAGTGCAGCTGTCTCAACGCTGCTTAGTAGCCCATTAGAGCAGGGTTTATTAGTATAAAGAGTATATGAGCATCAAAACCCACCCCAAAGCTGAGCATTTCTGTGTGGGAAAGAGAGGGATCTTTGAAGACCTTAAACTAAAAGCACAGTGACAGTATGGGTTCCTAGAAACCCTGTTGGAATGCAGGAGGGACACAGCTAAGCATATGCAAGCAATGCTTTGGTCTTGGGGAAAGAAGTGGGTGGTGCAGGTACCTGATCCTCTGCTCTATGGCATAGAGGAGAGCTGATACAGCAAACAGACCTTTGAAAAGTAATACCAATATGGTTGTTTTTGGTTGACCAGAGACATAATATGAGACCACCAATAGCTTCAGCTTTTTCTGAAATTATCGTACATGGACGCCTGTCTGGAAAGCTGCTGACCTGATACTGATGTCTTAGTCAACACAAGAGTAGCTGAAGACTGAATAGGTACAGGTACTGATTCTTGCAGTCATTCCTTACTATTACTGAAGGCTTCCTTCTCCTCTAAACCAAGTTAAAATGAACCTGATTACATCAAACCCACCTGCAACTGTCTCTCTCTCTGTGTCCTTCTCAGGTTTTGCACAGAGTTTGGCAGTGCTTCTTCAGAGCTCAGCTTTTGCTCTCCTCTCCTCTCCTCTCCTCTCCTCTCCTCTCCTCTCCTCTCCTCTCCTCCTCCCTCTCCTCTCCTCTCCTCTCCTCTCCTCTCCCTCTCCCTCTCTCCTCTCCCTCTCCCTCTCCCCTCTCCCTCTCCTCTCTCCTCCTCTCTCCTCTCCTCTCTCTCCTCTCCTCTCTCCTCTCCTCTCCCTCTCTCTCTCCTCCTCTCCTCTCCTCTCTCTCCTCTCCTCTCCTCTCCTCTCCTCTCCTCTCCTCTCCTTCCTCCCCTCCCCTCCCTCTCCCCTCCCCCTTTCCTAAATCTTAAAAAATATGCATGTGAGGCACACCCACAGATCTCAATGCATATAAATAGCAGAATGAGAATTGAAATTAATAAGAGTTTTGTGGTTAGCCATTGCATCACTATCATATCCTGAAGCAAGTAACACACCTACTGGCCTGCACGTGCTGGACTGCATTCTACATGCAGCAGCACTAAAATGCCCTTCTGAAAAATAACACACTGTGAAATGGTAACATTGCAGTAGATATTTTTGAAATTTTATTGAGACACTCATGTTTAACATTGTTTAAAAGGTGAATCAGGCTTCACACATTTACTAAGCACTCTTATGTGTGCTGTACTGTGTTAATTGCTATTACTGTTGAAAACATCTATTTATGCATGCTGCTGCTTTTCTGTTCTTTTTGTGTAAATTCTGATGCTTTTGCAGGAGCAAGGTAACCTTTGACAGCACATTGTAAGGGAAGACTTTCATTTCTGTTGCTCTGCTGATCCAAAACTATTTTTAAAACCGGAAAACAAATGGAACAAAAAAAAAAATTCATGAAGCAATGTAAAAAATTTGGGAAGTGCTGGGCATTCAACAAATATTTCATTAAGTAATGTTAAATTATATTATTAGATTATATTATAAATGTCTTTTCCTGGAGACTTCTGTATTCATTGTGGCCCTAGGAAAATTGTTTGATTGGCCAGAGGACCACAGCATAACAGAAGCTGACTCTTCTAGAAGGCTCTTCTGCATTGCTGAAAGGTGAAAAATGAAAATGAAAACACACTGTGAACTTGCTCCAGAGATAGTCATCACAGTAACTTGACAGTGAAAAACATATTGTCACTGTAGAATTCCTCCTGTTTTAAACATGAAAACAGTGGCAGTTTTGATGAGCATTAAGTGGGTATAATACAGGTAAAACTTCAATCTTCAAAAGCCAAATTGAAGAAGAGGCTTCAGCCTAGGTACTGAAGAGTTAAAGAGACTGTAGAATATTGATAAGATTGCAAGCAAACACTTGAAATTATTTTTATTTGGAGAGTCATAGCCTTGTTTTATTAGATAATTGTCACTTGAAGTTCTCTGCTGGAAGTATTGTGTTGGGGGGGGGGGGGGGGGCAGGGTGTGGATCTGCTTGTGCATGAACAACTAGAAGGATCCTGCACAAGAGTCAACATTATGTCTTCTCTCCATGGAAATATTCATAGCCAGGTTGGATGGGGCTTTAAGCAGCCTGGTCTAGTGGAAGGTGTCCCTGCCCATGGTGGGGCAGGGTTGACTCTAGATGATCTTTAAGGTCCCTTCCAACTCAAACCATTTTATGATTCTGCAATTCTATGATCTCCATGGAAAGTCCAAGACATTTCTTTTTTCTCCATATGTCAGTGTGTGATTTAATGTTAAGAGAATTTGGGAGAGCTAACAGTAAAACCCATGAGTCCAGGGAAGAGATTTTCCACTAAAATGACAAGAAATGTCTCACACTCTGTAAGGCTTCTCTGCATTCAGAATTTTGGTGGGAGGGACTGCTGACTGAAGACTTTCTATGACTGTATCAGTGCCCTTTGGCCATCAACAAAGGCATTCCTGCAGAAGCAGATTATGCTCCCATTGCAGATGCTTTTACCAACTCCAGCATGTTTTTATGGCTTTTCAAATTCTTGGGATCACTGGACCATGTTGCAGTATTCTGTGCAGCCACTAATGGGCCTCTTCATTTCTGGTTCTGGACCAAAGCAGTCTTCACCCAGCATTAGGGCAGGCAGCTGGGGAGCAACTCCCCATGAGAGGCCTGGTGCTGTCCCTGGGGCTGGTCTGTTGTTGGGACTAGAGTCAGACATAAATCAGCATGCTTACAAGGTCCCACCACAAACAGGCGCAGAACATGGATATGAAAGAGTACAGGTCATATAACATTTAGCTCTGATCATCCTGCCCTCCCCATCTTGAAAAGCTCTGCTTCCCCTTGAGAAGGGCACCAGGGCAGCATCTTCTCTTGTTCAAAAATAAGCAGTTACAGAAGTGCCTGGTAGAAAAGATAAGATACTTTCATGGTCTGAAATTGCATCCATGTTCTCTGTTTCAGCTTTTCTTACTGTTTTCACTTTTCACTCAGTATCTGCAAACTTTCAAAATCTGTTCTGTACCTGATACTTCCTAATTATTATATGCAATTTCCTCCCCCAACCACTTAATAAATGGCTTTAGTCCCTTCCAGATGTCTCAGTGACGTCTAAATTTTCAACCTCTGCCATGCTGCCTCTTACAGGTGCAGGAACCTGCCCCTGTCTGACACTCAGGACCCTGCTCTGTTGTGGGACCTCCCCAGTCAGTTTAAACTGAGAAATTGAGAGAGGGTGGAAACTGCAGAAGATGCAAGAACCAGGGTATGTTTGGAGCAGGGATGAGTTCTCCCAGGCTGCTCTTGGCCTGCTAAGAAAGTGTGATTTTTATAACACCACTATCTCTCTCAGACACACCATTCAGAGACAAAGCCTTGGCCAGTAGAGCAAGCAAATGTCAGCCAAGACAAAGCATGGGTGTAAGAGGGTGAATGTGGGCATGGCAAGTCCCTTGGCAGGTCATAGCAGCCCTCCACATTAAAAGCCACTGCAGAGCCAACTCATACCTCAAATGAGTTGCTGTCTCCATTTCTGAGATTTTATTTTCCTATTTTTAATGCTTCATGTCCTTGTGAGCAACGATCACTGCCATTGGTATATAAATTAGAGCTGAAGTATTTCTCCTAATTGCTTTCTGCAGTCATATTAAGGCAGAATACTGTGATCTGAGAACACAGACCCTGCACAGCAGAGCTGAGGGCTGTATGCTAGGCCAGGATGTTTCCCTTGGGAAAAAAATTATTATAGAAGGAGCTGCATCTTTAAATGAGAAGTGATAGGGAAGACTGGGAGGGAGAAACCCATAGCTTTAGTAGGTTTTACATGGAACATAAATTCTGCTTTCCTTCCCTGCTCCATGAGCAATTTTTGGGTAGCAGTATTGGCAGTGCCCTTTCCCTCAGCCACCCGTCTCTTCCACTTAGTCACAAAGGGCAAGAGCACATACTCCTCCCCTAAAACTCTCAGAAATCAGGTTGGCATCCTTTCCAGAGGTGACTCTGGAAATTCCTGGGTTGCGTGTGGCTCTGTTAAGAGATATTTTTGCATTGTATGCAAGAGAGTTTAAGAGGGCACAGCACCAGGTGCTACATGAAGGGAGCCTTTTGATCTCAGCCACCTTTCCAGGTGACACCATGAGACAGGGGAAGCCTGCATGGCCCGATAGTGAGGGCGGTAGAATTGTGCATCATCTGTCTGAACTGAGCGTCTTCTCACCTTGTCTTCTAGCTGGTTGGGGGCACATTTGAGGTGTGGGGGATGAGAACAGAGAATCAGTCACTTCTCCCATACAGGAATGGGGTAGAAGCCTCTGATATTTTAGGAGGTTGTCAGTTGAGAATTTGCGGCCAGCTCTGCTCCCTCTCAAAGCTATAAACCTCTATTTAATGGAAATTCCTGGCCAGGGCCTCCAAACCTGGTGGCCCCCATATCTGGGGTTGATTAAAGGATGAGGAGGCCTGAGATGTCCACAGTCTGAGCTCGATGAAGAGTAGGGGCAGCCTCTCCCTAATCTCTCCACATCCCCATGCAGTGTACTGCCCAGGTGGAGGAGCACAAGCCAGGAGCAGGCCCACCTCTCCTGGGCAATGAGTTAATAAGAAACACGTTTGGTGTCCCTGCTCTTTCACTAGTTGGTCTGTGTGGTAGCCTTTAAAATTGAGGTTTGGGAACTTACTAGCATAATAAATGTTTGGGAAAATGTCTACATTTTTTTGAGCATTCTGAGGAGATAGTGTTAGGGTTTTAGAAGGAACTCCAGAAAGTATGAACTGCAATAACATGTGAACTGGCAGTAGAATATATCATTTTAATAGACTGTGGCCTCATGTACCTCATTCCTGCCATATGGCAAAGCAAAGGCAGTTCATAGCATTGTAAACCTATACACTGAGTAGAACGTCCTTTCTTTTCTATCTTGTTGAATCCTCTTCCCATGTCATGTCAGGATAATTTTTCCACTAGAAAATGAGATGCATTAAGTTGCAAGGAAGGGGAAAAAGATGTTTCCTGTTTCACCACTGGAAACAGCTCTGCCCTACTCCTATTCTAGGATCAGGAGGTGGGGATAAAAAATGTTAGGGAGAGACATGAAATCTCTGCTCGCACAAACAGTACAATGTGCATTATGGGGCCCACGTTAAAGCTGTGTGTTGCCCCCCTCTGTAACTGCTGTGGGTGAGAAGCTCTTTCTGCCTTCTAGCCCCCTGCCCAGGCAACAACAGGCTGTGTGACCTGTGCAGCAGCAGCTCCTGCTTCTGTCTGAATTGCAGGACCTGAACAGGAAAGCCTGTTTGGGTGGCCCTGTGAACCCATCTGGAAGTGCTGGCAAATGCACAGTTAACCTCGTGCCTGAAAAAAATGCAGACTTTTGAGTAAGCCTCCAAACTTGTCAATGCTGAGTTTTTTCTGTCAATGGAACTAGAATTTTTTGCCTTAGAGTTGGTAAGAAACTATTAAAGAGTCTCTTGGCACTGATTCTCCAGGGGGTTTCTAGCCCTTGGTGCTTGTAGAAAGGCTGGCAATGTGGGAAGTGTCGTAAGCAGATGCAGCACTGTGGTGCTGAGCTGAATGGGAAGTTGCAGACCACAGTGCCCACAAGGTATAGAAGACCATCTTTGGTCATTTTTCTTTAGAGGCTTTTTTTCTTTCTTTCTCTTGAGAGTTGACAGCATGAAGTATTTGTCCTTTTTGCTCTTTCTGTCCTTCACCTAAGCAGCAACTCGTAACATACTAAACACACATCTCAGACGCACTTGGAGTACAGACAAAAAACCCTGTGTACCAGACAATAGAAGGGATGAAGACAATATATCATATGGTTTTTTGGGCGCCTATTTCACAGCTTTCCTGGAGTCAGACTCATGGTTTGGGAAATTACAAGAACGACAATATTGAAGTCGTTAATTAAATGCAGAGTTGAAAAGTGTTAGCAGCTGCCAGCAAAATGTGTGGTGCGGGGGGAGCAGGACGGGGTATGCATGGGAGGAAAAAAAGGCTAGGGTTGGAGTGGAGCAGAAATCTTTCCCACGCTTGGATCCGCGAAGGTAAAAGTAGCAGATAAGGATACCTGCCAGGGATCCACCAGACGGCAACTAGTTAAGAAAAAAGCCTTGTCGCCACATCGTGGCCAAGCGAGGCCATTCATTTCTGGCGCCGGTAAAACAGTCCTCCTACCTTTCATTCTGAGCAGGAAAACGGGGAAAGCTAGGCACACGTGTAAAGGCAATCTGCAGGGAACGACCCACGGAAACGTTTGCAAAGTATAAAAGTGGCACCGCAAGCCCGGTTGCCCGCGGCGGGGCCCGGGGAGCGGAGATGCGCTGCGCGGCTCCGGTGCTCCCTCTGCTGCCGCCTCTGCCGCCCGCAGCCCCGGCAGCTCCGGGCGGGAGCGATCCCGTCCTGCTGCGCTCAGAACGGGACAAGTACTCGGCCGGGGCAGGATTTGGGCAAAATACGCATTTTTCAGGTATGATCCCTTTTGTTTTCAGAGCTGCGCTGTCCCTAGGACCTAGGTACAGCCCGTACACCTGTCTGTACAGCCCGTCCTCCAGCACACGGCTGTGGTGGGGTAAGGCACAGGAGTCATAGAATAGAGTCACAGAATCTGTTAGGCTGGGAAAGATGCTTAAGATCAAGTCCAATCCTTAACCCAGCACTGTCAAGTCCACCACTAAACCATGGACTCAAGCGCCACATCTACATGCCTTTTGCGGACTTCCAGGGCTGGTGCTTCCCCCACTTTGTGAACAGCCTGTTCCAATGCCTAACCATCCTTTCAGTGAAGAAATCTTCCCAATCTAAACCTCCCCTGGACAACCTGAGGCCATTTCTTCTTGTCTTGTTGCATCGACCCCCACCTTGCTAAAACTTCCTTTCGTGTACTCTCTGTAGAGAGCAGTACGGTCACCTCTTCTTCTCCAGGCTAAACACCCCCAGCTCCCTCCACTGCTGCTCACAGGACTTGTGCTCCAGACTCTTCCCCAGCTCCTTTGCCCTTCTCTGGACTCACTCCAGCCCCTCAATGTCTTTCTGGCACTGAGGGGCCAGAACTGGACACAGCACTCAAGGTGTGGCCTCACCAGTGCCCAGCACAGGGGGACAATCCCTGCCCTGCTCCTGCTGGCCACACCATTGCTGATCCAGGCCAGGATGCCATTGGCCTTCTTGGCCACCTGGGCACACACAGTCACTGTCAACGAGGAGTCAGGAAGACAGTCAAAGTGCCTATACACAGTCACTGGTGCAGCAGTGTGCATTGCAAGCTCACTGAGCCCTCTGTTTAACTCTTGCCCTGATTAGGAGAGCAGCTCTTAGGGATCAACCCCTCTTGTACCAACGGACTGTGTCGCATGCCTGCTTGCCCTGTGTATTGCAGTGAATGAATGGGCTATTGCACAGCCAGAACATGCAGTCAGGCTTGTGACATTCAACTACAGAGACAAAGGCAATGGTAAAAGTGGATTTCACGAGATGGCATTGCTCAATCAGTTTACCAGGCTGAGCAGCAGCCTGGGGTTGAGTGAGTGGGTTAAAAACTGAAACCATTTCCCGGGAAAGTTGAAATGACACGAGACTGCTCCCAAGGCCAAATGCTGTGCATGGCAGGTGACAGGTGACAGAACAGATCCCTACCAGGTGTCAGGGAGCAGCTGCACTGCACAGCCCAGTGTGGTTGCAGCACACACACATTAGAGGCCTATCTAATGCAATCATGAGATGCACAGAGAGGCACCTACTGCTCCTTCCCAAGGGGTGGAGGAAAAGGGGACTGGAAGGCAGCTGGGGGAGATTTTAGCCTGCAGCATCTGTACAGGGAACAAAGGAAGGTTCTTGCTGAGAGACCAGAAAAGATAGTGAGTTAAAAGATATTTCTGGCATCTGATTTTCATTTCAATGCAAAGAAAAGAAAAAAGAAGTGAGAAAAGCAAGATTTTTAGATGAGCCTGTCATTACCAGGCAGTTCAGTGTTATGCTGAAATAACATAGCTAGTTTGAAAACTGGCCATGGATCACAGCAGCGGACGCTGGACTGGATCACAGCAGAGTGAGACTGCAGCAGCAAGTTCTATCGACAACCCCATGGGATCTCTGTACCTAGGTATGCATAGCCCAGTGTGTAAGACCCACAGCAAGTTTTGCAAAGTGATTGTATCAAGGCTCTGACTAGCCAAAAACCCTTGGACCACTAAAATGGACAAAGGGATTGGGTCATTCCTGATTTACTAACTTTACTCCTATTCTTGAAGGGTATTGCATTTACACCAAGGCTTTGTGCAACTCTTATAGACACACCCTTCTTCTTCCCTTTTCTCATACCTTCCTTTAGCACTATGAGACCGTTAGCTATGTGATTCCCCACTGTTGCCCTGAAACAGCACATTTGAGCAAGTACTGAGTACTTGCAGTACTCAGAAACCTCATGGCTGGATCATGAAGAGCTGAAGACAAACAGACAGCCAGAAATGTGTCTGCCCACAAAATCATTGTTTCCATTGCTCATACTTGGAAGTAGCTTTGCATGGTGTCTGTGATCACCAAAACCATCCAGTGCCAGCTCGTTTTCCCTGTGGCTTGTCTGTCATGATCATCATGCATGTATGCTGTGGCATACATTTATCCCCAGCTCTCCTGGTACAATGGATCATTCTTCTGGTTATGTGACTTCATTAAAAAAAAAAAAAAAAAAAAAAAAAAAAAAAAAAAAAAAAGACTTACTTCCCAGAATCCCAGCACTAAAAGGTCAGTTTTTCTCTGGAATATAAGTGGTGAATGGAGAAGAAAGAGTCTGTTTGCTTAGCACTGAGACACTAAGGCTTCTTACCCAACCCACCAATAAGCCCAGTGCAGGGGGGATGTCTGTTGCCAGCACATCTCCAAAATGGAGTTCTGTGATTTCTCCCTTTTTCTTTGTTAGCAGTTTCCAGGCACCTGCCACTCTAAAATAGTGATTTGTGCATTATGGGACTGTGCAGACACGGATTATCTTTGGCCAAGTTTGGTAAGGCAAGAGAGAAGGCTTAGCAGACTAATAAATTGTCTTTCTGGCATCTTCTGAAATGTAATAATGAAGATATTATCTGCTCAGGAAATAGGAATAAATCCCTCCTCTTATAGCTCGGGAATCTCTATTATTATATTTCAGGAAAATAATTAGTAGAAGAAAACTGGGAGTCACATGCAGAAGAGGAATTAGAGAATTTCCAGATAGAAATGTTCACCCCAGGACCAGATACTTATGTCCCCTCATACCACAGTACAGAAAACACTCATATAATAAAAGCAGATAGCAGCCAGACTATTGACCAGAGCTATAGGACTCCTGAAAGGAATGGCTGTGTCTGAAATCCTGTATGTGCTCAAGGTTAAACAACGTCATGGACACCGAGTACCTCCATCCTGATAGATGGTCCCCATTCCCTGAGAGGTAAAAGAAAGCTATTTAACCAGCTTGTCAGTAATGTTCGTGAAGATATTTTTATCCTGCATAGACACAGAGCAACATTTGTTCCATGTTGACAGTTACAGAGTAAAACCTTGGTGTTCTTCTGCTATGCCAGGTGGCATGTGGATGGTTATGTGCCCTTACGCAGCAAAGATGTCAGAAAACTCATCTCCCTATTGTTAATTACTGAAGACAGAAACTGCATTTAGAAGTGGGTTTTATTTTCCACACAATTTATGGTGTTTTTCCCCAACAGGAATAAAAGAGATGGCCCACAGACAGTTTCCACCCGAGACACTGAGCAGATGCTCCCTGAGCTGATGGCTGCAGGGCACGACTGGCTGGGCTGTGTGCATTGTGCTGCTGCCCTGCACAGGGGCTGGTGCTGCTGAGGTCAGGGGCTAAGCCTTCTCCTGCTTGGATAAGTATTAAAGAAAACAGTAAAAAGAAGATATATCTCTTAGGGCAAATCATCTTGAAAGAAAAGCAGGGCAGAGTCTTTTGTTCCTAGAACCCTATCTAAACTTGAAAATCTCTAGAGTCTGGCTAGAAGAAGATATTCTGTGTGACATCCCTAGATGCTCTACAGCTATACATAGGCTTATTTTCTAACCACAGGCATTGATTTGAAAAAAGAGAGTATGCACTTCCTGGGGCCTCAGAAAGCCTGCAGGGGCCTCAGAGTGAGGCTGCTCTGCTGTGAGCATGCTGATTGTCTGCAACTGGCTAAGTTGTTTTGGGTTGGCTCCACTGCCTCAATAGGGGTGATAATTTGGCAGTCTAAGGTTGCTCTTCACATATGCTTGAACACGAGGAAAAGGCTGTATCTTCTCAGGAAACCATGATGCTGCTTGTGGAGGCCCTGGGTAGCCTCTCCTGGGGCAACTGTAGGGAAGTGAAGACTGTAATACCAGAGTTTCTAACTCTAAAAGACAATGTTTTTTATCTTCCTAACACCTGGGAGTTTGGATGCGCTTTGGTCCTTCCACACCATTTTTCCACAAGTGGAATGGTCTCTGGTCTCATTTTCAACCGCACTGCAGTGTCTTTTCATCCTGCTGCTCCTTCAGGACCTCCAGCTTCTCCAGCCCCAGTGCAGCATTAGGACCAGACCCAATTGAACACCCTCTGGGTGGGATATCATGGAGAACAGGACATCACCCCAGCTTCTTACTGCCTGTGCCTGCTGCTGATGACCTGTGTTCACCATGGGTTAAAGCACGTGCCTTTCTTACATGAGACAGTTAAGCTGTAAATCTTCTGGCTTACAGTTAATTTCTTCAGGATCTTGCATTTGTGCCAGCAGGTTCACAGACGGAGAACGGCACTTCAGATTTTTGAAGGCACCTCTGTTTCCCACTTTGCAGCTCAAGAGTTGCACAGATCTATACAAAAAACAACTAACCCTCAGTTTTCCTTTACCTGGTTGAGTTCCCTCAGTTGGGTGTACGCCAGAGTTTGTCTTTTCTCAGTTTTGGTGGACCACATTGCTAAGTCACCCACCCTTACTCCACTGGGATATTCTGCCTGTTTGACATTTTTACTCAAAGCTGGGAATCTTTTCTGTGTCACTTCACAATTCCCCTTTCCGGCATGTTCTCCTATGTCTGTTTTTTTGTTTGTTTGTTTGTTTGTTTTTGTTGGTTTTGTTGGGTTGTTTTTTTTTTTTGGTGGTTAGAAATATTTTAATAGGATAAAAATTGTTTTCCTGAAGCAAGAAATACCTGCTGCTGAGAGAGGTTTATATCCTGGTCGATCAGTGTTCTCATCAACCCAACCATGATTTTTCCTAGTCTAGTTCTTTAAAAGTTTCAGCATGTTCAAAATAAAATCTATTCAAAACTCTCATTCCAAGGTATCCATCAGAAATCATCTGTTTTTTCCCTGTTATCCTTCCCCTCTTACACCTCATTTTCTTGTCTTCCACTGCCCCTAATACACAGAGCATCTATATTAGGGCCAATCTCAGAGAGCAATGGCATGGGGGAGGCAGATGGAAAAGACACTACATTTGCCAATATCTGGAAGGAATGAAGGAGTTTCATTCTTAGGTGTGATTTGATGACAAGAGTCCATGCTACAAAGAGAAGTTCTATGAGTAAGGGCAGTGAGCTGTACAGATAGACTCTTCAGCAAAAGCCTGTCTAGAGGTATAGGATTACAAACAGTCAGCAAGAAAGCACTCAATGTTGAGAGAAAATTAAGCAATTATCAGGAGATATTTTGCAGGTGAGATGTAACTATACTAGAAAAAAATGGGACTTGGCTGAAACACAGTAGAACAGTGAGAAGGGACATGTGTTAAAGGAGTTTATGGGTGGACACCTGCTCTCAGGAGCTGGGAGGATGGGATGGTGCCACCTGTTCAACAGATTGATTGAAGATTAGGATTTATGTGGAGGGAAAATAAATTCAGGAGTCACAGCAGGGTTCAAACTAGCACAAGTGTGTGTGTATGTGTTGGAAAAAACAATAACTGGACGGTGATGCCTCATAATTTGTGGTGAATAACCACCCACCACAACTGAGAGGGTGCATTTGAACTAAGATTACATGATCGACTAAGAACAGCATCCAAAAAGCACATATACCATTTAGCAGTTTAGGCAGTGAAGAATCAAAAGAAAAACTTTGCCCTATTTCAAAGGTCAGCATAGAGGCAGCATGCTTTTGCTAGGGAAATGTCTAAAGAATCCTTCTCCTTCAGACTATTAGGGCAAAGTCTCCAGTGAATTCTGTGGAATTCGTACAGAGCTACAGTCACCAGTGGCACTGAGAGGATATTAGTGAAATGAATTACAGCAGATGTGGTATCTTTGTCTATCATTTAGCCAAAAATGAAGTTATTCTTTTCCAGTGTTTGTAAGTAAAAGGAAATAAAAGAGGGGAAAGGGGTGGGGTATAAGACCGTGTCACCACAACTGAGATATTGGTGAATATAGTCTCTTGAATATTTATTGTAATTGCAAAAGGAAAAAAAAACTTTCAGCAAAAAAATTAAACTAACAAAATCCGCTTGGTATACAGAAGTCACATACAAACAGAATATCCAATGGAATACACATGATCTCTACATCTGCACAGAATTAAAACCTTCCATGTGGATAAAACTTGTACTGAACATTCAGACAAGAGCTTCCATGGATTTATGGAGAAGATTCACACAATTTATCACCCAGCAGCATTTTAGCTAACATATTTTTTTAAACCACAGTAGCTATATTGCAGTAAGAGTCGGGGGAGAAGGCACAGATTGAGTCTCACCCCCTCACAAAGGTATCCTAAACACGTACTTCAATTTTTCAAGAACAGTTCAGCAAACAAGTTGGTTTGAGAGAACCAGAACAGCTACATGTTATCAAGGTAAGCATTTGTCTTTGTGCATGTAATCACATGTCTATGAGGAATTATAAAAAAGCTAGGTAAAATTATCTGCCAGCCCTTTAACTGTCAGGTCACTTAGCAATAAAAAGTGTAGGGAGTCCTGTAGCAGGCTGTATATCTCCATTTTAGTGGTACCTCATGTTATGATTCTTACTTTGCTGCTCAGCAACAATGATGCTGAAAACTTCCTTTTTATATTAAGCAATCCCAAATTTCTCTCTGCATACATTTTCATTTCACTCTGGTCTGTATAATTTTGCAGAAGTTTTAATGGTATTAGGTACAAAAAAAGGTTTTTTAAGGACTTTTTCAGGTCATTGCAAGTGCTGTCATGTGCTACTTAAAGCAATTTGGCCACTTTGCTTTCTCAGAGAATGTATTTGATGTCATCAGAAAGGAAACCCATGATACTGATTTCCAATAGGCCTTCGAATTTAATTCTTTTCCAGATCAAGCAAATTTAAAAAAACCAAAACAGTGCAACAAACAACTATACCTAAATCAATCTTGTACATTGTCACAAAAATGCGTCAGATCAAACTAAAAATCTACTTATAAACCTTTTAGGGTGGTACTAATGAATATACTTTTTTAGGAAAATTGTCTGGCAAAACCAATTCCCCAATTCCTCCCCATGGCCCAGACTCAGTAGCTTGTCTCTGTTTAGCAAATTCCCAATACAGATGACATATACCTTTGAAAGTGGAGATTTAGCAAGAAGTAACAGCATGAGCTTTTCCGCAGACTCTGTGGGCATAGCTGGGAACCCATGGCAGGTCAGTGATTCAGGGTAAGGTCCCAAATGTAACCAAGGATGTTGCTGAGTACTGATGGCCTTGCTCATGTTCTTAGAGACCCATTAGACTTACTCAAGGAAGCAGGAAAAAATAAATTATTGAATGTCTCCTTTTAATTTCATGGTTATATTCTGGCCTGCATTTTGTTTCCATTTGTACTCAGCTTTACTACTAGTACTGGAATTGTTGACCTTTGAAGGCCATGTAAAAATGGAGTGAAGAATGTGGCTCAGTATCTTTAAGGAGGTATCTTTCATCTTTAGGATCTAGAGAAGTTAAGAAACTTAATTCTCAGAAGTGACTAATTAAGGTCACCTTCCACTCTGCTGTACTGCTGGCTGTGACCTTGAAGCTGTTTTGAAACATGTTAAATTGGGGCACCAACTGAAGTTTGACAAGTCATCTGCAAGAATATTGGGTACTCCTATTTAGTATTTCAGGTAAGTATTAAGAGTTAACTGTATCAGATTAAAGAAAACATGCCCACATGATATTATGCAATATAGGCAGAGAGAGCATGTAACTGACTCTTTAAGAATAAATAACTAACTCATCATAAATGCTGAGTTCTAAGAGGTTCTTTTAACGCTTCTAGAGAACATGCTTCAAAAAATATAAGAAGACAGTTTAGAAATGGTTTTAAGCGTTTTCTGACAGAAGGTGCTGTCCCACTATTGTTGGTGTAACATGACAATTCTCCAAAAAGGACACTCAGAACTCTAAAAGTAAAATTGACATGCACTTGCAATAAACATACAAATATCTTTAACCATAGTCTCATATATGAAAAATAGTTTAAGTTACTTAAGAATATTCTTACACGACACTGGTAAAGTGTTTACTATATAATATTTCTACAAAACGTGTACATTTACTAGAAATCTTAAGCCACACAGGCATCATCAACAGCTTATCACACATACATGATGCTTCTCCCTTTCACACAAGTTTATATACACTGAGTAAATAATTAAATATTGCACTTATTGGCCCATGATTCCTCAGTCTTGAGGTATTCAAAAATAGAAAAAATATCTATTTTTATAACATTTTTTTCATGCAACATGTAAGACATTTGAAATCCACGAACACTAGTATATAGGTTACACATTGTGACAGTCCAACTGAGTCACAACACATCTGACATTACTGACAAAATACCAAACAGGAGTTACAGCACAAACGTTTCATATATCACTAGTTGCAGGTACATGTCAGAATTACTCAAGGAAATTTATCACCAGACGTGGTAAACAACCTCTATCTAGCTTTCATTTTTATGTGTTTTAGGTGAACGTGAAGTTAAGGGAAAATAAGGACTTTTGCTTTCCCCCCACATCAGATACAAATGACAAGCCATCTACCTCTGCTGGAACCATGGTTAATAAACCTATCGTCTTCAAATGTAACACATTTGACTCCCAGTGGTAATGACAATTTAAGGATAAATTTGGGACAGGTGGCACTGAATATAAACAAGTAACAGTGGGAAATGAATGCGTATAAAAGATGTACTACTGTGTATATGTGCATATAATATGTGTGTAGTCACAAATTCTGCTTCACTGAACCCCCATGGATAAACAAAAGGAAAAGAAAAAAAGAGAGCTTAATTTGCAAAGGTGAACTACATTTACCTTTAAATAAAACTGGTAGAGTTCATTCAAATAATTTAAATGCATTGTCTTTTAAATGAGCCTGGACAAGTGATCAGTCTTGGAGAATCTGGAGTCTGAATGTGTGGATTAATGATGCAAATTAACACAATTTATTCCCTTGCTGGCATAAATGAAGATATGTTGCTTTCCACCTCTTGAGGGTTTATCTATGAGGCTTTAAACTCATAGCCCCACATTGCTAAATCTGTCATGCTAAACAAGAACTAGGCTCATACATTGTGAGTCTATATGAAATAGGCCAAGGAGGAATCGGTCTGTCATCAGAACAGAAATTTAGTTGATGCCTATAAAAATGTGAATAATAAAACTTACTTCTCAAAAAACAAATATAGAAGAGAGTAGCTTGGGAGGGGTAGACTTTGGAAGGGGGTTTCTCTTGGAATGCAGTTGCAACATCATTTGTCTGCTCTGAAGAAACAAATGCATGACCACCTAATGTAGAAGTTTTGTGACTTTTTTTCCTAAAAATTGCAAATTCAAAGAATTCTCAAAGTTAGGATCAAACTGCAGCAAATTCTGTGCATCCTGAAATAGTACTTCATTTCTAAAATAAAGAAGGTGCAGGTGGGTACAGCTGAATATACAGAGCTGAGCAGACTGGGAAGAAAATATAATCTTTCAGACTGGTGCTCTGGAAAAGGCCACATAGATGTAGTTGCTCAGGTAATTTCTCTAGGCCTTGCATTAAGTATAAGCACAAAAGAACAAACAATTCCTGGTAACAGTCACTCACGCAGCTGTTCAGAGAGAAAGAGTACTTTTTGACAGAAAATTAGGCTAGTTCATATGTATTTAAAACACCAAATGAACAAGTCTAGATAAACTAACCACCACCACCAAAAATAACAGATACAGTATTAAGTCAGTTGCACTTGTGAACATGAACTCTTAAAAAAATCAAAAACATGCATCAACCCAGCAGGGCTGGCTAGTGGTTTGGCAGGTTGGTGCCAGAGGCACCACAGGAACCAGCCAATCCCATGCTCCTGGGTGCTTCCAAGGTATTTTCTGACCAGTAGCTTGAAGGTGCAGCAAGCAGCACATTGTCAGAGCATGATAAAGCTGGTGCACTGCCCGTGCACAGGATTAGCCTGCTGCTACCAGCTTTAGTCTGGGTCATAACGTGGAAAATGGATTGTGTAGTGTTAGTTCAGCTTCAGCTGGCACTATGGAGCTCAGGACTCTCTGCCCAAAGGTATCTCATCCCAGAAATTTAACATGCTCTGTGTATCAACTGCTGTATCTCACCAAGTGGATAAATCTCAGCTGAATAGGGTATCTATGGCTGGACCAATGATTTGCTGAGACATTCTGTCCTATTTCTATGTTGAAAGTGATGACAAATTAATGAAAGGTGTGCAAGAACTTTTTCACTAATATTTGTGATGAGGCTGAAAGTAGTTTTGTTTCTGCTATCCCAGTTTTCATCTGAGCCCTCCCCTCTTCCATCACAAAATATGGTACTTTATAGCCTGGTACTTGAAGGAATTGTGCCACACTATTGGATAGATCAGGGATATAACCAAAACCTGCTTGTCTCCTCCAGGAGCCCATAATCAGTGACTATTGGATATATGTGACGGACAAGGCATTGTTAAAATTTAGGCCCTTGATGAAGTTGCGACAGGCTCTTCAAAAATGTTCAGTCTACCTGAATTTAAGAAAACTGCAGTTCTATCATGTAAGTCAAGATAAGCTGAACCAGATTGACACGGGCTGCTTTTGGATATTCTATCCCATAGGAGGCTAAGGCATAATTTTAGATAGAATGAAAATTCTAACACTTCTAGTCCCCTCAGAATTCTTGGAATATTTGGGGAAGGCATAGTAAGTTACTTCTCAAAAGTTTTTCCATCTTCACTCTTTCTCTACAAATGGCAAGTTCTATTTGAAAGAGGTACTGAGATCATGATGGTCATGATCTAAATGTGACCAAATTTTATAGCAGAAAACTCAATATTGCTGTGAAGCATGTGACTGCAAAAGCCAACCTGTGATGGAAAATCAAAGCCTACTTTTCTGACAATGGGTAACCCAGATCGAAAAGTCTGCTTGAACTTCCACACATTTTCCATTTCAGAGAAAGTCATTATAGGATAAATTTGGTTTGAAGGGACCACAGCAGATCATCCTTTCCAACCTTCTACTCAAAACAGTGTCAACTGTGAGGGCTGCATGGTTTTCCTAGGGTTTTAGACAGACTGAACTTGAAAAACTCCAAGTATTTTATTTGAACATTTTAAAAATTAATCTAACTCTGAACTCCAAGACAATATCTGAGTGTTAGTACAAAGTTTTGAAGAGATTTTAGATACCAGCTCGTTCTGCTGCTGTATTTCAGATGAGTTTTTTTCCGTTTAATATATTTTTGGCACTCTAAGAAACAACATTACTCTGGCAGCTGCTTCCTCCAGTCACCTCATCTCTTGCAGAAGGCCAAATATGTGTGGAGGTCTAGCAAGTTAGTTGCCTCAAAAACATGAAGCAGGGGTTCTCCTTAGATTTTGCTGTTCCTCTTCTGCCCAGACTCCTGATGCAAAGTGAAAAGCAATTAATTAATCCCATTTATGTAAAGAACTATTTATCTATCACTCAATTTGTTTAAAAAGATGTATGCTAATAATGTATTTCTACCACTAATTAGAGTTTAAATGTTCATAACCAGGCAAGGAGTCTTAAATTCATTGCAATGGAATATAAGCAAAGTGTGGCAGCAGCAAGAGAGATCTTAAAGTCTTTTCTCCTTGGTGCACTGTGCACAGGAGATGACCATCTCACATCAAACATCCCAGAGCAAAGCTGGAAGAATACTGGAACTTCTAGCCAAGTTGCATGATTCAGGATATGCCCAAGATCATTGATAACATGATTACATCTCTCCTCTCCTTGCCTGAGATGGTTCTAATAATATAACCTAGAATTTGTCCAAAGAACTTGAGAGCTGAAGCTGAATTCTGTCTCAAGGCTTTCTTGCTCCTTCATCTCTATCAGGAATCACTGACATAACATGACAAGCATGGAAAACTGCCCAGCAGCCATCTCAAATGAAGCTTGCTCAACTTTGTATTGTTTCTGGTTTTTCCAATCAGTGGGTGAAAATGTACTAGTGGAAGTGTCTCAGCACAGTTAGCAACATGCTGTCTTAAATAGGAGAGGGGAAAACAGCATCCTGGAGAGACACAGGATCATGGTTTGGACAGCACATACCCCTTCCACCTGGCTACTCCTCTGCTCCAAAGAGAAGGGTGCCTTCTCTTCATGGAGGTAAATCAGACTCCATGCCTACTAGGGAAAAAAGTGCTTAAATAAACTAGCTAATAGAACACACATGTTTTAAAAACCCAGACTGAAGACAGAACATTGATTCATTTAAGTTAGATAGCCCAGGTAGAACCCTCCTGGCATATCCATTTTACATGTGTCTATATGCCCTGTTTGGAAGTAACTTTTACTTTGACACAGTGTATGTAGATTATTTAATAAGTTTTTTCTTAAAGGCCATTTTCTCTTAGGGTGTATCAGGAGTTATATAAATTACATAAACTGTAAAGAAGGATTTTTTGCAGTTGTGAGTAGTTCAGTGTACTATGTGTTACATACTTTTATTTTTCACATTTTTCCCCATTGCTGACAGTTTAAAAAAATGTCAGTCTTGTCTTAAATTCTGTCTAATTGGAAAAATAAAATAGTTGGTGCTTCTTCAGTTATGCCATTTAGTTAAAAAAGGTCACTGTGATGCAAGGAAAGCAGTTGTACCAAGTACTTCAGGGCACAGATGTAGGAAACTTCCACCAATTACCAGAAGAGTAAAAACTGTGAAATATAGCTATTTTAACATTTATGATAAAAGAATTTGTGTACTTTATTCTGCTATCTTCAGTCTTTTGCCGATCTTTTCAATGTATTCAGCATAAGATTAGAAATTCTGACAATTTTTTTTAGTCCTATAGTTTTAAAAAATCCAATTCTCTTGCCAAAATAAATGGAAAAAAATTAAGTCAAACTTCAGTTCCCTGACACCATCAGCATTTCTGCAATAGCTCTAAGTAAAATACAGACTCTGTAGCCAGTGTGGTGGTAGCTGTCTCAGTGACTGAATGGGAGATAAAATTCCTGAAAACTGAAGCATGCAGGTTCGACAGCAACGTGATAAGGCAGATTTTGGCTATGAACAACCAAACACAATGAACTTGTCTCTGTCAGACATAATATAGGACTGTGTTGCTAATGTCTCATGCAGGCAGTACTGGAAAGAACTAACTAGCATTCTACTATGGGGCAGGTAAGACTGGGATCTCCATAATGAGGGAATGAGAAATTAAGTCCAGTTTCAGAAAAATATTAGATAGACATGCAGCTCCTATGTAAAAGTAAATACACTAGCTATCCAAACAGGATGAAGTTCCTAATATCTCTGAGAGTCTGGACTGAAAATCCCCATCCAGTTGGAAATTCACATGGAATTCTGGCGGCTTTGGGCCCAGGATCTAACTAATTTCTGCAGTTTTCAGTCCTCCAGGATGTGTAACATAGTGAGTGTAGATTTGCCAAGGCAATGTGCTCCAGGAAGTGTCCCTTGAACAAGTGATTTGGATAGAATGAGGGATTGGATCACTACAGAAATACTTCTAAATTCATTTTCAGTCAGGAAAATATACACGTGGCATCAGGAAGCTAAATCAAAACACCCTGACCACTACCCTAAAGATCTAAATATGTAACTTGAAACTGATGAAGCGAGAGACAATTATAGGCAAATGTGGTCTGAGGACATGGCACCAGCTGAAGTGTGATGCAAAACAGTAAAAAGAAAAGAGAAACTAATGTACATCCTGCATGCAAAAGCCAGATTCTAAAATATGGATCATCCTTTCGGACTAAAAACTGCTCTATCCCCATATGCAGATCCAAACAGCTGATGACGTAAAACAAGGCTGTTCTCCCAAATTAATTAATAAGACAGTATAAATAAAGGCATATAGACCATTCATAAATACTCTGTTGGCAACAGAACACAACGGAGCTGCCTTTGCTGATAACTGCATTAGCAGCTGCAGTTGGGCTGCTGTGGAGGAGGGGTGTCCTTTAGCTGTGTGCTCTGGTTGCTGGCAGCAATGGTGGGATTCGTCTCCAGACTCTCTGACATTTTGTCACAGATGATATCCACAAGTCGCTCAAACGTCTGCTTGACATTAATGTTTTCCTTGGCACTTGTTTCAAAAAATTCAAATCCTAAGAAAATAAACAACATGTTTATGTTCTATGCATACTTCTGTATCTTCAATAAATAGACAAACTTCTCTTGACCAAGAGACACACAGAATGGAAACATGTGAGAGCACACACATGAAAGAAGAGCAGTTAAAATTGTAACACAATCAGAGTAAGTACACTAGTGCTACTGGCTTTATACAAGGCTGGATAAAGTCAGGACTGCTCCAAATATATTCCCTCAGAAAAATTCTACTTTACCACAGTTTAATCTAAAAATTGATACCTGTTTCAGAGAATTATTTTAGGAATGCCCTATATATACAGCCATTGGGAATGAGTAATCTGCTGCTCCATCTCTAACTATTATGTTCCTCTGAGCATTATTCAGCTGGAAGTAGTAATTTCCATTGTGTTATTAAGGCAGTGCCAAAATACAAAACAATGCTTGGAAAAGTACAGGTAAAAAACCAAGCACAACAAGGAAAGATTTTTGCAATTCAGTATTTACTAAAGTTAGATGTGAATCCATGGGAACAATGGGATTCCCAGCTCCACAAACTGAACTAATAAAAACGATACAGAAATGCACATAAGGAAGAAAACCTCTTAATTAATTCATACAGATAGACTTTTTATCTATTCATTCACAGTGGTTACCCCAAAGGCAAAAACCAGAGCTATCCTTAGCCCAAAAGGGACACTGAAGTTTTTATGGAGCAGAGACAGCTGTTGTAAGCTCTGCAGAGACAGTTTTCCTAAGTTCTCTTCTCTGCCCCCATTTGTACCACGTCTCACCTCCCACACGTCTCATTCATCTAGGCCAGGTTTGCAGCTTGGCAGTCAGCCGGCAACCTAGAAGGCTTCTGCCAGTGCTGGTTTCCTTTGCAAAGCATTTGTGTTCTTTAATTTATTGTGTTCTAGGACTTTTCACACATGCTTTACCTTTTCCCCTAGTTATGACATTTCTCACCCATTCCCTGATAATTCACAGCTTTCTTCCACTCCTGTCTTTCCACTGCCTATGACTTCAATATTGAAACAGTTTACAAAACTTCTGATTCACTGGTAGTTTTACAGAAGCCTTTGCACAGTCTGGCTTTGCCTTTGCATAACTTTTTTGATTTTTTCTCAGTCAATCTGACTATTAATGTGCAATTACTCTTTAATTATGACAAAATTATGTCTTTAATTATGACAAAAATTCTTGTCAGAAAATTTAAATTACTTGAAACTCCTGGCAGAAGGACAGAAAATAGATCTTTGTCGGTCTGGTGGTTTGGTTTGTTTTTTTTTTTTTTTTTTAATGTTTTGTTTTATTCTGCTTTGAAAGGTGACATGAAATTTAAATGCAAGAATTTTGGTCATATTAGTATTATGTATTCAATATGCCATCTAAACAGAATGTAATGTACACATTCAGTCCTATTATTGTTTTCCATGCAGCTTTTGCAATTTGAGGTCTACCCTAGAATTACTGCAGATAATTATATTTAGCCTGGCATGATAACCCAGCAAGAAGTAATAAACAATGTACAAACTCAACTCTGCTCTGACCTTTTTTTTGTATTTTTAATTTAATAAGGTGCCTTGGACTGAAGTGTCACAAAGTACTAAAATGTTTAAATGTATAGGAGCAAAAACACTGACCAAGGCTAGTGTTCATAGGGAGTTTAGATAACAAGAGTTACAAATATTGTACAGGGATTTGCTTGGTTATATGACTACTCTTTGTATCACGAAGAAGTGAGCTAACCAGGATGAGAATACATTGCCACAAAAACTCTTCCATTCCACATTTTTCTGGAAAGAAGGAAAACAGTGAATAATAAAAGACCTCCTAGAAAAATTACACACGGGGATATAGTTTGAATCTACATGATATTGCTTTAATTCAGCTTTGCTCACACATTTCCTTTGCTCTAAACTAGAAGGAAAATGAGGAAAGCCAGTGTAGCATCACTTGCTGGTGTGTTTGGCCCTCCAGCAGAGCTCCATGTAGGAGAAAGCTTTTCAGGTCATTCGGGAGCTGCCTGGGGAAAGGAAGATCTTCCACAATTTCAGTATTCTGTGTTGAAACCCCAATGCAACTCTAGCCCAGCAACACAGACAAGAATCTTCCACCACTGTTGGTGTCTTCTCTATAGGAAGGAGGAGGAAAACAGCTGTTCCACAGAGGAGCAAGCAGAACCACAGGGCAGAAGGATTGAGTGACAAGGGGGGAATAGTACACCAAGGCTTTGGAGATAATAGGAAGAGCAATGAATCCTAGGGTCATTCAGGAGTGGAACAGTTTTTACATTTATAAAGATGGAATAATGAGCACATCAGATGATCATGAAATAGCAGATATGATATCTAGGTAAGCGATCTGGATGGAGAAAAGCAGAAAATGAAAGGAAAGAAGTCACAAAGAAGAGAGAAGTCCCAGGTCAAGAAATATTTTAACAAGGATAAGAACAAGAAACAGGTGAGGATGTTTTGCATAAGAACATAATGAAAAACTTACAAGGCCACCATTCTCCAGGTGAAATGGAGGGTTACAGAGCGTCAAGCACAAAATAATTAATTCAAATAAAATACAGCTGTGGTGATTTCTATGAAATTTCAGATATGAGTTCAATATAAGAAGGAAATTGCAGTCATAGCAGTGCTGTAGTTGGATATCAGGCTATGATGATATTCCAACACCTTAGACATTAATTGCCTGGACCTTCTAGGCTAGGGTTTGCTGCATAGATGAGATAATGGACAGACCTGAGAGAAAGTGGCTGAGCACCCTATTGCCTCCACAACAAAACTAATGCTTTATTCTTTACTGGAACTGTACAGATGGGAATTTTGAACAGTCTTGGAAATTAGCCCAAACAACTCCTGCTGTTTGGCCTATGATAGGTGCTATTTATACGCTTGAATGTGCAAATAAACATCCATCTTCCCAAGAAGAGGATGGGGCATGCTTCCAGGAAGTTCCTGCTGTAAAACAGATTCAGCTGCACATAGGTAAGACACATGTAGATGGTCCGTGGAAACTGTTCTCACAGGTGCAGGAATGTTAACACAGAAGAGTCTTTTGAAACCAGTTAAAACAGGTAAGAAAAGTTTATGAAGTCTCCAGTAATCACTGTCAAAGCATCCTGGAATGTACTGAGCAAGTAGGAACAGCTGGATTACAAGAATTCAGCAGAACAGGAGTTCTAGACACCATTACAAAGACCCTTGCAAAAGAGGCTTCTGTAGCCACCTGAACAGCAACTGACTGTCCTGGGCAAGGGGCTCATTTTCTCATATGAGTATTACCTTATGCAAGATACCCCAATAAATTAAACTAGTTCTTTTGGCTTGTTTGCTTGTTTAACCAAAATCCTGCCTGTGGAACAGTTTTGAAAAGCTATACAGAATTTTTCCTAGCAGAGTCTGCCTGGAATTAGCACTTGAATTCTGTTTGTTTTCATTCTGCAATAGAACATTTTGCAGATCTTTTTTCCCCATGACACCTCCTTCTCTCCTGATTCATCTTGCAATTATTTTACTAATGGCTCTTAGACACCCTAAGCTTCACAAATCCCTGTGTATGACAGCCTCAGTTCTATGACTTTTAATACTTTCTTCAGGGTTTTTTTTCCACTGCTCATTATTAATGGCAAGAAAAGATTTTCCATGGGGGTTTAAGTGTGAAGTGAGGCAGTTATCTGGTGATGCCCAGGGAAGCAGAGCTCAAAGAACACCATGTTCCCACCACCTGTGATGATCTGTACTGCTGATGTAGATGAGGCCAGGCAGAGGAGATTACTGCAAAGACATGACAAGTCCAAGAGGTAAGTGGGTGGGTAAGGCAGAACAGAACTGAAACTCAGAAAACCCAAAACATCGAAAAATGTTTCCTGAACATATCTACAAAGTATGTGGACAGGATAATGCAAAATGCAATAGGATATTTTAAATGCCTATTTTGTGTTTAATTCAGTTTTCCCTTGCTGGTTCTTTTCCTCTTTCCCTACTACTGACTCAAAGAAAGCTGACAAGCTCTCGGCAGCTCCTACAGAGCACTACAGCAGCAGGGCTAGACAGGGCACTGGCACTGGCATGGTGCTGTTGTTCACCTGGTGATCTTAAAAGCACAGAGCAGTTAGATGGCTTTCCTGAGTCATACACACAGCCAGAATTACTGACTTTGTACCCTCCCTGCCTCACATGTGTGCTGGCTCTGTAGAGGCTCCTTCATGACTGCTCATTAACACTTATTTATGTCTGCTTTCAAAACATAGGGAAGAAAAAAACCCAGAAAGCAGAGTCATATGTAAAGAAAAGAACATTCTGCACCCTCTCATCTTCCTGAGAAAGCATAACATCAAGAGCTAGACAGGAAAGACAGCAAATTTTAAGCACATTTCCACAGACAAGACCTATGTCAATTTTCACCAGTTGCTCAGGAAGGCACTTTGACTTCAGAGTGCTTGTCTACAAGAAAGACAATTTCATTTATCACCCCTGATGTTATGTTATGTTTTACAGATGTCCACAAGGGTATGTTGCCTCAATAACTATCCTTCTAAACTTTCATGAAGACAAGCTTCAACTGTGGTCCTTAGTGCTGCTTTTGTCAGTGCCTTGTTCAATCCAATCTTGTGAGGAGTAGTAGGAGACTGCAGCATCAGAGCAAGAAATGGCTGCAGGAGGTTCCCTTTGTAAGAGTGGGATGTGAAAGACAAACTCCAGGAAGTATGGGAACTAATAATTTAACAATGTCGTACATAAAGTACAGGAGTTAATAAGGCCTTATTTTCTTGGAAATTGCATCCTGTGGGCAGTTCTGAGGCAGCACTGGCAAGCATTTACCTTCTTACCTGCTATGAATAGTATCTAATAAGTTTTGCATTCACATTACAAACTGTCAGTCAAGGTAACTGCAAGACCTTTCTCCTCTTCTCAGATGTCCACTTCCTCAGAACTGTCAATATCTTTTAGTCAAAGAGAGAAATGACACACATGGCATGACTGCAAAGGTCATCTCTCCTAGGAAACTGGGCTGAAAGTAGCTGGAGACCACTGTTGCTCTTCAAAGTCTCTCCTACATCAGCATCTATCTGGTTATGGTAGCAGTTCTGGTTTGCTGTGCTTTGCTCTCTAGACCAGTAGGATGGGATCTCTGCTGTCCTAGCAAGCCCAAATGCTGGACTATGATAAGAAAATTATTAAAACAACACTAAACCTCAGAACAGGACTCTGCTAATATTATCTCATTGAAGAGCAGTGCTTTATCACCATTCAAGATAGAGAATTAAATGGAAGATAAAGACTATTAACAGAAATGCTACGGTATTTATCCAATCTTTAGGATGGCCAAATTTATTAACAAAGTTAGAGGGGGATTGTCAGCTGTGGCAGAATGGACAGACCCAAGGGGCAGTTACTGGTCATGCTCTAGCTAACACCTCATTTTCCAGTCTTTCAGAACAGAAGGTTTCATATAAATTCCAGTTGTATTGATTTTGATTGCAGTTTCCAGATACCTTTTAAATGAGTGCATTTGGGCAATAAATTAGATTTCTGGCAAAGATATTTTTTGTGTGTTTACAAGAGACAGGGGTTGAGCAAACCCTTGCTTCTCATTGTTATTAAGTAACTTTGCTGTAATGCAGCTCCCAGTATGTGAAAGCAATGGCAGGTTGGCGTTTCCCCCCAGTAAAAGAACATCCTGGGGGCAGGAGCCTTTAATTGCTCTGCCAATACCCCGTCTGTGTTGTAACTAAACAGAAGACTGGTATTTGTCAGTGCCGTCAGCCTGTCTCTTTCCCCTGGAACTAACATTTGCCCATTAAAAAGTGCTAAAAACTGTGAAGGATGGAAGTTTGAGCACGCATATTGCTGCACAACCCAATTATTTTCATTTTTAATGCAAAGTGAGATGCAGCCATGTGTCCATGCTCTCTAAGCTGTGGGTGACCTTGCCTGGTGCAGCACAGCCTCCAGTCAGCCACAGAGGCAAAACAGAACTTGCTGTTCTAGCTAACTGTGTGCTGAGGTGTCAGCTCCCACTTGGTTCCTGGTTTACATGCCAGAATTACTGCACTAAAAACGCCTCTTCAGTTCAGTGCCTAAACTCACAGCTGCCTCGTACCCTCAATGTGCCCACAGATGCCCAAAGTATGTGTTACCCCTCAGGGTTCATATCCCAGGGCAAGTGAAGGTGCGCTCCAGTCCTGATGTTAGGGAGCTGCTGCCTTGTGCCCCAGCCCTAGAAGGATTCAGAAACCAATCGTGCTCCTGTTCCGTGTCAGCAGTAGGTCTGCTCTTGCAGGCTGGGTCAGATCACATACAACTGTACCCTCTGTAAGCCCACAACACTTACAAATGCCTCACTTTCAGACTTACTGGCATATTAAATGGTTTAATTTGAAGAAATGCAATCACAGCTCAGTCGTGTCTCTGTTGTCTCCCTGGCACAACCACTACCTACATAAATATATGAGCCAAGAACAAAATGAAAACCAAATAGGCAGAGAAGGATGATCCTGTTTGAAGTAAGAAATTTTCTTCTTGTTTTTGGTGCAAACTATTTTCAAAGCACTGGGAATCAAGAGAAGAAGAAGAGAAAAAAAGAAGGAATGAGAAAGAAACAAAAAAAAGGAAGGGAAGGGAAAGAACAAGAGAGAAAGAAAGAAAGAAAGAAAGAAAGAAAGAAAGAAAGAAAGAAAGAAAGAAAGAAAGAAAGAAAGAAAGAAAGAAAGAAAGAAAGAAAGAAAGAGAAAGAAAGAAAGAAAGAAAGAAAGAAAGAAAGAAAGAAAGAAAGAAAGAAAGAAAGAAAGAAAGAAAGAAAGAAAGGTGAAAATAAAGACTTAAAGGAAGAGATGGTCCAAATGATAGGAGAAAAGATGGAGATAAGGTATGTAGCTACATCTGAGGGGTAAAATGACTATCACTCTGAGTGACAAGCTGTGGAAGTGCACTGAGGTTACAGGCACTGCTGACATGATGCACACAGTATTCAGAGGCCTTTGCAGGTGCCCTGAAAACAGTGTGAGGGCTGGTTTCTGCTGCTTCTTGCAGAAGAGAATGTGAGAGCTCACCCAGAAAGGGCCTGTTTCATTTTGTTTTCTGACATTGGATGTTGGCCTCTAGGAGAGACAGCATACCAGGATAAACTTTGAAAACAGGTGAATGCAACCTAGGGCATGCTTAGACATGATGAATGCCCCCAGCCATGGATGATCCTGGATGGCAAAGCATAAGAAGAACCTGAGAAACCAAAAAACACATAAAAAATATTGTATCTAATTAGCAGGCACAGCAGAATGTCCCAAATAAATGGAGAAACCATACATCAAACTGCATATGCAACTATCCATTTGCCTGTACAGTTATTCAGACTCTATTCAAAGGTCTGTGCACACCTCTGCTTGCTAATCCTTAGCTGGAATGTAGATAACAATATCAATAAATCATACAGACCATGAATAGAAGACACCTGTGAGTCAATCCTTTTATTTATCTTCTGACAATTGACACCAAACTTCTATGAACGCATGAATTTTGCTGAGAGACATGAGAGTAATATCTCAAAAATTTGTGTAATTCAGCTGGCAAGTGTGCATGCATTTTGCTTGCAAGAAGTTCCAACCCTGTTTTTACTAACATGCTTTGAAGCATGTAAGTGCTGAATATACTGGGGTTTCACTCCATTGTACTGCCCAGAGCAAATATTCATGAAGACAAAAAACATCATAAGAATTATATTCCATACCCTTTTTTGGTAATGATTAGTGAATAAACTTATTTAAATGTGTTGCTGTGATTACCAAATCAATACTAACATTGCATTAATTGTCTCTATATTGGCTGGTTTGTCACATTTCTACACATTCTTGGAATTATATTTATACGAGGAAAAGTTAAGTGACTTTATTTGGTCCCATCTGTTTTTAATTTCATTCTAACCTTAGTCTTTTAATGATGCTATTGTGTTAAATGACCAGGAACTGATTTCTGAAAAAAACACTTTAAAAAGTACTGAATAGGGTGATAGGGAATGACTAATGTATGTTTTAGTGTCTGTATGCCCGGAACTATTCTTTATGCCCGGAATTAAATATTCTGGGAATTTCTGTATGGAGAAAAAGGCATATGACAGACCTCTCTGACAACCAAAGAGGTACAGAGCAGGTAACAGCAAACAATTGCACACTATTTGCAAGAATATAACAGTGAAGAAAAATAAAATAAAACTATCAGAGGCCCAATTCAAAGGAGAAGTAGATAACAGATAAACTGTGCATATTTAAAGGATGTTGTGGGTGATTTGATTCTATATGGCTTCAAAGTCATCATTGTACAAATCCACGGAAAAAAATTTAAAAAGGCCTACTGAATATAAATGTGTTGCATTTGGTTCGTGAGACCGACAAACATAATTTGCTATGGCCAGAGAAAGTATCACTGCATGTTTGCCAGTTCACATCTTTCACCAAACACTTACAACACTGCTTGTGGCTATGATCCATGGTGGTATTGCCAGTGTCATGTTAACAATGCATTTAAAAAAAAAATCTTCAAAGCAAACAAGACCGACTCTGACCTTATAAACATTCTGTAATTTTCCTTCAAGGCTTAGTCTGTGTTCCTAAGTCTTCCTTCTTTCTTCTGTGAACTCTGAGTAGCACCATGAGAACAGTATGCAGAGGTACCACAGGATACCTGACCAGTTCAGCAGACCTCCTCCAACAGTAATGAGACTTATTGCTGGTTGATTTAAACCACTTGTTTGGGTTACACTTGAGAAATAAGCCAGCACAGAGATTTAAAGAAATGAATGATTACACCTTGTTAATAAACTTTAAGGCCACACTTTCCAGAGAGGTCAAGAGTCAAAAGGGAGCAGTAACACTGTTCTCAACAGAACACCGTGTTTCCCACAGGGTTAAATGCCCTGTGCTCTTTTTCACCTTTTGAAAATTCACCACAGAAAGTGCATATATTCATTTTCTCACTGACTTCAAATAATCAAGGGCTGAAAATAAAACCACACTTGAGATCAGAGGGCGTCATGGTGTAGTTTTTGTGCAGCACTCATGAATTGTAGTTGCTTGTGTCTGTGATCAACCTTGAGTTCAAAGGGCCCACAGTTTTAAAATGTCTGGCTGGACAGAAAAATCTATATTGTTATTTTTAAAACTTGTCTGTAAGAGATGTTATCAACTTACTGCCAGAGAAACAAAAGACAGTCCCATGTGCATAACACAATGAGTGCCCTCCAAACCTGACAGCAAGGCCAGTGCACTAACTGCAGTTAAGGGAAAGCATTTCTCCTGCTCTTCCTGATACCACCTCACACAGTCTCTGGGCAGATTTAAGAAATTATTTCAGCTGTACAGGAAACATGTAAACATTTGTGTGTGCAGTCTGACTACAGTAAATTACTGGATCAGAGATACAAGTTACAATAATACAATAATACAATAATCTACCCTTGAGATAGCCACAGGATATATATCTGAGAAAAGAAACCCCCTGAGTAGATAAATATGGAAATAGAGGATAATCTTCTTCCATAAAGATTGAATTTTAAACCCCAGGAGTTAGATTTTGCTTTAAAGCCTGAAACATGAGTTTTGATATCTATCTCATTACCCTTTTTTTCGTTTTTCAAGCATTGGTTATTACATCTGAGGATTCTTGACTGTACAATATGTGAAGTTCCTTCTTGTCTTGATAAATTCATGACTTTGGGGATGCCTTTTGAATTCATTGCATTATTTTTTTAAATAGGAATATAGTTCAAGGAACAGAAATTCAGATTTGTTATGTGACCTTAAAAATCTTCAAACTCTATAGTGACAATTTATGGTTGTTGTAAAACATTTCAGCACCTTGTCAAAATCTGTGGTAAAAGTATACAGTTAGATTTTTGGGATCTATTTGTTCGATGAATCGACTTTCCTATCCCCTAGTGCAATGAATAAATATTATAAATGGGAAGAAGAGATATAGAAAAATGCATAGAAAAATACAACAGGTATTTCTGCGAAGATAAATATCCTCTGTTAATGGTTTTGTTACAAGCAGTTTGAGAAACTCAGGTTTTTTGCAAATATTGGAAAGTTTTCTGGATATAACCTGCTGTTAAATATTCCCTGTCACCATTTAAGGACTAACTTATATCTTTAATGTATTCTTTCAAGGAGTTTTTACACATATACGACACTTATTAAGACAGGTGCAATAGGAAGGTATGTTATTCTGATTAAATTGTTTACCAGGAAAATTAATTGTACAAGTAGAAAAATGTTTTATTTTAAAAATAAGTCTTTGACCTATGAATATACATAACTTAAGAACCACTAGTATGAGATTAGATCCCCTCTTAAAACATCCATTCATCTACCAGCCTATACAGGAACAGTGACAAGGAGATCCTGGCTACACATATTTTGTCCAGACTGAGCTTTTACCATAAACAGTTTTAAAAACAACAAAAAATCCATGTCCCTAATTTATGATTCCCTGCACACAAATTGACGTCTAACAATGCCAGAGTTTGATTTGCACTTCTGCTGAGCTTACTCTCCAGAGATCGGGAAATTTGAAGGAAAAAAGAGGTTGGATAGTAGTATTACAATGATGCTCTGGAGATTTTCCATTAAAGTTTGGCCAGTGTCACTTCAAAAACATTTCATGGCATGAAAGGATGATACTATTGTGTAGAAACAGAAACAACAAAGCTGCTCGCAGCTTGGCAATTTTCTGTGTGTACAAAATTCTCTTTCCAGAGGGAGACTTTATGAAACAAGTTCATATTTCTGTTTTGGAAGAAAGAATTATTGGTATTGCTAATCATTACCCAAATCTACTCAAGTTTCAAAAACGTCTAGTAAGTGGTTTCTGCAATTTCTCCTTTTCTCGCTTTATTTTTTTCATTCTCTTTTTTTTTTTTTTTTTTTTTTTTTTAGGGGACAGTGCTTGGGTTTTTTTTATTTATTTGTTTCCTTGTTCTATATCAAAAAGGCTGTAGAAATAAAAGGAAAGCAGCGTGTGACCATTCCTTTACAATGAATGTGTCATAAACATGTATTTACAAGTACTGTAGCAATTAATGAAATTCATTTGTGCATTCTCATAAGCAATCATAAAGCTTTTGTTGTGTCTTTTCTTACCAAGTTGCTCTGCTAAATGTTTTCCCCTCTCAGTGAAGATTACCCGTTCATCCTCCATGTCACATTTGTTGCCAACCAAAATAACCTGGGCATTATCCCAAGAATACGTTTTGATTTGAGTTGACCTTAAAAGAGAAAGGGAGAAAGAAGAGTCAAAGCAAAGCAAATTCCCCTTAAGTCAATTTCAAACAGAGTTGTAACAAGACGAAAGAGACAATACTAATTTTGACAACTAGGGTAACATGATTCTATTTAATTACAGATTTCAAATAAACTAATGATTATCTGTTAGGCATTACTATTACAGAGATAGTATCAATACAGGTTTTACTTCTGCTTGCTAAAAATAATATTTTCTCCTGACACCAATATTCTTCCTATATTTTGAGAAAGAGAAGATACTTTCTCCCATTTTCACATTTTAATGCAAAACTCATAATTTAAAAACAGAGTTCTGAAAGAAGATCAGCATCCTATTCATTTCTTATCTTTTACTTTTAAGATCAGGATGTAAATTTAGCAGCAAAACTTCAAAACTTCAGGGCCAGACTCTCTTCATTCTGTTGTTTCCAGCACATTCCTCTACAGGTCTCTGACCTACCAGATGGGCAGCAACACTTACATTGTGCATTAAGCCATGGGCAGGGGCTGAGTTTGAACTCTGATTTGCCTTCCATTTAAATTATACAAGCTTAACCATGACTGCATGGAAGTATCTGAGGCCTTGAAACACCATGGGACCATGAGTGCTGGTGGTGAAACAGCTTACAATGGTTTCTTTGAACATGAGCAGATAATGGGTGACTTAGAACCCTACTTGTGGTACCTCTCAGTTGCTGCCTGCTCCTGTTTTGCTGGTACCCAGATCTGCTCTGTAGAAGGAAAGCTCCACAGCTGGCCCCAGGCTCAGCCAAGAATGATGCTGCTGGTTACCACCCTCTGACTGGGAGCAGTACCTGCCCTTGAAGGTAACACAGGATGCAGGAACTTACACCAACCACTTAAGCTTTCTCTTGGACTTGTGACTATGTCTGGCTGTAGGCTCTAAGTTTTTGGTGGGATATGGATACCTCTTCCGTCTCCATATGATCAATGGAGAGACAAAAAGACAGAGAGCATATCTCTTTCTGCCAGCCTGTCCCACAGCATTTCCTCCCTACTTCCCTCCCTCCATGGTGCTTAGGAAAATGGCAATAGAATAGAAACTAACTTCTATAACTACACATTTATGAGAGCACACCCTGGAAAGGGATCCTGTGGCATATAATGGACCTTTTTTCTCGAGGTTTCTTTGACCAAAGATGAAATAGGTACAAAAATCTGTCACCTAAATGTTTTGGAAGCTGGTCTGCATGGGTACTACACTCACTAGCAACCCCTTCTCATAACACAGCCACTATCTTTGTATATTCAGACCCCTGCCTGCAAACTCCTACATTCACAAAAAAAGATCATGATCTAGTCCGACAACTGGTTCTAGTGAAAGACAGAAGATGGATCAAATCTCCCCAGCTTGCTTTGCTTACTGCAAAACTAGAGGGTTGGCCATGGGCAAAAGCTTCAATGGCTATCTTTGTGACCCTGGGTCCAATGCCATCGCCTACAGGTTCCCTGCATGATTCAAAGAACCTCTAGGCCATGTCTGATGGGTTTGCAGTGCCAGGCAGAGAAATTTAAAGGGAAGGATCACTGCCTTTAGGAATGTTTCACTTTATCACAATGACCAAAAAGAAGCTGAGCCAAGTCCCAGATATTTTGTGCTACAGATTGTTCCCTTGGGCTGACCTGATCTTTTCTTCAAGAGTGGACACTGTGCTGCTTTAAATGTCTAACAGTAATTTGAGTAGGTGTACATAAGGTACTGTGATCAAAGCGAAGTCAGACCTCCCTGCACATTTATATTTTACTAAAGATATCACTTCTCAGGAAAAAAGGACAACGTGCATTCCCTTTGGCAGAAATGTCCTTTTGGAATCATGCTGAGTGGTTAAGCGCAGTAGAAATATTATTGTGTTTTTAAACCATAACTACTTTTGTCACCACAGCAACTTTGTAAAAATTAGTACCTCAAATGTCAGAGTATGTTAGTCCATTAAGGACTCTAAAAGAGCTTAGCTCTGAACAATTATTAGTTGGGAGCCAATTTGTTCCCTTTATGTCAGCAGGAAATCAAATACATTTCAAAAGCAAAATATACAGTAAAGATATTAAGCTTTTCAGAAGGAATTACTTACATAATCTCCAAAGTTGGAATAGAATAAACTGATGAAGAAATACAGCCTGGAGAAATATCATCATGCAAGAGTAAAGAGCATTCATTCAGCCATGTTTTGCAGACTTTGCCTCCAGAGCTTTATGTGAGTTTCTTTCATTAAGAATGTAAGGTCCCTTCATTTTACTGCAGCCAGATGTGATTTTTTCATTCTACAACTACAAATATGTGCATTCAAATGCTTCTCATTACCAAAGCAACTTATTTTATTCATAGACATTTTTTAATCCGTCTTGCATGTGTCTCATCTTCTAGCTATATTATTTTTGAGTAACAAGAAGAGATCTTGTCCTTGCAAAGAAATCCAAAGGCTTAACATTTTGCAAAAGACTTCGTAGAGCAAAAATATAACTGACTGAAAATCAGTCAAATGTATCCACACCCAACACCACATCAGCAGATGCTTGATTCAAAGGATACAATAGGCTTATCACTGTTACGTTTGCTTTTAGACAGATATTTCCATTATTGGCTTCTGTAGGTTTTGATTTCCACAATTGTCTACCAAAGCCAACACATAGGTCAGTTGAAAAAAAAAAGAGATTTTGCTCTTCCTTGCACACATGACCTTTCAAACAACTGAGGCTTCTGATTAACCCAAAACACAAACAGTTGTCCTTGTAAAGAACTCCAGCTTCAGAAGACTGAAGACATGAAAAGGCAAAGATGATGTTTTCAGTAAGCTGAAAATTACAGTTCTTGTTCACTCTCCATGACCTAAGGTTTGTCAATAGTAATTTACCCTGTAAATCTTTCCCCTTCTAGTTGTATGGTAGGCAGGCAGTCTGCATCATGCTTGAATTTTTATAATGTATAGACTCCAGAGGGGCAGATTAATGGAGGAGAGCAATGATCCATTACTTTCCATGATCAACACCACGCTTGCTCTCTCTGTACTGCAATTCTACCAATCCCTTGTCAGAAAAGAGCACCTGCTGAATGCAAATAAAAGCAATGTTATTGGTTTATCTCAAAATAGTGAGGTCTTCAAATAAGTGCCGAGGCAACAATTGCATGGGACCTGTTTGTGCTCTTGGTCAGCTTGCAAGGAATGCTGCACAGTGTGACAGGGTGGGGTTCAGGAACATGCAGCCCCAGCTATCTCAGGCAGCTGAGATGCTGGAAGCCAAGGTAGGTAGCACAGAGCAATATGGGAGAGCTGCTCTGATGTTACAACTGTGGAACCAGGTTGCTCACATTAGATTAGGTGGTAAAAGCTTATCTGTACATCCAAAAGAAGCACAGAGAGATTATGGCAGGAGAGAGAGACCAAATAATATCCTGGCCCTGGCTGTTGTCAGGCCTACTGCAGGAAACATCAGATTATCCAAAGCCTATGTCCACTATCAAATTAGACTCAGAAACAGATCTGGACACCACATCCAGGTCCCTTCCAGAGTTTTTCCACAAAAGTCCCAGCCCCACTGTCCAGCATGAAACTCATCACTGCAAGTCAACACTGGTGGCTTATGTCACATGCCAGAAATGGAGGAGACTGGGATCCAGGGGCAGCTACTAGGCAGACTGAGTTTATGAGCCCAGCTGATGGAGGGAGCCATAATGTGTACATCTGCACAGATACATATTCTCTCTCATGAGTGTACCTCGATGCTTGCTGTTTTGGAGGGGAGCAGTGTGAGGATGATGATGCTTTTGGTGCTTGTGGGAGCACTCTGGGTGGTCCTGGGTGTTTTTTTCTGCAATGTGTGTGCATATGGTCATGTGTATATGCACATATATGTGCTGCACCTTTGTGAGTTGTGTGCACATGGCCTGCTGGGAATAGATCTTCAGCCTCCCTACTGGTTGGAACTGGACTATGGGGCTGCAGCAGCCTCTCCCCTCTCTGTCACATCCAGCAGGATATATTTTCCCCTGAGTACATGCTTAACTTGGCTGTGCCTGAGTAACACTGCATTGCTTTTCCATAGGAGAAACTGCTACAGAAGGCAAACCTGCTGTTTGCTGCACTCAATATATTTCAGGTTGCACCCACTGCTGGCATACCTTGGGTTTACTCTGAATATCTCTTCAGACAATTACTTTTTACTAACTCATCTATGTCCAGGACAAATATTCATATAAACTCGAATAGTCTCTAGTACATTTTCATGCACAAAATGAATGGAAGGCAAGCAAATACATTCAGTAAAGACATGTACATAGAGTAAATATACCAGGAATATGAACTTTTAGAGATAGCCTCAATCTATTTACAACTCTTTGGACCAAGTTCTCCAAGAATGCTTGCCTACCATAGAGAGGCTGATTTCTATTGGCTTTTTAGATTAATTATGTAGCAAGTCACATGCACAGACAGCAAGAGAAACACCCTAAAGAAAATGATCCAGAGGGGGCTATGTATGTTTATTCCACTGAGTTCGGGAAACATGTTGACTTCTGATGTTTTGATTTCTGAAAGCAGTACTCAATGAACTAGGGTGCATCATCTTGCCAGGAAAAAGAAACAAAAAACTCCAAACCTAAGCAAAAAACTTAAAACAGACCAAAACCAAATTAAAGAAACCTCTATCAAATTGTTTGGGTTTTTTAAAATTACTGTTATGTTGAGTTCACTGATTAATCCTTAAAATTCTCCCATCTTTATGTACAGAATGATGACTGCAAAGCCCATTAGCTCAATTATTAGAGGCCACAGTGTAGTGATGGATCTGTGGTGGAGCCCAGGTTATCTATTCTTTCTCAGTTTATTTGTTTGGTGAGAGGCAGTATCAGAGAAGCAACCATCAGTTTGAAGGGGTTTCCAAAAGCATTCTGTGTCCCCAGCTGAACTTTCTGCTTTCGCTGGTGAGTGTGCCCAGTGTCCATCTCTCTCTGAGCAGGAAGGATTACTCTCCAGCTTTGTCAGGAGACATCATTTTCCTTCTGTAAGTGAAGCAATGAAGGGTCTCTTTCCCTCTCCCCCCAGTCTCCATCCTGTGATGTGGGAAGACACACCACTGCCCTCTCCAACCCCTTATACAGACAGGAATGATAAGGGGAAGCTCTGTCATTCCCATCTTTTCAGGAGATGGGATCATGCCACGTGTCCTTTCCCACACTCCTTGTCTGTGAGGAGCCCTGACACCCTTCCCATTCAAGCCAGCTTTTCCACAGAGTGAGACTGAGGTCTCCCCCTTGAACAACCAAGTGTTTTCTGCACCTCAGTGTACACCATAGCCTCCATTCTTCTTCCCATGCCCTCCTTTATGTCTCCTAAACTCTTATTACTCTCAGGAATGTTGATAGGTTATGTGCCTTAAGCACGCCCCAGCATCTTGGAATTTACCCGTCTCCTCTCTCTGTCAAGCTTATCTTGTAGATTTGATGAAAATGGGGCATATGTAGGATTATTCTGTACAGTACATTAAATGACTGCAATGATCAGCCTTGATGGCCCTTTGGAATCTGGCTCTGTACCAACTGCTCTGCACTGGGTGCTTAGACCTTGCTGCAGGCAGGGCAGGGAGAGAGGTGGCCTCAGGCTGTTCATCTGTTCTCCAGTAAATAATATAGTATTAGTGGGAGACAAGACATTCAAAATACATAAACCTACCAACCAAAACCCCAACTCAGCTCTCTAGTTGGGAATTTGAAGAGAGTACTAAGGCTAAAAATTTGGAGCAGTCTTAGCAAAAACAAGACAAAGAGTCCTGGTGTAAACTAGTAACTAGTCCTGGTGTCTAGTAAAATACTAGAACTTTTGTGGCCACAGCTATTGAAACAGCAGGAATATACTAGAAATAATTAGTAATAAGGTCAGTAATAATAAAAAGAATATGCTAACATATGCCAGATTTTAATTGAACAGATGAATAGCTGGGGCAATACATAGAAATAGAGCTATCTTTAAGAAACAGCTCAAGATCTTTCCTCCTCTACTGAAGAGGAAAATCTGGATATTTGCAACTTTTGAAATTTTTCTACTTGTTTCATCTTTCTGGTGTGCTCTACCTGCAGGCCATAAAAGCACCATGATTGTGGCTAATACAAATTGTTTTAGCTCTTGCATTTATGAATACCTTAATAATTATTGAAACCATTTCTGAAAACCATGAAAAGCAATGGATAAAGGAAATTATCAAAATAAAAAGCTGATGTATATGAACATGTAACCAGAATAGGGAAATTGCATCTCAATCATTCTCAAGGAGGGTTTAAAATCTAGCATCTTAACTTCTATCCAGAATTTATGATATATTGAATTTGTTTATTTTCAGTGATGGTACTGGCACACACTGACTGCAAGCGCTTACTAACATATGATACAGAATAGGCAAAGACATCCCAGCAACACAGCAGTAGTGAAAATTGATGGAGAAGGGTAATGAAAGGGAGACAAAAAGGAGAAAAATAATTTTTTTTTCTCTATTTTTAAAATTTAAAAATTTTTCCACTATTAGTATCAAAAAACAGCAAGGAGAAAAGGATCTGGGGAGAAGTGGATGTGCTAAGGATATGTTTAGTGTGGGTAGCTCGGTGAGCAGGGCACTGCAAGCTGTGGATTGAACTCTGGGTGGCAGGAGCTCAAGGAAAAGTAAACCCGAGCTACTGTTTGCTTAACAAAGGTGTCAGCCAGGTGACTGGACACTCAGACACAGCAGGAACTGGTGACCCCAGACTTTTGAGAGCTTAGACTCTGAAGGTATAAAAGCCCAGCACATCTTTATTACGGATCCCTCCTCAAAGGCACCAGCTTGAACTGTTAATTTGTTGCTGCACCATGATTAAATTATTTTAACCATACAGACTTCTGAGACTCTGCTGTGGATGTCTGAGACTCTGTTATGGAAAAGGTAGTAGATCCAATGACAAAACCTGGTCTGACTGCAAGTGTGGGGCATGTAGGGAGTCAAACAGGGCACCTGTGGGGCCACTGGAGCCACCTGCTGTCAAGAGACTTTGATTCCAGCAGGTGTGGCTCCTGCATTGTTGGACAGCAAAGTTTCCTTTATAGCAATAATAGCAAAAATGGGATACATCAAACCCTCCATTCTTGCAACAGAGCAGGATAGATGAATATTGCTCAAGACTTACTGTATTTGATGTGTCAGTTGTTGTTTATACAATACTGTGTTTTCTGTCTGGATTGAAGGGCAAATGAAGAAAAATGCCCTATGACTGTGAAAAAAACAGTGATATTGAAGAAACCAGAACAATACCAATGATTCACCACTTCTTCTGACAGGGTTTATCTTCCTTGTGCAGAGCCAAAAAGTGCACACTGTGCAATGAAAGGCTACACATTTAACCTTTCCTTGGAGGAAGATATACTGATGATGCAGAAGCTGCATGACAGGTGCGACACTAACAAATTTCTGGTTCATTATCAGCCAGAAAGCTAGTCAAAATGCACATTACCCACAGCATCATAGGTTTTTGTTGTTCTGGTAGGAATTGCATCTACTTTAATGAAAAAACTCTTCACTACAAGCTTCTGAGGCAAAAACTTCGTTTTAGAAAACCATGTGTTACATTTCAGTTTTGACAGGCTGTAAAGATATTAAAAAATAATCCAGTTCTTTGGAGATAAAACTAAGCTGATCTTTAATATGTGCATTTTTATAACCTTATGCAAGGAAATACGAAATTTTGCAAAATGTTTAGTTATCTAGAAACAAAAGTGAAGATAGAAAGCAGGGATAACAGCTAAAGATGTAAGAGCTGATGTTCTCTGCGTGTTTATGACATTAATTCGTATTTATTCTGGGTGATATTCCACTACCATAATTGTAATGAGGAAGTATATGCTTGATCAGTGATGTCCACTCTGGGTCTGCATTTAGTAGAATGCAATAAGAAATGACATAGCACTAATAATTACACAATTCTGTGTGGTAATTAAGATGAGAGGTAAGATATTATAGATGTTCATCAATCAGAATTGTCTTTCTAGTCAACCATCTCTAGCAGTTCGCACTCTGCACATGGAAGTGCCTTCCCATCCAGAGTTCTCTGCTGAGTACTTTATTGAGTTACATTTTACCTTTCATGTAATATATAAATATTTTTCTGAAGAGGCCATGTATTAGCTTTGGTGCCTTTTCTGTACAGTGTTGTTTCAAACAAGAGTACCAAGTGTCTGTTATTGTCTGAAAATTATTTTCTAACATTAAATTGCAAATCTATTGGATTATGGTCTATGGTATCAAATTAATATATTGTTGGCAAAAGACATTAATTTTAAACTCAAAGTTTTACGTACTTCTCTTAAGTTGGAGTTACAATGAAGAATCAGAAGCCTACAGAGTATACTCAATTTGTGTTAATTAGATTGTCCTTTTTGTATCTTTGGCACAATCTTTGCAAACTGCCTTTTTCACAGCTGTCCAATACACCTTGAAACTGCTTTCCAATACCAGTGTAGGAAGAGCCCAGTATGAAATTACTGTACTAATAAAAATAAAAAAGTCTGTGCTCCAAGTTAGCACTGTACTCTGTATCCCTGCTCCTCAGTACCTCCTGTGCCAGAGTTCTGATGACCCTCTCTTTGGACAAAGAGTCCTCCAGGTGAGGTGTTTTCCTGTACCTACACAGCCAGCACACCTCAGCCCTTGTAGAGTAAGGTCACCACAACAATTGGTGGAGAATGTGGGTAAATTGATAAGAACTAGAAATAAGAATTAATTGGGAGACATAATAGGCAAAGCATGTATTAAGTCATAAGGTTAAGTAAATGATAGTAAAAACTGTGTATTGTAATAGTAATGCAGGGTCTAGAGGTGGAAGTCAGTTTAAGCAGTTTTTCTTTATTCGGTTTACTTTAACAGTTTTAATTCTAAGTGAAGATTGTATGTTGAATATAATTTTACTAACAGTTTTTAGACGAGTTTTTGTAGGCGAGAGGTGGAGTGTTGTGGAGTAATTGCTGTTAAAAATTCCCAGTGTAGAAAGAGGAGCTGGAACCAGAAATGAAGTAGCCAGTATGACAAATCCCGCCTACAAAAACTCATAAAACCAGGAGAACACCTGAAGAAGCTCTCTTTGAGGCTTCTGGTTCACAGAGGAAAGACATCGCTCTCCCTCTCCACGCCAGAGCTGGGTAAGGTCTCCTCAGACCACGTTGGCCTGGGGCTGCCAACCCGCATGGTGCAGAGAGAGAGGGGAGAGGGAACCCAAGCCGGTCTTGTTTCTCACGGTGGCTCCATGCGGAGGGGAGCCAGATCGACTCCCCTTGGCTCCATCCAAGCCGAGAGAGACTTCATTCTGCTGCCCTTGGACAAGGAACTTCACCGGCTCCGTTCGCCTAGCCTGGGCCAGGCCGGTCCCCTCTAGCTCCGTGGCGCGGCCCAGCGGAAGAGAGTGTGGGATTGGGTCCTGTAGGGTTCAGGAGCACCCACCCAGTTAGCTCCACAGCACGGCTCGGTGTGGAAGGGGGCCTGAACCAGCCCCCTGCAGCAAGGGGTGCAGCCCCCGCCAGACAAAACAAGTTTGGATGGGAGGCAGCATAAACAAACTCCTTTCCTTCAGTTCAGGAACGGACTTACAACACTCCAACCACGCGGGCGAAAGCCATGTGACCATCGCTCAACCGAAAACCAAATTAACTGTTTCTTTCTAATATCAGAATGGGACTTTGGCAGCATTCATTTTTTCCCCCCACTCAGAAAGAGCAGAGGAATGAAGGCACCTACAGAAGGTACAGCATAGAGACTTTAAGTTAATGAATGTAACCAAGCTTATTTTCAAAGAAGGAAGAGATGAGGAGTGCTTTAATGCTGAAAATTCTTTTGTAGAAGACATGTTGATAAATTTGGCTGTAATATACCCTGAAATATATGAACAATGGTCTAAAAGAGGTGAGAAAAGGGATATGTGATGTTCTAGGTTGTAAGCAGTGGACTGAGACTTTTGATATAAGATTTTCCTTGCCCCGGGAAACAGTAGAAAATTTGTGTTGCCAATTATGAAGAAAGGGGATGTCGTTGCCACTGTGATAGAAACATTCACTCTCAAAAGAACACCTCATTGACCATCATATGTCCATTGGTAGTAGCCCTGGGAAAGCTACTGAAATGGATCTAGAGAAGCAAATCTCCCTTTGGGGGGGTCTGTTGGTTGGAAAGCTGATAACCAAGGAAACTGTATTTCCTATGGGGAGTGAACACGATAAAACAAAAGAAAGCTGCTCTCTCTACATGAATTAAGAAAACTGTTTTGTTCCAGAGGTGGTGGCTTAACTACAAGTCGAAGTGTTACCTTTTGTATGGTCAGTAGGAAAGAAATTAAAGAGGTGGGAAGGGAAAAGAGTGTTCTAAAGGGTTTGGTGTTGATGCCTGATTATTATTCCTGTTTTAAGTCTGTTAATAAAATTCTTCTTTTGTATTCTTTAAAGTATAAGCCTGCTTTGCCTACTATTAATCCTTATCTCATAACCAAATCAAATAATTTTGGCTAAAAAATTAATGTTTTCTACCTAGTTTTGATCCCCCAAACCTCTAAACTGCAACAGGTCACCACCACGCACAGTACACCTGATGTTGCACACACTGGAGACTGCTGTGTCACAGAGACAGATTACAGAGAATTTGTGGGGGAGTTCATGACCTAATCCTAGGCAAAGTGGGCTTTGGCTGAAGGTATGCAGAATTCCTAAAAGAGAGTAAATTTCTTGTCAGTCAATTGCACTTCTTCCTTTTCTGGTGTGTAGTATACACTGGCTTTCCAGGCTTTTTATTTAGAAAAGTAGAATGGATATTTACAGAAACAATGAATACTATATAAAAACGGTTAGACACTAAGGACAAAGATCTTCCAAGCAACTTCCTTGTATTTTTTTGTCAAGATAAAACAATATAAAGTACATCTCAATATTTAATTCTTATTCACAGGAGTACAAAATCCTCTCTTACAACAAGGTTTACTTATGGGCAGACCAACTAATATAGCACATTTTTCATAGTAGGACACATGTTAATGAAGAGTTTTTATGTCATGTATAATGCCACAAGCTGTGTCATACTGTGGGAAGTGATTTAACAACTCGCCACACAGACAAAAGACTGTACATTTTAATTTTCTCCCCACTGAGAAACTCACCATTAAATTATCGTCCTTCAAAGCTGCTACCACACATGCACAGTGAAAACAATCCAAAAAAATGGGGTTTGAAAAGAGATGGAAAAAAGTCTTTATAGGAAAATAATATTCATGGAAACAATAAAAGGCAAAATACAGATTGCACTTGCACATCTTTTGATTATCCCTTTGTTTTCAAGTTCCAGATGCTTCCACATAAATGATTCTCTTTATCACCAATTTATGTTGATTGCCCAGACTGTCGCTGGAATTACGAGTAATGACCCTAAACAATCCAGCTGATACTAACGCTGGTATTTGAAAAACAGAGCTATAAAACAAGGGAGTTATGAAAAAATTTACTAAAACAACTATAGCATCTACTTGAGTATATTACACTCTCAAGTAAATGACCAATTTGCTGTCACTTAAAAAATTTTTTTGCTTGTCATTTTGTATATAAGAATATCTACATAAGGAAACAGATACAGACAGATAGGCACATGTCATCATTTTCTGTTTTACTTTCTTATAGTGATGAACCTTTCATAATTTAAAAAATATAATTAAGCAAGCAATACAGATGCTGAACAAGTTATTTTGGTCCTTGATTCTAATATCTAATATTTTCCTCTTCACTGCACCTACAACAGACCCCTAACCCTGAACTGCATTGCCTACCAAAGAGGCTCGTGCACAGGGGATTACTGACTAGCCTCCCATCTCCAGCCCCAAAAAGCACCTACCCAACAGGGGCATTTTCAGACTAGTGAAGTTCTTAAAAGTACAGCCAAGTTCTTTTGTCTCGTATCAATATTGAGAGTTCTATAGCAATCGTTGAGCTGGACCACACAGGGTTATTTATTTTTTTGTCTTCTCTTTTAACTAGCAAATCCAGATTCATATTTACAATATATATGGCAAGTATCTGAGAACAGAACATCCCTATTTTAAGGAACTTCTGATTAGACCACTCTCAGGAACTCTGAGTTGACCCTGACTTTTTACTGTCAAATCTCATTATGAAATGCATTGTACATTTGTCACTATTAACCCTTTCTACCTGTTCCATGAGGAATTGCTTCCAAGTTTTCCCTCACTTACCAAATTCACTGTTTTGGATTTCATTTGGCCTACTGTTTTAGCTTTCATTTTTTTGAAGTTTAAATGAACTCTGCTATTATTTCTCTTATGTCCAGTTGTCTTAGATAATTTTGGGTTCTTTTTCTTATTTGGTATTTTGCATGAACTCTTTCCTAAACAACTCAGTCTTTTATGCATATAAATTGACTCCTGAAATGCCTGTGTTTAAGTATTAGAGATGGCATTTAAACAAATCATACCTAATTGTAATCACTGAAAAATCTTAACAGGTTATTGAAGCCACCTGTGATAAATTATTATCCTTGTTAAGGATTCACGCAGCATGCAAGTATCAGGGCAATCATGTAAATTATTTTACTTCTTCTTGATAAGAGAGACAGCATTGTTTTACTAAAACATGAAGCATATGTTTCTTTTGTTAATATTATTTTACACAAAATTGATGTAAATCCTAGCAGCATTTTGTCTTTTAAGTTGGTTAGCTTGTTATGCTCTAGAAGCAGAGCAATGGAAACATTCAGAACTACACTGAGGCATTGTCAGAGACTGAAAACAGTTCATGCCTCAAACATTGATATGAAGTTTATATCAGAGAAGCTTCCCTGAAGATACCTGACTGGGACTTTGAACTGAGTCAAACGGCTGAGATTAGATAAAGAGAAAAGCCTATTGTTCAATCATCTCAGTCTGAGGGAAAGGAATGCGTCCACAGAGGCTGAAGCCACCAGCTGTACTGAGAACCATTTCTGGCTGAGTTTGGGGTGGAGGCAAAGCACAGCTCACAGAAGCCAAGTTTTCACAGTCTTAGCCCCCAGCTGAAGGGGGGAGGAGGATGGCGTAACCTCTGGTCAGAGGCAATACACACACATCCTCCAGTACACAAACTGGCCCAGCTGTGAAACCTCCAACCCCACAAGCCACATCCATGGGACTCTCACATGAGAGGCAGCTGAGGGGGAGTCACAATCCATCACAGACCCCCCAAAGTGCTCCCCAGACGCCTTGCACCACAGGACTGCACGTGATGCAAGCAGAGTCTGCTGCTAGAGGCTGCCCCCTCCCCTAGGGGGACATGCCTGGACATTTCCACCTGGCCTGAGTGTATATCAACTCATGGCATTCTGTGCTTTTGGGTGGACTTCCACCACCGAGACCAGCTGAAGAGGACATCAGAACACCAGCGGGACCCATGGAGTGGTGATACTTCTTTGTCCCTGTCCCTCTCTGTCCCCCCATCTTTCTCCCTACTCCCCCTTTTTCTCTCTTTTCTTCTCTCTCTCTCTCTCATATTTACTATCAAATAAAACTCATACTATTGATTGGCATATGGTCTTGCTTGTACCTTAATTCGAGCAAAGGTATCTCTAAAGAACTTCAATAATTAGATCATAACAGGCATTAAATTTTGAATCTCCCACTGTGTCCTTGCAACCACACCACTTCAGAAGTAATTTCCCTTTGTGGCTATACACATGCAAACACAAGGGATTTGAGGTCCGAAATTTTCAAATGTGGCCTAGTTTCCAGTTGAACATGTGAGCTTCTGACTTTTTTCACAGGTATGTGGAACTGGACTGGCAAAATACCAAAAATCTTAATCTCACTGTTAACTGATGCTAAGTGGTTAACTAGTTGAGTATGAGTTCTATAATTGTACTGAGGTGGGGGAGGTTGGTTGTTTTTTTTTTTCCCCTTTGAGGTCATGAGGGTAAATTTTTAATTTGTCTGACCACGCTTTGCTTTTGGGGTACTGCTGATCCAAATTCATTCCATAAGGGCTGCCAGTGACCAAAGACAGCAGTAAAAATCATTTCCCTGTTTACCTCCTGTCTTGCACAGGGTGGCAGGATTGTCTTGCTGACTCACACTGCAAGCAAGTAAACTGCACGTTTATTCCTGCTGACTCACACTGCAAGCAAGTAAACTGCACGTTTATTCCTGCTGACTCACAGAAGATGGAGGGAGGCATTAGCCTTCAGATTTTATTTCTAAAACTAAAAATAAAGTCAGATTTTTATTTTTTAAAAGGGGAAAAAAAGGGTTGTCTATTCATTCAGAATGTCAGTAGCGCTGCTAAATGATTCACAAATTAAAAGACTGGGTTTATGGATGCTTATGGATACACATACATGTATCTCTTTGCCTCCCAAACGTAGTCAGTATATATTTGAATTTTCTTCTCCATCGCAGTTTTACAAACAAAAATACAGTCTATTTCCCTGACCCTAAAAGCCAGATTTAAAAGCAAATTCTGAGTATTGCAGAAGTTGACAGCAACACATGCAGGCATAAATACAGCATTCTTGTAAAACATTTGGAGATTATATATAAAACTTTTTACTACTCTTGAAAACTGAACACAGTGGCATTTCAATAAGCTAGAGCCCTCTCCTACGGCTCATGTTGAACTTTCAAAAATTATATTTATCTCACTTTGCCTGTGAGGTCTTTAAAATATACAATTTGAACCACGCCCACTAACATATTTCTAAGGTCACAGCTTCCTTCTGGTCAAAAACAGTTTAATGTTGTTTTATTGGGACTTTGTCACTGACTTCAGTGGGTAAACACACCTCTCAGAGGACACAACCATGTCCATTAAACAGGTGCTTAGGCAGACAGTAATCTCTGTATGAAAAGATTATAAGGACAAGCATCAGAAAATCAGAAGTTCATCAGTAGAATTGATCTGTATTGTGGAGCAGAGTGAAGTAATGTACTGAAAGATCAAATGAATAAAACATTTCCTATGCATGGCAAGAAGTGGAAGTCTGCAATTTCAAACAAGCAATTGTGAATGAATGAGTTGGTCACCAGGTCTTTATAAGGTATGGAGAAGAGGAAGAAGAAAAAATGCAGGGCTTGGCTTCTGGCAGGCTCTGAGGTCACCTGAGGGCATGGCAGAACTGTGGAAAGGTTAGCACCTCCTGCTACCCAGCCTCCTTTCATCACCTGATCCTTTTGCCTGAAATGGTGTCTCAGTCACAGTGAGTGTGTCTGGAGGGATAACCCTGTGTTTGCCTACACTGAACAGCAGAGCTAAGAAAGCTTGAAAAAGAAGAGCAACAAATCTGAAAAGCCTGATGGTATCAACCACCAGGTCCCACAACAAAGAGAGGCTCTGGCTGATTTAATCTAGAAAAATTTCTGGATTTCAATGAAGCTAAAATCTGCATAGCAACATTTGAAAGTGAGGTCTGATGTGGCAGCCGTTGAGGCAACCACTGAGGCCCAGGAAGATCCAGGATCTAAGGGGCCATGGTGTGGAGGGTTGCTCAGGTTTGAAAATCCTCCCCTTCCCTCTGGAGGATAATAGTTTCTCCCACGTGACTGATGCATTCTTCCTATGTTAATTGTACCCCCATGATTGGACTGTTTGTTCTCCACCCCTTATGCATATGTATCTGCATCTAGAAGGTTCTGTGCTACTTGGTACTCCATTGGTTGTGGTTTCCTCTCTCCTCCCCTTCCCTCTCCTCACTGGACTGTGTAAGCTTGTCCTGCCTTCCCCCCCTGCCCCTGGACTCTCTCCTGACTGGTTAGTTACTGCTGTATAAAAGTCTGTGCTCCCTTTTTTTCTGGGTCTTCTGTCCCTGGACCCATTCGAGTGAGGAACTGTTAATAAACTCCTTGATACCCACACAGATGATCCCTCCCTTATTCTTTACTCCTGGACCTGCTAGGACTTGTCTCTGTGCCCACCGGTAGAGTCCACAGCAGGAGCTAAAGCAGCCCCACCAGAGCGGCTCCCCGTGGGACACTTCTGGGACACGCTGCTATCCCCCAGGACAGTCCCCATGCAGGCTATAGTCTCAGAGATGAATGGGCAGTTACAGCAAACCTGGCTTCATTTATACATGTCTTTGTATGTATAAACAGGATGTACTGGGATTAGAGTAAGTAATCATTAAATATAAAATGTTCATACCTCAGAAACTTTAGCTAGCCCTCACTGTCTTCTTAGCAATGAGTGCTGCTCTGAGGTCATTTAACCCTGTAAACATGGGGGCTGTAGATCACAGACACTGACTGAAATTGAAGTGGTTAGTTTGTGGCTCTGCCAAATTTTACTGCAGGGTGAGGGTAGATTTCAAGATTTAACCAAGACAGCTAAAACGCCACCTCCAGGTTGTCCTCTAAAAGAGACTTAATTGATAGGTCTGCTCACAGACACAAGGTGCCCTCCGTGAGTAGGCTTTTGTACAATGGATTGTGGATTTACAGACTGGGGAATTGCCAGTGGGACACGTCAAGTGGTGAAGAGAAGATCAATGGTGCTCTTTTAACACACACACACACAAAAACAAATCAAAGAAAGAGAAGAAATTTCAAGCAGGGTGTATAGTCTCGTCAAGGCTTGTGTTCAAAGACACAAATGATGACTGCCTCTCTCAGACAGACAGTCCATATAAATGAACTGATGTAGTCCAAGGCCAACCAGAAGCACAGATGTGGGAGGTTTGGGAGGGGAAGCAGAATGCAACTGAACTACTACTTCAATTGTGATGCAACTGAACTACTCCCTTTTCTTGAGAGCCACAGAGCCCCTGGGGGACATGCAGAATACATTCAGAGAAACAAGGCTGGTCTCATGTACCTAGTGCTTCTCATGGCAGCTCCGTGATCTCCAGGTGAGCGTTAATAGCTTCATTCTTCCACTTGGAAAAAGAAAAGATAATTTGTACAACAAGGTTTAAATCTATATCCTCCTTTCCCATTTGCCACAGCAGTGCTGAATAGATCAATCAGTCCATAAACAAATTTTAACTTCTTTCTCTGGACATCTGGCAGGGGAAGGACTTAGAATGGAAGAGAGGATGTTACTGAAGCAAATTAAGAGTTATCTGAAAGCCATTCAGTTGAGTAAAAAGGGGTACTCATGAAGAGATGCTAAGTGATAATCAAGTACCTTTTCTAACATTTGTGGTAGATAATCTCTGGAGTCTCTGAAGTGCCTCACTGCACTTAAACAATTTCAAATATGAAAGTAAACCACATTAAAAAAATAAAGATTACTGAAAGTGACACAAAAGGCCCTATTAATTTTTTGAAAATTACATGTTACATCTGTATTATGTATGACTGAGTGAGGCTGAGAGAAAAAATAAATAGCCTTAATCTTACTACATCACCGAAAAAAAATTTTCTTAATATAATATGATTGCTTAATATAATGTGATAATATTTTAATATAATATTTTTCTTAATATAATATGATTGCTAAATTAGAAAATCTTTCTTCCCTCTCCTCAGTTTTTCTTTGAAGGTTTTTCTAAAATTTTTGCATAGCATTAGAAAATCCTCATTGCACTCTAAACAATGGCTGCTTAAAGAGAAATCTGATTAATTACTAGTAATAATAAAATGAAATATCTAAAGGCAGAAGACACCTAAAAATAATATAAATCCTTAATATAAGCAAAACTCAGTTTGCTGATTCACTTCCCACTTAGTCACACAGTGCAAAGATAAATATTTTAAAGCAAGATAAATTAAGACCATGCACTCAGTCAGTGTGGAAGAAAAAAGAAGCAACCTTGAATATAAACAACTCACCTGAAAAGAAGAGATATACAAGAAGGAGGTAGCTGCTAAATTGCACACCAAAAAGGAGTTGGGCCTAGAGCATATATATAAGCAATATGCACAAAGCCATCTTTGGCTGCTTGCAGAAGAGAGAAAGGGGTGCTGCAGGAAGATACCACAGAATCCTTATATGGAAAGAAGACAGTGTGGCACAGCATGCAAAGCAGGATGAATTAAATGTGCTGATTAAATGAACAGCTTGCTTCTTTTACTTCACTGAAGTTCAAAGCTTTCTAGCCAACGACTTTATGCATACCTAGCAATCAAATAAATTACTTACATTATAAAAGCCTCATGCAGAGAAACAATAGGTAATGCACAATTGATCCCTACAGGCCTCTATCCCTCACCTTTGTTCAGGGTTTTAAAAGGAGTATATAATACTTTTTAATGCAGGTATAATGGCTAAAAGCCTGAGAGAAGAGGGACTCTCCACTACACCAGTGTACAAGGAAACTGAGGCCAGTGCCCTCTATCCTGACCCTGAAAAACAGTACAAACGACTTCTCCCCCAAATAATACCTCAGGTATGCTGCATACTCATTCCTTCTGTGCAGATCTTTAACTAAAATATTAAGGGTAAAACAGTCAGTGTTGCTTGCCCTGTTAAGTGTAAGTCTGCAAGCATTAGGACACCTGGGCTCTAATCCTGTATGTAACAGCGTCTTACTGCTTCCTGCAAATCCATGGCAGGGAGTAAGGTGGCATAGGAAATCTCTAGGCCTCATTGTGAGGAGTAGGAGCTCTAACACCTTTGATCAGAGAGGTCAAAGAAAAAGCAAACACATCATAACTCTGCATTCTCAGGCTTAGGACAAGAGGAAGAGAAGTATTTTTGTTTGTAATCTGAAGTATTACAAATCACTGACAGATGTTTGCTAGTTAACTGTAGTGTCCTAACAGGGTTTGGTTTGGTTGCAATGTATATTGTGCAGCAATTCTTCAAAGTTGATGACATTTTCAGAGAATGGACATACAGAATTTGGAGTCATGCTATCCTGAGCTGAGTAAATTCGGGTGTAGAGTTCTGCTAAACTAGTTTGGCTCTTCAAGAGCCTCAATACAAATTTACAGATCTATTTTTGTACTGTCAATTAGAATATCATATAATTGTTAGAGCTATGCTCTGCTTGATCTCTCACAGACGCATTTAATGGATTCAAACAGTAAATCATTCCTCCTTTAATCTTGCCCACAAGCTATAAGAAGAACTGCAAGCCTCTCATTTTCACGGCTTCCTGAGGGTCTTCAGCACAGTGTGTGACATTTGGACCTCAAAGATCCACATATTTGACCTTGAAATGATCTTGGCATGATCTGGCTCAATCGTTAAGTACAAAAGAAAACAAATGAAAGAAAGATTTTGTTCTTTTTCTGAAATTCTGGATAACTGCTTCTGGTTGGAATATTTCTGTACAAAACCCTTCACATTTCTTGTATGTCAAGATGCCACCAAACCTTATTCTTGATGTGAGTCAGAAACCTGGATTGGCAGCATGTTTCATTATTCTAATAGTAACCTCCACATATTCTCCCATGCTGTCTTTTGTTAAAAAGCAACATTATATTATCCCCCTTTAAATCCCTGCTGATAAATAACCTGTGTAGTCATGTCCCTCCTCAATAAATAGCCAATTGGCATGCTAGGACTGAATTTAGTACACTAATTCTTACTGTTTCACAGGCATCCTGTGTTTTTTCTGTATGCTTCTGCTCATGCTTCATTCAGGCTCTTTTAGTCAGGAATTTTTATTTTTAATTTTCTTCATACTAATATGGAGTGATTAGCTTAGTGGTGTGTCACATTCTCCATCAGACTTGATAATAATAAAGAGAGCTGCAAACACTGAATGAAGAAAAGGCCAAGGACTAAGCCAAACTGTAGTTTAGAGCGAAGCACATGGAATTACAATATAGTATTGGTTTGTAGCTGTCTCATTCCCAGGGGCAAATAGGAACAAGAGCAGTAACCAGAGCCAGATATAGATACAAGAGCAAGATGGGGGAAATTTCATGTACTGACGCAGATGAAGAACTCTGTCTCTTGTTTGCTTCTGTTGTATTCATGGAAACAGGACACTTCATGAGTATCTGTAAATTAAATAGTTATTACACCTGAATAGGGAACAAATCTCTGCATCACAGGGAAACAGCTGTGCTAAAGGCTGAATATAATCTGTGTAGGGTGCTTATGTAGGCATCATAAAATACACACACCCCAATTCATAGCATTCTGAAGTGTTGGTAATAAAAGCAGAATGTAAACTCTTGATATTTATTGTACTTTCAAAGATGCTATGTTTGATTCTACAGGGTCAAATGGAATAAGATTTCTTTTGTACAAAAACCATGAAAGAAAATTTATATGCAGTTGAAGTACTCTAAAGAAAATAATAAAGTTCAGTAATTGCTTTCCCATTAGTTGTGACCCACTTGGTTGACACAGTTTATTTGGACTACTACAATTTTGAAACTTTAAAAAGAAGTTCAAGGATTTGGACACATGAAACCCCAGTCACGTAGCTACTTTTTCTGCTGGAGGTTTAGTGTAAAAGATTAAGCATAATATCTCTCAGATATTTTCACCCACAGCAATATACAGGCTTAACTGAGGATGAATTATGGCTCTGGGCTATGAGGTGGTTAAGCTGCTGTGTGGTCCTGCTGAATTGCGTATAGCAACAATACAAAGGAAGAGCTGCTAAAGGTAGGTGATGCAGGGAAGCAACATCTCAGGTTATTGCAGATGTTTGTGCAGTAAACCCAAGTAAATCAGTAAAGTACAAGCCCTAAAATGCCATTATCGAATAAGAGCTGAATAGGAAACACAAGACTAAAAGAAAATCGACATTTAATTTGGTGAAAAAAGAGAAGCAATGTCTCCAATTTTACTGTGAAACAGTAAAAATAACATTGTGAAAAGCAACTTAAAATGAGGACACATGGAACATGACTGTTAGATAGGATGAAAAATGACTGACACATTTCTGCATGAGTGAAGGAATCAAAATGAATGGACAGAGTCATGGTTACTAAAATCTAGTGTTTATAAATTTAAAACATGCACATAGAAGGGATAATCAGTACTACTCATCTTCTCTAATGAAGTTTAAATGAACTACAATCACTTAGGAAATGTCTCAAGTGTCATTGCAAGGTGCCTAACAAAAAACAGTGTTCAATATGCTGCAATAGTTAAATAACCAAGCAAGATGCTGGCTGCATGCATAACACAGTTCAGAATACTAAAAAAAAACCTCTTGCCCAAGGTCATTACCCAATTTTCATGGGTTTGTCAGCAGTGTTCTTTTGGGCGTTTCTGTTGGTTTATTTATCTTTTTCATTTTCGTAGATGAGTACCTCATGTATCTTTGATGCAGTTTCTTTACATACAAAAAATGTGCTCAAAGCTGAGGTCAAAATACAAATTAAATAGGAGATATTAATTTTTCTCACAGTTCCCAAATGTCATAAACTCAAACTATTCCCAGAAGAAATCCTTACACAAAGAACTTGTATTTTCTTGGAGGAGAAATCTTCATATTTGATGGTGGGGGAAGTGCTTGTTGTGGCTGTTTCTCTGTCTTTAAATACACAGAATAAGCTCCATCTTACCTAAATTGAGATATTTACACTGTAAAAGTCCAGTAATTCCAATACATAAACTTTTTTGCAGAAGCTTGCTTGGAAGAAGATGCTCAATTCCAGCTGTTCTGGCACAGAAAAGTATAAATAAAATCAGCCTTGAGATACGAACAAGATTTGAGGAAAAGCACACACTGTATGACGTAGAAATTGGAGTTTTTGTGTCCTGTGAACTGTTAATGGCCTATGTACCTGTAACAAATGATCGTTACATTTGCATTTACTTTTGGTTAAAAGAAATGAATTTATCAGTTTCACTGACAGAAGCATGCCATATTCATTCTGAAAACTGTTCAGCTACTTTTCAAGTTTTCAAAATGTGCAAAAAAGTTACTCTATTGCCTTACAGTGGAATGAATAACTGAGTAGAATGCAGCTGTCTGTACTTGGATGAAAGACTGCTCTGAGGTTTCAGGTGTCTTAGCTGCAAGCTAGAATTATGTCCAATTTAGGGCACATGAGCGCAAGCCTAAAGTCTTAATTCAGCTTGTTGTAACTGATGGATGGAAGTAACAAAAAAAAAAAAAAGAATATATAAATGTAGCAGCTGGAAGCCAAATAACAATCATTTTATCCAAGAAAAATGTATAAGACTCAAAACAAAAGAGTATTTAAATTTTTTTTTCCAGACCTCAGCATTTTACGTGGAATGAATACTTTTACTGATGCTCAGTATGTAATTTTCCCATTACCAGCTGCCATAAAAAAAAGTGGAGATGTCTGCTTGGGTACATCATTAAGTAAATGAAGATTTTCTGACAAATATAGGTAATAGGAATGTTTTCAACCCTCCCACAGCCAAATAGTTTTTACAAAAACCCAAAACACTGAAGGTACAACTTTTGCAAATAACTGTAGATTAACAGAAAAGGATGTTTAACTGTCTTTGAATCCACACACAGCAGAAACATATGTTCTTTGAAGATGTTAGGAAGGAGAGCATGAACAGCTCATGAGGTTGGTCACTGCCTTCTTTGGTCATTTCTCATAGGTAACTATGGGGTCAGAGAAACACAGCAAAATACATCCTGCAGGGACTTGTTCAGTGCCAGAACACTATTAGGGTGCTTTACAGCAAAAATCAAATACGTAGTGGGAGAAGGTCCTTCTGATCTAATTGTTGTGTAAGCAGACAAAATACGTTTTGGGTTTTTTTCAACTCAACAATTCTTCTCCACATAAATATTTGCATATTAAATATACTGGTTTTTATCCTGCCTTATTGAGGCTTGACTTCAGACTATTAGAGGCAATCCAAAGTCTTCTCTGTTTTTTTAAATACACTGAGTGACTCAATAAAATTAACACCTTTGCATATCAATGTCTCTCTACTTCTGTCTTCAGATCATCACAATACAATACCACTTGTACCATCCCCTGTGCATGCTGGAAATTTTGGTATTTGATTTTTGTATAAAAATGAGGATTTGGTTAGATCTCCATGTTTTTTTAGTTTGAATAATACGAATGATTCTACTAGTTATGCAAAGAATCATGGTGTCATAGAATGGTTTGGGCTGGAAAGAACCTTAAAAATCTTCTTGCTCCAACTGCTTTTCCATGGGTCACTGCATCAGGTTGCTCAAAATCTTATGGAGCACTTCCAGGAATGGGACATCCACAACCTCCCTGAGCAACCTGTTCCAATGTGTCACCATGTTAATGGCAACGTATTTCTACCTAATATCTAAATCTTCCCTCTTTTATTCTAGATTAATTTCCCTTTGTCTTGTTACTATATACCCATGTAAAAAGGTGCTTTCCTCGTTTTTTAGAAGCCCTTTTTATGTACTGGACAGTTGCTGAAAACTCTAGCTGGAGCCTTCTCTTCTTAAGGATCAAGAAGCCCAGCTCTCAGCCTGTCCTCAGCCCCTGAATATCTTTGTGATCCTCCTCTGGGCTGTTCCACCAGGTCCATGGCTTTCTTATGTTGAGGGCTCCAGAAGTGGATTCAACATTCAAAGCGGGGTCTTACTAGAGCAGAGCAGAGGGGCAGAATCCCCTCCCTTGCCCTGCTGGCTGTGCTGCTCTGGGTGCGGCCCAGGATACAATTGGCTTTCTGGGCTGCAAATGCATATATCTGGGTTATGTCCAGCTTTTGAGCCATAAGAACCCCAATGTTCTTCTCAGGGCTGTTCTCAAACAGTTCTCCACTCTCTGCTCATGTCCGGGATTGCCCTGACCTGGGTGTAGCAACTTGGCCTTGTTGAACTTTATGAGGTTCTTGTGGGTTCACTTCTCTGAATGGCAACATGTCCTGTGTCAGCTGCACTGTTCAGCTTCTGTCATCTGCAAATTTGCTAAGGGTCGACTTGATCCCTCTGTTTGTGTCATTGATAAAGACATTAAAGGGTCCTGGTCCCAAAACAGCCCTCAGGGATACCACCCGGACACAGAGCCATCGATCACAACTCTCTGGCTCTGTCCAACCAGCCAATTCCTTATCCAGGAAGTAAGTCATCCTTCAGACCCATACCTCTCCGGTTTGGAGATCAGGATGCTGTATGTGTCTGTGTCAAAGCACTAATGAAGTGCTAGGTAGTCTTCACTTGCTGACCATTGCAGCCACTCCATCATGGAAGGCCCTCAGATTTGTCAGGCACAATTTTCCCTTAGGGAAGTGGTGTTGGTTGTCTCAGATCTCTGCATTGTTCTGTATGTTCCTTAACATTGCTTCCATGAGGATCTGCTCTGTGATCTTCCCAGGCACAGTTGAGACTCTCTGCTCTGTACTTCCCCGGATTTTTCATTCTTCATTTTTTATAAACATTTTTTTCCCTATTTCCAGTCCCAAGGGACATCCCTTGAGTACTGGGACTTTTCAGGTATGATGGAGAGTGGCTTGGCAACAGCATCAGCTAGATCATCAGAGTCACCTCAGAACTCTAGGATGTTGGGCCTGTGTCCTCAGTTTTATTTACTGGAACTGAAGCTGTCTTTTGCTTGAAATTAGAGGGGCTTCACTCCCAGTTCAGGGACTTGGGAGACATGAGAAGCCTGACTGCCAGTGAAGACTGAGGTGAGGAACTCATTTATTGTCTCAGCCTCCTCCATATCTGTAACCAGTTCTCGTTTATCAGAGGGAGTACAGTCTCCTCGGCCTTTCTCTTCTGACCTGTGTAGTCATAAAATCCCTTGTTATTCTCACGTCCTTTGCCAAGTTCTGTTCCAGCTGGGGCTCAGCTTTCCTTGTCCCCTCCCTACACATCTGAACCATATGCCTGTACTCCCCCCTGGTCACTTGTTCCTGCTTCCATTGGCTGTGCATTTCCTTCCTATTCCTCAGTCTGAGGAGCAGGTTCTTGCTCAGCCATGACTGTTTCCTGCCTTCCCCACTTGATTTAGGGAACAGACAAATGCATAAATAAAAGAGATCATCTGTAGGAGGACTAAGATATTTTGAAAATAATATTTTGATATAACATATGTAGACTTTTTATAAAATTCTTTTTCTAGATTATTTCTGTTTAGGTTATAGCATTGCACACGGAGAAACTTGTGAAGGCAAAGCTGATAGTAGGATGACGAGAGATGTGGTACCAATGCCAAGTCTGTCATAATTGGTATGTAAAAGTCTTCTGCCATTTTGGTCAAATTATGTTTGTAAAATCATGAAGTTTTGCAGACCTAAAGAGTACTGCTGAGAAAAGTGATCAATACACACTAGTTCAGGCATTCTTGTCCTGCCCACACCCACCACACATCATTGTTTTATGATATCCCTTGGCAAAAGTGTTTGAAATCAGTCATCTCAAAAGTTTAGCATTGCGCCAAGTATATGTGTGCAAAATATGACCGTTTTGTCTAGTCTCAGTCAAGATCCATATTCACCAATGCATTTAACTCATTCATATTTTTCTGTGAAGAATATCTGCTAATAAAAATATATCTCTCTAAATTGGATGGATTTGAGGAGTGGAATGATAGATGGATAAGAAATTGGTTGGATGGTCACATCCAGAGGGTCATGTAAAGGACTCAGAGTCCCAATGTACATCAGTGACATGTGGTGCCCTCTGGGGTCTGTATTGGGACTGACCAGGTGGTGTTGCTAAAGAGAAGGAGACTGGGGCTTTAGTGATCAAAAACTGAGTGCTGGTTACAAAGTGACAAAACAAATCCGATGCCTGACAGAATTAAGAGGTATTATAAAGAAAAAGGATTATTCATTCTACTCAGCATTTTGTGGACTTTTGCTATGTTTTCATGCCACAGTTTTGAGACAACTCAGGAGATCATAGAGAACAGAACAAAGGATTAGAATCTTGGGAAAAAATAATAAAGGATTATAATCTTAGATTATAATATGAATTTAGAAATTATTATAGACAAAGCAACAGTAGAGAATACCCTAAGACATTTTAGAAAACTCCAACCAGATACAAAGAAAAATAAGTAGGCTCAGATATTTTAATCCTGAATATCTACAGTTTTTTTTACATGGAGCTGTGAGCAATCCTAAATCCAAAACAAAACACGACAAGGCTAGAATTCAGCAATTTTAACTTCAGCATCTGAAAGCCTAGACATCCAGTGTTAATCAGATGCCTTGAGTCCTTCTTCAGTCAAAGCAAATGCACAGTTCAATTCTCAGTCAAAGCAAAGACAGCAGTTCAGTCCACCAGATAATCACTATAAATCTCCCAGGTTCTTATTTCTCTTATTTGACTATCATAGAGACTTGGTGAGAGATTTGGACTAAAACCTAAATTAAGAGAGATTCAAAATTAAGAGAGATTGATTCTATTATAAAAAAACCAGCATATTGTATTGGTCAATCATCTAAATTTACTCAGATCTCAAGGGTGAAAGACAAATTAATGTTGCTTAGTATGCAACACCTACAGAAAGTAAATAGACTTTTAAGGGTTTGAAGATGCTAGGTATGAGCAGAGAAAAAATTAACTTTGGACTAGAAATATAAAGAGAGCTCAAAAGTGAAAAAAACCCAGCCCATTCAGTAGTGACCTGAGTACCTAACAGCAGAAATGTTTACTGGTAAGCAGCAAAACTTCTCTAAAGGAGGAATTTACTGAACATAAAGTGCATTTTTCTGTATTACCAAGATAATAAGCAGTTTTTAAATTAACACAATTAATGTGTCCTGTGGCCAAAATGTGTAAGGCTATTGTTCAAGACCTAAAGAGGCTGTGGCTATATGAATAGCTTTAATTAAATAAAACTGTGAAATAAATAATTTTAAAATAAATATGCTGATGTAAAATGTTGGATTTTGCTTTCCTGATGATGGAAGCAGATATGTTCATGCTGATTGGTAGAAGACATTTTAAAGAAGAGGCAGAGAATTTTAATTTTCATAAAAGGAATGCAGATCACTTCACTGTTTCTCCTTGAACTGTGCACCTTGCACTGAAACTCTGCAAACCTCCCATTACAGAGGTAAATGCTTCTGGAGGTCACCTTCATTAGAGCTACTCAGAGCAATATCAGGCCTTGATGTTTACTTATGGCAGTGGCTTTCTGTTCCTAATTCTGTCAACAGAAAACTAATCATAACTTCTCCCTGCTGTGGTTTAGGTTTGGTGCCCTCAAAGAGACTCTCCAAACCACACACCACTGTCTCTTGCTTCCCTTCACCTCCTGCTTCCTGCTGCAGTGGGATGGAGTTGGGAACTGGAGACACAAAAGGCAAAGGTTATGGGATGAGATAAGAACAATTTACTGGAAACAGAAATGAGATGAGACAATGAGCAGGAACAAAATACAACAATGACAGAGGGTATAAGAAAATAAACAAGTCCCATGGAAAAGAAAAAACCAAACCCAATAATAAACAATACTGGTCAGTTACCTCCACCATGTTTTCCTGGCCAGAGGGAACTCCTTCTCCCCAGGAGAGACTCCCCCAGCAATGACCTGAGCTTGTACAGAGTAAATTCCATGTCTCAGCTATGCCCTTCCTGGCTAGTGCAAAAAAATTACCCTTGTCCAGGTTCGAACTAGGACACTCTCAAAGGGAAGCTAAAGACCATCCTTGGTGTTACAAAGTAAATGCAAGGCATGGGAGAGCAGTGTATTCACTCATGTAGTTGTAGAATTGAATTTAGTGAATTGCCTGCTTTCTTCAGTTGAGACACTCTATCACTGGGAGTCTAAGCTTATTTATCTAGGTGATACAATTGGTCACATTTCAGACAACAAATTAAATTTTCAAAAGCTAAACCAAAAGTGTGTATCTCACTTCAGGGAAGCAATAACTGAAAACAGACATTCTTTGATTAGTACTAATACATGATATGATTTATAGATTAGTAGACCAACCATGTTCCATATCATTATTAAGTCCCCCATTAAAAATCAGCTGTAGAGTTGATACATCTCCTATTGATCAGAGCAGGAACAGTTTTCATCTTGCAGCAATTACTTTGTTTACTACTCTTTAGAGAGGAAACTCTAAACTGCCTGTGTGGTCAATATGTAAATAAACAATACCAAAAAAAATCTTGAATAAGTTTTCTGTAAAATAGTGAGAATGTTCAGAATGTCCTCAATCAGTTATGTTCACAGTTTTTTTCCAGATAAAAGAAGATACTTTTGCAAGAGGTTTTTTAGTGCCTGCCACATCTCCTTTACTCTATACTCTTCTACTTTCCACTGCCACGTATTTTTGTTCCAATTCTCTCAAAGACTTACTGTCTCAAAAGAAAACACAACTTTAAGACAAAAAAAAATTATCTTTCTGAACTTCTGCAGAAAATATTTTAGTGTGTGTAGATGCACTTGGAATGTGCAAAGAAAACTTGCTAAAATAAGGATTCTGTCTTTACATGCAGATGTGTGGAGCAACTACCTAAGGGAATAGAGACATGGCAGTTTATGCACTAAATGGTATTACTGAATACCATGTGCCTCTATTGACAAATCCTCATTACTCTCCACAGAATAGAGTATCCTTCCTAGTCTGTGTAGAGAGCAGAGAACAAAGGAGACAATAATGACCTGATGCCCAGGTACCCAGAAATTCATCCAAAATTAATCTGCCATTCCCGTAAAAGCTGTTTGTTCAAGGGCTGCTTGGCACCACTTACAAAAGCTCTATGAATGTGCTACTGGGACACCTGCGTTAACAGTTTAAATATTAACCGACTCCTATTTACTTTTGTTGTCTCCTTCATCACAGTGGAAACAAAGCAGCATGTGGTGTGTGCATACATGTGTGAGTTAAAGTTCAAGCTATACCTCAGGAAATGAAAAAAGCATTCAGCTTCACAGAACAGGTAGAAGCACAGCAGAGATTTATAGAGGATGGGATTGGTTACCTTGGAAACAGGTTTGAATTCTTTCATCAAACAACAAAATGCTCAGTGTTGACCTATTTCCAGCTGCTGTATGGATTTAAGGTGGAACTATATATGCAAAATTTTCAGAAAAAGGTCTTCCTATCAACATTGAATCTTTATTTACTGACTAAATGCATTACTTTGTCTCCTCTATACTTTAAAGACTTTGAAGTGAGAAAGGCATGTTTATGTCAGCTTAGTTGCCTTTATGTCAACATGCATACTTGAGAGCAGAAAAGCAAAAGTGAAGAAGGATGTCATCATCTCCTCAATAAGAATTCGTTTCCAACATATTTGAAGTACTTGTGAACACTTAAAAACATTTTGGTCAATGCATTATTTTCTTTAAAACAACTGTTTAATTAATATAGGTAAAAATGTTTGTGAAACTGCTACTCCATGTCCCATTACAAAACTTTAAACTACAGACAGAGTTCCTGAGGTAAGTGCAGATGTTTAGCTGTATTTTATCTTCCACCATCTCACCTCCAAAGTTTTGTTTTATTTTTGTGAGAACTGACATTTTACATTACATTTTTTTATGAAGCCTAATACAACTGGCAGTCAGATCTGTGAAGACCTTGAATGCACTGCATTAACAGCAGAAGGGTAACTGCAACTAAATCAATCTACCTTTCTCATCATATTTTATTAAACTTCAGGATATAGGAAAATGAAAAAACAAAGAAACATTAATGTAGGGTTCATAAACACACAAATACAGACAGAGAGCATGTGTACAGCATCATATGTTACTAATTTAGGGAAAGTCCTAGGTAGTCTGGATGTCTAAATAATACCATGCAATGCAACATCACAAAGGGACATGACATCTAATCCAAGAAGCAGTCAGATTGCCTGCCTGGTGTGTATGCCAATTATCTGGGTGTATTTATACTATATTCCTTGGCATCATGGAAAGCCCAGCTTTTCCAAGCAAGGCAAGGAGCAGAAAGAAAGCAAATCAAAAGAACTCACCAAATTAAATTCAACCGGACCTGTTGAGTGAAGAAAATAATTGCAAACTGCATAACGTTACTTCATGTCATTGTATCTAATGATAATGTAATCTTAAGAGCCATTGTTAAGGCCATTTCACGTATCATATTTTCTGAAGCCATACATTTTTTAGTAATTTCCAGTGACAGCAGATGGATTTGTTTGTGGTAGGGTATGTTTCTTCCTAGGTTATATTTTTGCATATTCTCTTTAAAAATATCATAAACCTCAGCATTTCCTTCTAAATACTTGCTCTCGAGATTGTGATATTACATGAATTTTTTTTAAAAAAGGAGATATTTTGGCTGTCAAGGTAAACATCTAAAAACATTTTAAATGCATAAAAAGGTATGTCTGAACCTCAGCCTGTGGAAACAAAGCAAAACCGAGTCCTTTGCAAGCCACACAATCCCATTCACCAAAAAGTGTTTCCGGATTTAAGAGAGGACAAAATATTTATTTCACCCTCTTATTTCACACCTACCCTTCTCCCCTTTTCCCTTCAGATCTTACTTGGGTACCAATATTGTTTTGGAGGTATAAAGATTCTCAGACAGACTAAATTTAATTTTTTTTTTTCAGTTTGGCCACGGAATCAGAACTTCCCCAGCCCAGTGATGTATCCAGCTGCTGGTCTAATAGGATGTGCTCACTATCTGTGTACAGGGACCCACCTGCTTTAAAACACTGGGCATGTATCTGGCAGAGCACAGCTTAAAGTTATTATCAGAGCATTAATTTCTTTGTCCTTCTTAAGTGTGCACTGGGTTCAGACCAGATAATTATTAACGCTCTTACAAAAGGGTTGGAAAATCCATCATAAAAATAATTCATATGGATAAAGTGTCAACAGTTAGGCTATAATCTCTTTGCAGTTCATAATGTCCCAAAGTTCAGTGGCCTGCTTTTCCTGTTATATATTGATATATAAGCATAAGTACTATATTTTAGAGCCCTCATTCTTATATGCTTCTATTACTCTAATTAAATCTGTCTCCATGAAGATTAACACTTTCTTTCCTAGGACATCTGTCAATGGTGCATGAATTTTATGTAAAACAGATTTTTTTTTCGTGTTCTAAACTCATTCTTCCCTAGACTATTTTTTTTCTTTTTTTTTTTTTTTGTTCATAGCTCAGTACAGATCAGCAACATCAAAAATCATGCTGAAATATATCAGTGAAAAGTGATACTGCACAGGCTGCACATCAAAAGTAGAGTTGCTCAAGCTGAAGAGATGAAACCCAATTCTAGATAATGAAAAATGGTGTTCCACTGCTAATTTTCCAAGTACTCCTTTAACAGTCATGCGTATTTCCAAATAACAATAAAGAGCTCTGGATGCATTCCTTGCACCATTCGCATCACACTCACTCACAACAGTGAGGTATAGCCAAAAAAATTTAACAGTATTAATGCTGATCTACAAATTACCTAAGTCTTAAGCTTGTGGAAGGATTGTGGCGACGTACTTTTGATCACCATGAAAAGTAACATGCTGGCTGTAGTTTTTCTAGATGCTTTAAAACCCGGTGTCTCCCTCATTAATGTGTGTAAGACACCAAATGTTGGGATGTGCTTTGCTTGACACACTCTCCAATGTTTGCTGTGTTCCTAGCTTATAATACATCTGCTAGCTGTTCACTGTTGCATACACATGATTACATGTTGTGGTTAAATAAATGAACATTCACTGTTGCTGCAATGAATTAATACATGAAGGAAAGGAATAAATATCTGCAGAAAGAAACAGGCTCAGCTCCACTGTATTTTGTTTTTCTTTTTCATCTCCACACTTCTATATGTTAGGATGCACATATTTTGACTTTTTTTTCTCTGAACATTACATTTTTCCTTATAATTTTTCTGGAATTTGTCTAAACCTTGATTTATTCTTGAGCCTCATTCTGTGGAGGTCTAAAGTTCTGGTGGTAGCATCAAGGATGCTGCCAGGAAGCTTGGCCAGTCCTGGCATTGCCCTGGCTAAGCAGAAAAACTCTTGTGACTTCTAAATACAACAACTTGCGCTGGCTTTAAATTGCCCCTGGCCTACAGGCTGAGCAGCACTGCCCTTTTGCATCACAGTGAAAAGAAGGTGCACAAATGCACAAAATGTACACCGCTTGTCAGCCATCCATGGGGACATGGGAGTTTCACAAAATGAGGAGGGTCTGGAATGAGAACAGGCAGCGCTGCTGCCCTGATGAAAGCCCACCAGATCAACTTCATGTCTCAATTCTCTTTCTTCAAAAGAGTGATTCTTACTATTTTTTCCCCATCTTTCTTAAGTAGAGTTCTCACTATTCACACTCTTAACACACATGCCACACCTCACCCTCATTGTTTAGACATTTAATTTGGGCCTCTTATTTTGCAGTCAGGGTTTTTGCTTCTTGATTATGTAGCCATCTTCCCAAAAGCCAGAGCCCAACCAAACAATCTCCATCCACCAAATATCCTGATTTACAACTTTATGTGAACAGAAATTAATCAGAAAAAAGCCACAACAAAATAGTCACCTGATGTAACAGCAAAGATTCCATCTCAATTTTTTCATGTCTTTTGCTTCCCCTTACCCCACCCCCATTTCCCCCTGCTTTAGATGCTAGGCAAAACCAGAGGGCATTCTCAGAAGAATTCATTGCTGAGGCTCAGAAGCAAGTGACATACTTCATGGTAAGGTAGGTACAGAGTCTTTACAGAAATTGTCTCATTTCCTTAGTTTCCTGAGTTTTTTTATGAATAGAGAATTCAGTTAAAAATAACAAGTCATGAAATGGCAATCAAAGGAAATGCTACAAATGCTGATTAAAGGCTAATTATTAAATAAGCAATACTTCAAGCATTCACATTTTTCAAGCACCCAATTAAGAAGGATTGGTTGATTCCGTCCTTGATGACCTCAGTTATAGCCGAAAAAGTAAAAGCAAAAGATATCTAAGACCTGATTTTTAACAGTGTGGAGGACTTCAGCTCTCTCTACACCAGATTTTTATGTTTATGGAACTGGCCATGACTATGAAAAAGAAAAAATAAGAAAAGAGCAACCATTGTAATGAATCAATGGTTTTCAATTAAGTCAACCTAGGAAAGTGTGACAATGCATTCAGCATAAACAAAAAGTTCCAAAAACAATACAATAAAAAATGAAGGTTATGAAATCTGTATTGAATGACTGACTTAATAATGCTGAAACGTGAATCCAAACATTCTTGTTAAGTACTTCCCTTCCCAGGATTCTGATGCAGAGTGCACTGAGTTTTTTGTTGAAATATTACCACATAAGAAAGCAGTATCACTTTTCTGAGAGTTTTTATTTAATAGTAATATGAGTAATCCCTAATAAAAAAACTTAGATATATTGAAATATCAAAATAGTTACATTTTCATGCAATTCATATCCTTATGGATTTTACTGCTAGAAACTTATTCTTTTTTTGTAAAATTGAGATCAAATTTTTAGTCCAGGTCAGTCCACATCTTGACTCTGCTGGACTATTAAAAAGGTGAATAAGCATAGGAAATATGGAAACATACTATACATATATATACAGAACATGGTAACCATTTGAGAATTCTACTAAACAAGAATGAGTCTACATTTTAATTTGCCTTGACAAGTCTTGCAGCTTGTAAAGCTTAATTTTTGTCCATTTTCTCCAATTCTTTATTAAAGAAATCTATAAACTGGTCACAATATACTGTATATTGGTGAGAATGCTGCACGCCAGAAGACTTTTGCCTTTACAAAAGCAAAAGTCACTTGCAGGAAATAAAGTTGTGACAGGGATCTGTGCAATCTGTGGGGTGCTACAATAGCATCTTAATCCAACATGTGCATACAGCGCAACTTCACACTTCAAACCAGTGCCTCAGCTCTTCCTAGCTGGCTGGGCTGCAACAGAAGCTAGCAAGCTCTGTCTGTGCTTGGGGAATAAGGCAGCTCCAGATGAGGAAGCTTTAGTCTGGAAACAATAAAAGCAGACTTAACTTTTCATTGTATGGGACAATGGGCTAGAGAAGACAGTGTCCAGCTGTCCTCACTTTTCACACCTCTTGGAAATATAAACTGCACTAAACTACATACTATTTAACACAAGCCTTTGAGCTCATCACACTTCAATAACTCGTGGGATGAACTTGAGACTGCTACTTCAGAGTAGTGTGGGTTATTATTATCCAGGGAGAAGAGCTGACAATGTTCTCACAGCAGGGAGCTGTCCATACAAGTGGGGATAGCTGTGTTTTTCCAAGCCATCCCTGCACTTCTGGGATAACACAGTTCTCTGTTTTTGGAGCTGAGCGTGCTTTGAAAGTGCCTACTGTCTGACAGTGCTGAGGGAACGATTTTGTGGAGAAAGGACTGTCAGCTTTTGCATTGTGGTATGAATATACCAGGTCAATATTAAACACTCTAGTTTGGTTTTTTGTTGCATTGTTTTCAAGATAACCTTTGCAGTCAGAAAAGTAAACTTCAGCAATTTATTGTAAAAAAATTAGACTGAAATGCAAAAAAACTGAACCAGAAACTTTCCAGCAATACATGTGTTCACAAGTGGGCTCTGGCAGACTCTTAAGTGAAAACAGAACAATTTCAAGACTTGCTTAAATATATTTTACAAATCTATGTGTACTTTATGAAGTGTCCACAGTCTTCAGCATTCTTCTTCCTGGCAAAAGCCTTTTCTCTTCCTCCTTTGCCCCTTCCTACAAAGTCTTTCACCAGTTAAGTGAGGAGGGGATAAACCCCATTTTTAGAAGATACTTCTCAAGAAGATGTTGATGTTCTGGACTCAGGAGAAAAACTAACCAACAAAAACAAAGGATATGGAAGACAGGAAGAAGACAGTGAAAAATTATTTTTAAAATGATGCATAGAGACTAAGGAGAGAAATTAGCATGAGGGGATGTATGAATCAACCATAGATTAATAACAGAAATAGCAAACAAAGACAAACTTCTAGCAACCATTCCAGTGATTTTAGTGTGTGAGCCCTCCTGCATCATCCCAGTCACAGCGGGTGCTCAAGCTGCCTCATTCCACAGCTCTCACTCAACTCCTGATTGATGGCATTTTCTGCTTCCCACAGGTCCCTGCAATATCTCTCACAGATCTGTTATACCCACTTCACTGCAAGTACTGTGGCCCTCAGCAAGGGTTTCTGCCCTTCATCTGCTGCAGGATCTGATTTGAAGAAAGCTCTGAAGGATGTCTGATTGCATTCTCTACAAAAAAACGTATCTACTCTTCATCATAACTACCCCTCTGGACAAACAGCTTTGCTTCTTCTTGGCTGACTTAGAGGACCTATTTCTTTTTTCTGAATCCTTCTTTAAAAACTTCCTTTCTGTTCATTTGGGATTTTGCCATTTTCTCCAAAAAGGAGACAGGGCCTCAGACCATTCACTTTCTCTGTCTGCACTCTCTTTTTGCTGAGATCAGCAAAAGACCAGCATCACATTTTGGAACCTTAAAGAGAACCACAGTTTTGTCACTCTCTTCCACAGTTCCCTTTTTCCTCCTGGGATACTTCAAATAAAGCTGACAGGACAGCTCTTGTAAGTTCTGAATAGATTTTCCTTGTATGATTTTATTGGGAAAGAGAGAATAGAACTGGAATTAAAATAAATTCAGCTTTAGCTCAAAGCTTGCAGTTTAGATAGTCTCATAAAGCACCTTGTAATTTATCCCAAACTGCTTGAAAATATGAGTTCTGAGAGTTCTCTCTCTTGGAAAACTAAAATTGAAGACACTATTTAAAGTTTAAAATCTTAACTTAAATGTGAGAAAAAGATTAGGTTCTGGATTTTTAATAGTCCACTGAATTGGAAGAGTGGTTTACTATGGTAGACACTATGAAAAACCCTTTGACAACCTCAGATAAATGCAGACTTCCCCTCTAGCCATCATACCCTTGCTTTTGTTTATACAGCTAAGCTGTGACTGCAGTAACTAACTCAGTAGAGTTTCCATGGAGACTGGAAAGTCATTTTAAACACCCATGACTTTCAGAATATAAATCTCTCTTAACAGATATTGTATGAATTGCTAGAGGCAACATTTCCTAATCATTCTTAGTTACTTCTGTATATTTTGTAATCTACTCACTCAAGTACATACATCGACAACAAAATTCTGAGATTATCAAAACCAAATAAGTATTTTTATTTAAATGAACTACCAATACTGATTTTCCTTGATCTATGAAGTGTCTTTAAATCTGCTTAGAATTATAACTTTAACTTCTATGCAAAGAATTGAGCATTTGTATTTTAAAAGCTCAGAAAATACACAGATTAAAAAGGCTGTACTAAATAAGTAGAGAGGCTAAAATGGCTAATTTCAATTTGTGCATCTAAAAATACAATACAAAAATGATAGTTACTATTTCTCTCAACTTTACCACAGCTTACATAAACAATTTTAATATATGTTTGGTTTTTTTTGGTTTTTTTTTTGTTTTGTTTTGTTTTGTTTTGTTTTGTTCTTTTGTTGTTTTTTTTTTTTTTAATTGTAGGTGCAGGTTTCTTGTCATTGAGTCTTAATGGTGTGTTTGCTGATCCTTTCCAAGCAAGCAAAACCAAAAGGACTGATACTAAATATTACATCAAAGGAAGGTTTGCATTGCTGCCCATTCTGGCTGGTTCATATTTTGTTCTCTCCCTGCTCCCAGAGGCTATAACACTCAGCTCTGTTATACTGAAAGGACTAATGCTAAATATAACATCAAAGGAAGGTTTGCATCCCCATCCAATCTGCCTAGCTCATATTTTGCTCTCTCCCCTTCTCCCAGAGGCTGCAACAGTCAGTTTGCTACTTCCTTGCTTGTAGCAAGTGAGCTGTAATACACAGGCTCCTCTCACTGACCAGCAAAAGAAACTGCTAGAGTCTTATTCTTTCTTCAGAATTGTTTTGAAGCAGAATTTTCTTCATGTTTTTTCTTTATTTTTATTTCTTTAGCACACTTTGCCTCTGATATTGTATACACACATCTAAGTAAGAATTGCACGTGTTCAATTAATATAGGTTTGCTACAGTGTTTTTCCCTCCTGGAACAATAGGAAAAAACAAACACCTCATGTGACAGACACTAGTTTTCTTCCTTAGCATACATCTAAATGGCCCGTTTTAAAAAACAAAACTGGGGATATCATGCAGATATAGAAAAACTGAAGATGTAATGCAGATTTGTCTGCCAAATTGGGCTTGAAACCAGTTTTGCCAGTATTACGGTTTTTCAAAGGAGCTGTTCCGTATGAATTGCTTTTTAATTGATATCACACTTTCTTTTCACTTGCTGTGAACAAAGCACTGTAAATAGAGATGTATCGTATGAGTGGGAGAATGCAATTGAAGATAAAGAAAATTGATTTATTCTTCCCCTTGGAGTGCTTCATGATATGAACTTATGACAGAGCATGTTTGCTTCAAGTAGAGACGAGTGAAGGCCTTAGGAAAGCCTTCCCTGCTACGAACATTGGGCAGCTACAGCTTTTCTCATGTTTTCATGCGGGAATCAACTTTTAGTTTGATTTTTTAAAATCCCAATGGTATCAAGAAAGAAGAAAGGATAAAGTCACTACCGTCCTTGGTAGAGTTAAAACTAAACTGCTGTGCAGCCGTATTTGGTTTTCCACACTTTCCTTGCTGTTTCCCTGAGCTGTGCACAGACCAACGCCTTCTACTTCCCTCTCCACAATTTAAATGAAACCATATCCCCTACTCCAATGAAACTACAGCTCTTAATCTCCTGCTGAAGCAATGATGTACAGATTAAACACTTGATACATGTTACCACTGAGCTGTCACTGCCTGACCCCTTGGATGGTCATTCCTAAATTGCTGAAGCAATGTATGCTGTGTCTAATCTCAACTGCATAACTTTGTAAAATAATTTGTAAACAGAATTGAGCACTGCAGTGTGATATCCAAGTACAGATCAGGCAATTAAGTATTGGAAACACTGTTATCCCAGACTCTCCCTGGGATATCTCAGGTTGGTCACACGTGTCTTTGGTGCTGCATTATTTCCCGAAGGCAACGGCAATATATTCAGCCACTGAGGTGGTCCTCAGTTGATTGGTGGCCAGAACAGAGAAGGATTAAAGCAGAAAGACAGTCTCTTCTCTGGTCCCTGTGGGGAGTTTGTGACCTTCAAGGTGAAGTTTTTATTGCTAATTCTGCAAGTGTATCTCACAATATCTGGATAAATTCAGTGCTGTTTAAGTATATTTTCTGCTAAAGTACATTTAATAAAGATCCAAAATCTTGGCTCAAATAGCAGGCAGGTTTTTCTGTTCTACTTAAAGAGACTGTAATGCCTCCTGTATTGTGGGCAATATGAGCAAGCAGGTAGAAGTAGAAACTCTAATATGGATTAAAAAGATCTTTTCCCTTCCTTTTCCTTATTTTATAAGGACTTTATGTTCATAAATCTACCAAATCAGAAATGTTCATTTGTCTTTAACATGCTGTCACCAGACAGTAAGAGGAAAGACAAGTTCTTTTAGGGATTGTTAGCAGAATGATGATGGTACTAAACTGTAGTTACAATTAAAGTTTATTTTCTTAATATTTTCTAGCTAAGACTTTTATTATTAGCATAACAGCACAAAAATGGGATTGGGAAAAAAATAGACTTTAAAAAATGGTTGAAAACCTTTATCATTAAGTATTCACTACAAATGCCTTAGTTTAATGGTCAAGGCCTTGCAGTGTTCTGATGAAAGACAACCTAAATCACCTAAATAGCATTTGGATGTGCTTTGAAAATAACCACTACCAGCAGGTTACATTGCTGTGTCACTTTGCAGTTTACGTGCCAATGTAAGAACATTGATGGCACTTTTTGACCAAGGGATCAATTTCAATAAAACTTGTTGTACTCCCCCCCACACAGACTGTACCTCATATAGATAATACACTTGCACAACTGCCAAGGCTTTACACTCAAAACAGGGCATCTTGAAATCATGAGCAGAGGAAAGGAGGGGAGAGGGGAGCAGAGGCGGGAAAGTTCATGAGAGAGAAGGACTCAGTTAAACTTCATAGTGCCCACAAAGTTGTGCGCTGCTTTACTGCTGACTCACACAGTGTAGTTTTTTTGACATTTTGAACAAACATCATCCAGATTGCATGAATGAAACTGCGGCCTTAATGCTACTGAGATATCCCAACACATAGCAGATACCTGCAAAATTGAAACCCCAAAGGAGCAGCTCTATCAGCTGATACCTTGGGATTTTAGCTTTTATATTTTTCATATATATGTAATCCTGTAATTCTTTACTGTGTAACTCTAAACTGTATAAACATATGCAGTACTAGCTACTGTCTTCACATTTTGGTCAGACAAAACAGTTCCTCTCTAGGCCTGAGAATCAAGGATACCTTACTATCTCAGGCCCTGAGAAATGTAAAGAAAAATGAGTAGAGGTAAATGACTCCAAAGTTGTAGTTGGAAAATTAACCCCCGATGTGCAAATGAACCAAACTTATAAAAGTCTGAGAACTTGTGACCTGTCATCCATTTTTGGGTGTAGCCCCTGGGAGGGGCTTTGTCTGCCTGAAATGCATCTGAAGGCCCTTTCATAAATATAACCACTCTTTATTTCCTAATTTTGTCTAACATCTGTTTTTAAGTAAGCCCATCAAGGCATCACAGCAAATCTCAAGCTTTGACTGTGATACAGGGATCATGATATTCTTCTGAAGTTAAGAGTAACAGATTCAGAATATTAGAATATCGAGGAAAGTGAATAATCTGCAGCTTCAGATGCGAGTGGAAATTGTTCAGGGGCATTACTAAGTCACTGATTGGATTCGTGTTGTTGGCTGGCAGCAGAGTTTTCATTTGGGAATGCTGAGCAACAGTGTAACTCTGTCAACATACAGTTACGGGGAGATAAGAGTGTATTACTTACTGCTCAGCCAATAAAAACTATAATTGCCTCAAGATTGTATGACTTTTATTACTAACAAAAATAAACACTGTGAGTTGATTATAATATACTAGGGTTAGTTTCTTTTAATATTGGCAGTGTGTAACTATAAAATGGACTGACTTGCTAAATATTAGACTCAGCTTTTCATATATCTATAGCATATTGTTATATTTTACCATCCCTAAGTTTGTTTGTCTTTCTGATAGACTCCAGCAGCTCACCACCAGCCAGTCAGAGGTATTTTCCACTTTAACCTTTAAAAAAATAAAAGCATTATCATAGGAAAAAACAGATAAAACTGCAAAACTCATTAAGAGTACCTTAGCATAATCTAATGGATAGAAGTTCAGCACAGCAGCATTTAGATGCTTATCTGATCATCTGGTTTGCTTTTATCTACCTCAGTGTAGCCCTTAGTGATCACATCTGAATAAGAGCAGGATGTGGAACAGATTGGAAGACACCTCCTTTATTGAACAACAGTTCTCTGAATGGCCGAGTATTCATGCTGCCCCATCAACAGCACAATAAATCTCCACTGTGAAATTTCCAGTCCAACAAAGCAAGGTTATGGGGGTAGTTAAGCCAGAGCTCTCCTCTTGCCAGATGTAGGTAGGAGCAAGACTTAATTTGCTAGTTTGTCACGTTTTCTCAGATAAAAGATGCTGGTCATTTCATATCAGACAGGCCACCGCATTTCTATGACTGAGGAAATGGGTCCCAGGAAAAGAGTGATGCAGCCTTCCTTACCACAGACCAGGTGTATCAAGAAGAGAAGAAATCAATCCCCAGAACTGCAGCTCTTATCTGCAGGGGTGGCAGCTGTAGAGAAGGTGCAGCCACACACATGATATAGCTGCCAATCTGCAGCTGGTGCTAACAAGGAGGCTGCAATGTGGTGGTAATAGCTCATGTCTAGTTCTGGCCAACAGCTGTCCTAATCTACTAGCATGTCATCTGATATATATAGATATAGATACATAAAAAGTTATTCAAGCCAGTTAGGTCCAGTGGAAGTCAAGAGTGACTTAATCCTGAGGCATGTTATTGTGACAAGCTACACCAAGGAGCTGCACTCACCAGTTGATGACTGAGTAGGACCTGGGTGTGTGATTGCTGTCAGTGACTTACTGACTGTACTGCCTGAGCTCAGATTAGCGGGAAGGGAAAGATATAGTACACCCTGAGGGACTCTGTCAGTATTTTTTCCTCTTTCTTATTAGACTTCCCACTGGCAGCATTAGTAGGGTTTGATGCAGCTGAGGACAGCTGAATACTGGGTGGCTGCCTAGAATCTACAAAAAATGTCACATCTGCAGTGAAGGAGGTTCAAGGGAGTGGTGGAAAACCTTCTGCAGAAGCCCTTAGTCCTACAACAAAATGAATGAAAGGAGCAAGTGCGAGTAAGAGCCAATAGGCAGAAAAAAATTCTGTTCCACAAACATGTTTCTTTCTATGGTTTAAGGACATAAAGATAAGAAAGAATGAAAAATGCCACGAAACTTATCTGTCTTTCCTGATTAACTATAATAATGCATGAATTAGTTTTTGCACAGTAAACCCACAGAAAACATTTTCGCATGAGGTTTGTACTTTTAAGTCAAAGGTTTAATATTTTCAAGACACAAACCACTTTGATAATTATTTGCATAAATTTCTATTTGTAACATGCATATTTAAATTCAGGGTTTAGTAGGAAGAAAAATATAAATGTCTTCATCAAAGCCGTGTAGTTCAGGCTAGTGCAATGCTCAATCCTAATATCAAATGTTATCAAGAAAAGCCTTTAGAAATACAGGTATATGTTTGTCCTTTTTCATGGAGTTTTCCTAATGCCATGCATTGGCAATGACAGTGATAAGAGACGTTAATACTTTAAAGCATCGACAAAACTTTGAGTCAATAGTGCCCTGACAGCCAGAGGGACCCACCGTCTCCTGGGGGCATCAGGGACAGCATTGCCAGCTGGGCAAGGGAGGGGATTGTCCTGCTCTGCTCTGGGCTGGGGCAGCCTCACCTCAAGTGCTGGGAGCCACAACGTAAGACAGATATGAAGCAATTAGAGAACATTCAAAGGAGGGACAAGACGGTGAAAGTCTGGAAGTGAAGCCACTGAGGAGCCGCTGAGATCACTTGGTCTGTTCAGCCTGGAGGAGACTGAGGGGAGACCTCACTGTGGTCTTCAGCATCTTCATGAGGGGAAGCGGAGGGACAGACACTGACATATTCACCACTGTCACCAGTAACAGGACCCAAGGAAACATCATGAAACTTAGTCAGGGGAAGTTCAGTTTATCAGGAATAGGTTCTTCAACCAGAGGGTGGCTGGGCTCTGGAACAGGATCCCTGGGTAAGTGGTCACAGCACCAAGCCTGACAGAATTTAAGTGTTTGGACAATGCTGTCAGGGTGTTATTCTTGGGGTATCCTGCACAGGGCCAGGAGCTGGACTTGATGATCCTGAGGGGTTTTTTCCAACTCAACATATTCTATGATTCTATGACTTTATGAAACATTTTGGATGATACAATGTTTTTTGTTGGTCTATCATGAGTGATCTTCTGAAAATTACAGAACCATTAAAAAACCCAAATTATCTATTTGCAACTTTTTCTCTCCTTTCCATACTAAATACATGCTTCTTTTCTCTTTCAGGAAAATTCAGTTTTAGTATATGTTACTCCTCAAATATCCAGGGCTATGCCCTGCCCTTCAGTTTGAAATGTGGGAATGTTTTTCTTTAATATGTTGGGAGAAACATTGTGGAAGACATTGGAGTGGGTCTTCAAACTGGAAAGCATGTAGGCCAGTTTGAGTTAGCACCAATTTTGCATTTGTGAGACAAAATTTGATGACAGACTTTTGAGGGAAAGGATAAGATGTCATCTCAGAGAACTGCTTCATGTATGCAACTTCCTACAACAGGAATTCTGTAGCAAACGATGGGTGAAAAATGGCCAAGCAAACTGACCGGGAATACAGAGTTTTAGAACATATTTGTTCCACCAAGAATAACTTTTTCACAATTTTTAATAGTATTTTTAAATTAGAAAATTTCTTCTTCAGAAAACGCATCCAGTTTTTCACTGGTCTTTGTCCTTCTTATAGTAAGAATGAAGATAAAAAGTGAAAAGAATTTTAGAGTTATTTTTTGCATAACAAAAGTACATTTTCAATAGTAAGAATTGAAAGAGAAAATGGTAAATTTCACGTAGTTGCAACTAGTATCAATACTTCAAACTGCAAAATGCATTTCTGTTTCTTATATTTCAGTCCATAAATAACACCATTTCTTTTTCCCTTTATCCATGGTGCAGAAGAAAGACTTAGAAAGAAATGAAAGGACAATATCAAACTGTGATAAATTTCACTCTTTTTTTCCACAGCATATAATTTGCATGTGTTTTGTTTTAAGAAGGAGAATGACATGAAGCTATCTACCAGCATGCATCTCCTTGCTCCTCAGTGGCTGAAAACTACAAATATGTCAAAAGAAACTGGAAGGAATCTGTTTAAATACATGTTGGTATCAAGCACAAGTTATTATATATATGTGTGTATGTGTGTGTGTGTGTATAATACATGTTATATATGTATTTAACAAACAGTCTGCTCCATCAGAGTGTCTTTCCAGCTGGCTCTCAGCTGCGTGGCTGCACTGAGGTTGCTGCCAGCCCCACAGCAGACACTCAGACTGTGCGTGGGTCACCAGTGGGCACAGTGTCCCCAGGGACAGGGCTCCTGAGGACGCGCGTGGGCAATGACACACACGGCACGTGTCTGCCCTCCGTGCCACAGGGCCCCATCAGCTGCTGCATGACAGCTCATGTGCTTTGGCAAAGAGAGATGGAAGCTAAATTTGCCTAGAGGCACTTTCCAGATTTGTTCCCTGGTATACAGCATATAATGGATTTTTCTTAAATGATAGAATTAGGTTCAGTTTCAAGAGGTAAAAGAAAAATAGCCTGTCTGTAGGGCAAAAGTGTGTTAAGCTTAAATATTAGACTGAACTTTTAGATGTGGAAGCAAGAAGGTATGAACATATGCCCTTTAGAAATGTGTGCAGCAGTGACAACATTAACTTAATGGCTTAGTTTGCTCTGAGAACTCCTTACATTTGCCCATATTTTGCTAACTTCCTCTTCAGTTGGGCTTTTCTTTTCCCTCAATGACTATCAAAAAAATGTCATCGTATCTCCCATTACAAGACATAACAGAATACATAAAAGCCCAATCCCTAGTGCACTGTAGCTGTAGCTGCCTGTTGAGGTGGCAGTTGAGGTATTGAATGGACAGAAAAAGTTCAAAGAAATGGAAGAATATTTTCAAATATGTTGTTGCAGAATGACAGCTATTACTGACGTATCTAGTAAATCCAGTAGCAAAATGCCATGTGAAAGTGAAAACTTTTGTATTTTTCATGCCTTAATTCTCAATGTTATCTTGAATTGATAGTATCATTGACTCTTTTTAAAGTTCTACTTTTAAACCATCTAAAATGATACCCTGAATAATTTCATCAAGACATGTATATCACAAGAACACTCCCATTCCCCCTCCTCCCCCCCCATATTTCTAGTAATGGCTGAAGTAATATTGCACAGCTCAGGATGTGCTCCGGTCTTGTCTTCTGACATTCCTGTAGTCTTTGCCTAGACCCACTTCCCAACAGCTACCTCCCGTGGGTTACAGGCACACATGAAGAAGGCACTATCAGTATTTAATTCTGTTTTTAATTTGAAACTAAACTAGGTTTCATGCTGTTCTGAGTATATTGGTTGGTACTAAACTCTGCAAATTATTTCTAACTGCAGAAGTAAACAGAGTGTGATAAAGTTCTTAAAATCACAAATTTTCTGCTGTGAACTGAGGCTCTGTCACCTCATGAAATAGCATCTTCTGACAGATGATTTCTTCTCAAAGATGATGATCTTGAGCAGTCTGCAGCAGGGCAGAAGGGGGCAGTTAAAATGACACCTTAGAAAAAGTAAAGAAGAAAAGGAAAGAGAAGTATCTTTCATGGAAGATCCGCTGAATTTTTTAAGAAGATGTGTAACCATCTTTCCAACAGGGACATTAAAAAACATCCATCATGTAATCTTTCACAAATGTTATATTTTTTAAAGAGTGAGAGTAATCAAAGTGTTTCCTAGCATATTGTCCTCCCTGCTCCCATAGACCTAGGCAAAAATGGAGGAAAAGCTGATTTTGTAGACCTTGACAGGTTCACAAAACATAGATCATGAATAGCTCAAAGCCTCTTAGACTCCCTCAGCCTTACGTGTTTCCTTAGTAAGTAACCCTGAATCTGAGACTTCAGCAATGCAGAATTCTCAGATTTTGACTTCATGTACAAGGGAGCACTCCACAGGAGTGTCTTCAGCAGTCACCAGACAGTGATAAAGATATTGCTGGACAAATATTTGTAGTTGGGATGTTTTCAGGTGCAGAGGAAGAACTTAAAGTGAGTGTAAAAAACAATGTGCCATGTGCTCTATCCCATGCAGCCTTCAGACCTAGAAAAGTTTCACAACTAAGGTTTTAACCTGGAACATAAAATTTCAGCCTTTTAAATAATGTTTTAGATACCTGCTGTTTCTGACCTAGATGAGATACTGCATTAGAAACATGCTGAGTATAAGGATATTTCAATTCCTTCCAATTCAGTCATTAGATCTCTAGAAAAGTATTTGTAAAAACAGGTTTAGCTTCAACTCAGAGACATTTATTTCCCTGGAATTTCCACAGAACTCAGCATATTGAGTTGGTACCACTTGCAAATACAATACAAAGCCTTCATCCTCTCCTTTCTAACATAAGGGACAACTGCCATTAAGGCCACAATTTATGTTGCTTGAAACACGAGGATGAAAAGGGGCATAACACCTTCTAGTGAAATGTATAGAGGTAAAAGGCTAACAAATGTAGATGCTACAGGTGATAGTATAAAACGGGGATTAATGCAAGCAGTGTGACCTTACAGCTGAATTAAAAAGTATGCATTGAGGTGGCATCGAGCCACTATCAACATTCACCTATTTCCCCTTCAAATCTAATTAGAAGGAATTTCTAAAGAAAATAGATCCCACTAGGCCAGTTTCTTGAAACATGTGGATGCTGTCTTAAGAATTCAGCTAAATGGGAAGTTTTGGTTATTTGGTTATACCCTTTTTCTACTTTAAAACTCAGGCAAGCTGAAAATTATGCCCTACAACTGATTCCTACTCAAAAGAAATAAATCTACTCCCAAAACCTTCATCTTTTTAGGATGGCATGACTAAAGCCCATCAAGCTATTTCAAGGTACACATCTTGCAGCGTTAGCTGCACTGCTGAAAGAAAAAGCCTCTTAGTAAAGGCAGCTTCAGACCCTAGGGAGAGTTCCATAGGAGAACTGCTGAGTCAAAGCATGTTTGATTTGTTGTTTTTGCTGGCAGACAGACTTTCAGCATAAATCCACTCTCTCTGAATTCTTGGCTCCATATTGCATATATAGGTGCTAATAGATTTAGATAAAATTATGGATACTGATTTTTTTTAATGTAAAATGTTAATAGTAACATTGGATATAGAATTTTTCACAGCTGAATAGATTTATGCTGACTTAGATATGACATCTAGAGGTACAGATATTATTCATCTATATCTGAAGTTAAAAAGGAGAAAGGTCAGTCATATTTCAGGCTGTAAAAAATACCTTTTAATATAAAAAATCACCTCAACACATATTTTAAACCAAAGTCCTTTATCCAAATCTAAAAGGTACCTGTAGATTCATTGGCCTGACTGCAGTGCAGTTTCTAGAACAAGTCCTGAAGCTAATGTGATATGATTTGAGCTTGAATTTGACCTGTTGTGCATGTGTATGAAATGGCACTTCTGCTTAGAGAAGCACATTTATCACAGACAAAAGCACTTTCAGCCCCAAAAGGACTTAAAAGCTTTTGCTCTCCTCCTGTAACTTTCAGAAAGACACAGACACCTGCACATAGCCATGCTTGCTTTTCCACAGCATTGGTAACTGTCATTTTTCTTTAACTTTTTTCACATTCAGAAGCAAGCTGTAGTTTTGCGATTACTATCAAATTTGAAGCCAGAGCTGATCAAAATTAATTATGAGCTGTGAGATGGGAGTAAGAAAAAAAAGGAAGAACAGCAGAACAGCAACTGGGCTTATGACATTAAAAATACAAATAAGAGGCAAATCTATGTGTCATCCTGACAAGTGAGGCACTCAGCATATCTGTCATTCCTTTCATCAGGCAGACGACTTCTCAGTAGCTCTTGACACACAATACTGCAACCTCTTCTTTCCACCAAATTTCTGTAAGAGCTGTCAACTGTTTGTGAAACTTCTAGATAAAAAATGATTGAAAAATCATATTTCATAATGAATCTATTTAAGAATTCCATAGCTTTTAAATATTTTCTTGCTTCATTTTACATTGACTTTTTTCTTTTCAATTAGTGTGAAGCCTAGTTACTTTTTATCAGGAGACAAAGAGTGCCAAACATAACAGATCTAGGAGACTGGAAAACAAACAGGTGGGAAAATTAATAAGTACTCATATTTACACTTGCTATAAAAGAAGTCTTTGTGTTACAGGAAGAGAGATAATACATAGCATGTCATCTGGCTTGCCTGGAGATGGGACAATTAAATTTTCAGATCACAGCTGGTCCTGGACAAGACATTATCAACCCAGTGCTAGAACAGAATCAGCCCATGGACAATGAAAAGCAGGGCCAAGCAAGGAAGTGCTTAATCTGGGAGGGCCAGGAAGCAGTGCCATTGGCAGTCACATCTGCAGGTTCAGGGGGGAGATTGGTGTACTCCTTGGTTCTCAGTTTTTGTCAAACTTTCACAGCAGCTTCTATGAATTAACACGTGCAGCTACCTCCTGTTAGGTAGGAGATTCTGTCTCATGCTGTTGAACAGAGAAGTGCTCACAAATGTGTAAGAGGAAGTACTCTGTTTTCAGCTTGTACAGCATTGGCTAAACATCCCTTGAGTCTTAACAACTCAGAGGGAGGAAAGGATTCTTCCTCTTGAAGTATCAAGCAGAGACTCCATTCAGATACATTCAATTATCCAAAGATAGTTATCCAATCTATACTTGTCATGCAAGCTTATTGATTCTCTCAAAAATTGAAGGAGTTGCTCATAAGACCAATTTGGTGTAGAGGCATACAGACAACTTAATGGAGAAAATATGGGACACAGTCTGGAACTGCCTCTTTCCCCCACAGCACTGTGAATGACTACATCCCTGGTTCTTACATGGGAAATGTTAGGTAACCCAAGATCCCATTTCATTGCAGCAGTCAAGCTAAGGTTTTCAGTTATTATTTTCAGGGTGATAATGGATCAATCTTATCCTATACTGACCAAGAAAAACCCCAATGTTGAGAGGGAAAGTGCTCCATAGATTCTGTGACACTTTCTACCACAATAATAAGTAGAAGAGTATGAAAGAAAGAAAATTGTTTTTCTTGGATGATTTAATGCTGTGCAACAATTTCTGTTAAAGACAGGCATCACAGCATCACCACTCTTTATGTCTCTTTACACACTTCTGACCTTGACTGTCCTGAAAGAAGGAAACATCAGAACATATCTTAAAATATATTTTTTAAAAGCCAAAGAAATATACTGAACAAATCAAACAAACTCCAAACAAAATTGTCTTTCAAACACAGTTGTCCCGTGGGAACTGCATGCAAGAGAGCATGTGGAGCACACATGACAGATGTTATTCATATCACTCAGAAAACTGCTGGAAGGCTCTTGGATATTAAAATAACTTGTAAGGGGTAAAAAAATCACAGAGGGAAACTCTGGCTTTCCTTTTAGGCTAGATTTATTTAAAAAAGCTTCAGATTGTCTGGATGCTGACTGACCCATGTGTGATTAAAATGATATCTCTGCTTTTATGTAGACATCTGGACGTTCACATGACACCAGGTGATACAAATTCCAGCCATTCTAGGTTCTGCTATTCTGATAAAGTTTGCTCGTTTTAACACTTGATTCACAGGACTGACATAACAATGTATATCCAGCTATAGTTAAAAGCAACATGATCAAAAATTAAATTCAAAGATGACTCTCAAACATGGTAGCTCACTTTTTTCCATAAAGTATGGGAACACTTTCTAGTATCTTAGCAGTTGGTCCCCACATTAACATGTTGTTGGTTTTAATAGTATCAATAACGTACATGAACTGAAATTACAGAAAGCACAATGGTTACAATTAATTATGTGCAAAACATTTTAAAATGTTCAGTGTCTTTCCTGAGTAAAAGAAACCCACCACCATATATTTGGGTATAGGAATACATAGGCATTGTGTTTGGAAATAAATTTTCCAAAACAATTTACACTGTCACAGCAGGCAAGTGATATCACACATACTATTTGATATTTAATATGAATTCCATTTTTTACTTACCAATCCTGCACAGCATTGAAAGAATCTTCATTTGTGATGTCATACATTAAAATGAAGCCCATTGCACCCCGATAGTAAGCTGTGGTAATTGTTCTGTACCTCTCCTGGCCTGCTGTGTCCTGAAACAATAACAAACACAATTTTCACATTGAAAATAAATTGACAACTTTTTTTTTTGCTTTTATAGAAACAGAATTCTGACAAGAGTTATTGTACAAATCTGTAATCCTGAGAATAAGTAGAAATAGGAGAACTCTGCACTGGATCATAATAGGAGGAACATATCAATTCTGTCATGAGGGGAGAGTGGAGAGAAGCAGAAAGGCATGGCCCCCTGTCAACCCATATATCCTGAATCATTAGTGATTAATTTTATTCACCCTGAGAGTTGGGTAAGAACTTTCTCTTCTGCTCCTGCCTGGTACCTTCCCAGTGTGAAAAAAGTAAAATCTGGATAACATGCTGGAACAAAATAGCATCCTTAGGACCTTCATTACAAGAACAGGATGGTTCCTGAAGCCAGGAAACATCTTGAACAAAAGGCAATGTCTAATTGTTCTGTTCTTATGATTTTAATCTTCTGGTGCTCTTGTCAACAAGCATCAATACAGCTTTATGCTGCCCAAAGAAACCCAAAAACCAAAACAAAAAAAACCAAAAAAAGCACCCAAAAACCAAACCAAAACAAAACAAAACAAACAAACAAAAAACAAACAAAAAAAAACCAAACCAAAATAAAAAGAACCACCCAAAAACCAAACCAAACCGAAACAAAAAAACCCAAAAAAACCCCAAAAACCAAAACCAAAAAAAAAGACAAAAAAATAAATCAACCAAACAAAACAAAACAAAAAAAAGACTGTATAGCAGTGCTCTTAAAACAAGTATGATATTCTTACCTCCTACTACTTGCTTGCCTTATTTACATTAAAAAGTTTTCAGGGTGGGGACCGCCTGTTAATACATTTAATGCAATGTGTAACATAGTGTTTAGTCTAGAGAAAAGAAGGCTGACAGCAGATTTCATTAATGCTTTTATAAATATAATATAAATATTTCAAGGACAGGTGCCAAGAGGATGGTACCAGACTTTTTTCAGTGGTGCCCAGTGACAGGACAAGTAACAATTGCCAGAGACTAAAAAAAAAAAAACTTTCCACCTCAGCTTGAGGAAGAAATTCTTTACATTGAGGGCTGCAGGGCACTGGAGCAGACTGCCCAGGGAGGTTGTGGAGTCTGTGTCTCTGGAGAAACTCAAAATCCACCTGGACATGTTCCTGTGTCACCTGCTCTGGGTGCCCCTTCCTTGGCAGGGATTTGGGCTACATGAGCCCCAGGGGTCCTTTCCAACACTAAGTATTCTCTGATTCTGTTGTACAACCCCCTATGTCTGCACTCAAACTGAGATGCAACACCAACTGAAACACAGGAAACGCCTAACTATTTCATGTTCCAGCATACCTACTTAATATTTTAAGCCATTCAAATTAATAGCATTAGAGGGAACATATGTCAGTGCAATCCTGTAACTAACAGATCATCTGTGCATATTTAATTTTAACAAACTTTGAAAATTAATATATTTAGTTCCATTTTTTTTAATAGCTAGGAAATAGATTACTTTACTAAACAGGTAAATCTATTTAATTTACCTTCCTACAAAGAAGAATACTCAGTAACAAACATATTTGGTATGTTTTCTGAAACAGTTCGTAGGTTAGAAGTACTCCTTTGTGAACTAAAAAAAATAGATTGGGTGGGCCTCCATTTTTGCATATACATCATTCATTTCATAAACTAATAAAATAAGAAAAGGAGATTCTACATGCAACAAGAAACACTTTCAGATTAAAAAAAAGTATCCAGTATCACTGCTGAAACTAACATTAGGTAGAATATATGATTCCTTTTCATCCTGGATTAGAGCAGCTGCTGTTTTGATGTAGTTTCAGTGATTAAAGATGGAAAGCTAAGGTAGTAGATAGACTTTAGCAGGTCTCACATGAAGTTAAGTTACATCCTTGTGGGAAAGGCCAGAGAGACCTAAACTTTTTCTGCATATGCTCTGAACTGGCTGAGCCTCTACCAGCTGTGGTTTGGAGTTTGGATAGCTGCTCCAAGATTTTTTGGTCCTCCTGAATATTAAGGTACTAAGATATATGGTAAGCCTGTGCATATTTATTTATGAAAAAAGCTTTGCTTTCACTTATTTTGTTTGTTGGCTTGGTGTTTGGATTTGTGGGGGTTTTTGTTTCATTTATTTGATTTGTTATTAAATAAAACATCTGGGAGGCACAGAAGCAAAATATGGCCTACAGCAAGCATTCAGTCTGTACAGGAGAGAGTGGGTTTTCAAACAAATTTTAGCAGTGTCTATCTGCTTGGTTTTTAGTTAGAGACATGTTTGATTAGTATGTACGATAGTATGACAAGCAGGAGGCCACTCTTACTGAAGACAATCTTATTTTGCTCTGGGTGGTTTCCACTAAAGTCCACCTGCAGATAAGAATGATGCTTTCTATCTTTTCAAGACACCAGCTATCTTCTGTGCAGTGAAAAGCTAAGTAGGGTGAGCTTAGGAACTCCTGATTATAGAAATAAATAATGAAAATAAAAAATTAGTTAAGGATGACAAATCAAGCTGAAAGTTCTTAAGTGATTTTACACAAAGGGGCAGAAAGCTGCAGATAAAGATTCAAGCACTGACTGACTTTGAGAGAGAAGATGTTCATGTGGACACAAGCCTTGGATTTGTGTCAGTCTGGGAAGAAACCAGCTATTTAGAGTTGTTCTCAAATTCTCATTCATAAGTCTAAATTCATGGCTAATGCTGTGTTAATAGGATGATAAAAAAAATTCTAAAGCAATATTTCAGTATATATGACATAGATGGATGACCATTAATAAAGAAGAGTACATTAGTTCCAAATATAGATAATCACATTCCACTTGGTATTATTTTATATTCACTTGCTATGAGGAAGCAATTAAAATTTTAATTGCCTAATGCAAAATTTATGCAGTAAAGTGTTTATAATCATGTAAGAAATGAACCCAAACATAAATAACCAGTGTGTCAAAACTTTTATGTTCCACACATTCATAAGCATGTTCTTTGTATTCAGACAAGAATATACTCATAAGTGCCCTAAGGATAGGTCCTTTCATATGACCATTAAGGAACTTAAATACCATTTGACAGGAGAGATAGCACACTAGAAAAATCACATACTTTAATATCAAATATTATATTTTATTATGCTCATTTTGTTTATTTGAAACAGATAATAAAACTATGTACATGGCCTCTTGTTTATTAGCTTTTATTTTAATGGAAGAACTAAGCAGAAAAGAACTGATTTCCATATTTTATCTTATCTATAGTTGTACATCACTATGATTGTGTCCTGAGGTACTGTTACGTACTTGTACTTGAAGAAAACCTTTTCCAGTTTGGGTAGGACTGCTCTATGTTATCTTAGTCTGTTTGGCAAGACCACAGAATTAATCTGATGACTGTCTTCTTAGATTTAAATTCTGAAATACAACATCTGCATTTGCACTGACTGATGTTTATTTCTAAGCAAACTAAATAAGCCCGAAGAAGAATAAAATTTGGCCTATTATTGACTGGCATTTTAAGCAAGGCAGTTCATTTTTATCTTTGATGGGCAGAAAAGACACATAGATCATGTTGGGGACTTCTTCATTCATGTAGTTAATGTCTGGTAAGAATAGATGATTTTTCATTAACCAAGTAGAGTGGAAAGGCGGAGGGAAAGGGAACGCTTTATGAAAACTGCTACACACAGAAGACAAAAAGAGGTATTTTACAAATCTTAGACAAAATGCACACACACACACAAATCTCAGCAGCTACAAGAAATACCTTCAATTACATTCACCTTCATTCAATTTTTAATATATCCACACTGTTCCGTTAGCTTCTGGTTAGCTGATCCTATCTTTGTGGATCTTTTTTAGTCGGCATCAGATTTTAATTATTAAATCACATTATCAGAAAGTTTAGTGGTCACAGTACTTTAAAAATTCTCAATTTTCTGAGCATTGTATACAGCACACTGGCTAACAGCCCAGTCTTGTGAGCTATTTGGAAGTATTTAGAAGGCTGATACTTGCAGAGATTTCCTTTTTGTGTTTTGATTCATCTAGTATGCTTTGTTGGGCTTCTTTTCACATATAATAGAAGTTAGTCATCTGCAAATATTTTCATGCTTCAGATCCTTATGTATTATTTCATATTAGAAAAATTCATTGCTTTTGGCAAATGATTCAATAGCTAAAAGGATGAGTTAAATTTTTCTGTCAGTAGAGGTCTTGAAGAAGGACACATAGATGTGTAGACAGGGAAAGAAGGATGATAGAGGTATTGATTGGATGCAAAATATCTGTTTCTGACTCTTGATGAAGATAGCAATCTGGTATGCTTTTGGCCAAATCTCCTTTCACTCTTCCTGATCATATAGGTATCAAATGTTGGCAGACAAATAATTCTATATTATTACCTTGGGTCTTCATTTGAGTTAAACTTATAACTGTGAAATTAGATATACAATAAAACAATAAAGCAAAGATATGTTAGTTGTTTGTACAGTAACTACAAGAAACAGTGTTTTTCCTGTGTTCCTCCCTTTAATAACATTGTGGAAAATTTCCTACAGATTCTGATTGTTACTGTGGAACTGCTATATCGTTGGAGGCTTTAGTGTATGGGAAATGCACCAGCTGCTGACAACAATGTTCCCAGAGGAATGGAGAGATATAATAGCCATCTGTGAAAGTAGAAACACTTAAGGATAGGAACCTAGCTGACTCAAGAGGAATCATGTGTTTCACATGAAGTTAAGAGTTTAGAGGGCTGGAAGGTCTCAAAATACAAACCTAGGCTCTGATAGTAATTCTGGAGATACTATTTAGTATCTTACCTGCAAAGTACAGTTATATAACTCAACAGAAGTAAACCCCTACTGTCAAGTCCTGCTAAGCTAGACTTATCTTAGACTACATCAGTGTTTTTGCAATGGGTTAAATCATACACTTGCATTCATCTGCTGTGTGCCCTCCCTCTCACCCTTGCCTAGCACTGCACCACTGACAGGAACAATCCTTTATGCAAGTAACTTGCAAGTGGAGTTGTTCATTATTAACACAGACAGTTCTGAAGGTGAAAACAAACAGCATTTGGCAGCAAGAACTTTTAATGAGCCAGTCGTGAGGGAGTTCAGCCTGCTTATTCTATGAGCTATAAACCTGGCAAGACTAGAGGAGGATTTTTTGGATGGTGTTTATACTTCTGCTTCACATCCACAACATTTGAAGGCAAGGCAAATAGAAAGATAAAATTAGAAATGTGAGTTGGGTGAATCCTCACTTTGCAGGCCCAATTTTTCTGTCAAGGTAAACAAAACTGGCACAGCAATCAAGAACCTCTGCCCTTTAATGAGCTTGAATTTTCTTTCCTGCCGTTGCTACCCAAACGTTTATATACTCAACCAAAGACACTCTGTATTTCTCTAATTATTCTGATCTCTTCTCAGGTATCTCCAGGGTCTCAGGAAAAAAAGGGATAAAAATAACAGTAAGACCAACCATAATCCTTCAAACCAATCAACCCAACAAAAACCAGAAAAGAAAAACCCAAAATGCAAATATTCACCCCCCTCAGAACAAGCAAACAAAGTTAAAAAACCCGAAAGAGTTTTTCAAGGAAGGGCAAGAGATAACCTCTGCAAAAATCCTCTTGAGATGAGCAGTAAACCTACCTGGAGCGTGCTGCTAACCACTGAGGAAGAGCATATGTGGGTTTATACTAGAAGCAACTGGGCAGGGCACAGAAAAAGAGAGGGAGAAAAGCTGCTGGAGCAGGAGAAGCTGATTATCCTGGGAGCACTGTTTCTCAACAAACAGCACTTTCAACAGAAAGTGTTAGGCACTTAAAAACACAGACAGACAAGCACTTACAGCAAGGAAAGGAAAACACGCCTCAAAACACTTATTTTAGCTAATGTATGCAAAAAAGATGTAACACAGTGTATTGCCAATTCAGTCTTTGCTTATGTACCTATTTCCTGTCAGCAGCTCTTTCCAAATTTCTCATGGCTTTGGTTTCCCTGGAAGTCTGTCTTTTATATTCATATGTGTATATGTATATATATATATATATATATACATGTATTTATACATGTATTTATATGTGTATAAATATATGAGTGTATCTGTGAATGCATACATGTTTGTATAAATATATATATACACATATATATAGCCATTTGGTACTTGAACAGCCAGCTACTGAGCTTGCCAATACATACCTGCTAACCCTATGTGCTAGTCCTTAGAATTCACCTCAAAATCAGAGCTGACAGTTCGTTCCCCAGACAGGAGGGATGCAGGAACATGGCAGGGCTAGCTGGAAATATCTGGGGTCGGAGCGATAGGGAGAGGCATTATTCTAAGTGTGGACAGCAAAAAGGGGCCTGGGGGGGCTGTCCTGACAAGATGAAGGTACAGCAGAGCCTGCACTAAGAGTCTGGCTCCTAGAAAGGTCTGGGCTGGCACTGGGAAAGTATTTTACTGCCAGATTAACTTTCTTTCACTCCATCTGTGGAGCTGCTCATTGCGCCTGAAATTAATATATTTTTACATTTTCTGCTTTTCTTCTTTCCTCTTCTTTCTTCTTTCTCCTTTATTTTATTACTATGCCTTCCTAAAGCACAAAATTTAGGAAAGCAGGGTATAACTGTCTCCTTTCTAGTCCAGTGGAACTTGACCTCAGTTGCCATCAGTTCTGACCTCAGTTTTTGAGCCCTACTGCCATTTTAGTGCCTGGCCCCCTCTTTTCCCACCACAGGCTGCAGCTTTCTCCTGGTCCTGACTTCACTTTGACTGTTATCTGTCCTAATTTGCTGGATGTGAGGATCTATTGCTCTTGTCCTTCTTCTCCATCTTTGGACATAGATGGGATCAGTAGAACTTTGCATTATCCTCAAAAGTAAAACAAATTAAAGTACTCCTTTGTATTTTAACCAAAGTTCAGTGTTAAGCCTTAAGCAGAATTTTACTACATATACAGGAAAAAATGAGATAATAACTTTCTATTTTTATTATTTTGAAATACTTGTAAATCAGACTGTAAAAATTTCCTCACATTTTTCAGAAAAATAATGAAGCAACAGAGACCCATTCTGAAAAAAATAGTTCTATACAATCAAAACCAGCAAAGCTGTGACAAGGATCTTTGCTTTACAGGAAGTTATTACAATATGGGAAGCAGAACTGGAAAAAATGTGATGTTCTTAGTTTTGTCTTTTTTTGTTTTTTAAAGCACCTGCTGCCAGTACTGAAATCATACAGGAACAAGAATGGTTTTTTTCTTCTTTTTAATTTTTATATTCAGAGACCAAAAATATGTCCTAGCACATAACAGGAAAAAAACCCAGAAGACTTTTAATATGAACCAGTATTAATGTATTATCAATAAAACTTTTACTAAAACCAAAATAATTTTGGAATGCTGAAATCTGGCATTGAATTCTGGAAAAGCTTTAGAGGATCAGAACAACCTGCATTTCAATGAAAAGAAGAAATAGAAGATCTATGATAACATTACAAGGAACAGTAATCTTAGAAACCTCATACTCAACTTCAGACAACCTTCAGACTTGAGAGAAAGCATCCTTAAGCTCCAGAAGTGTACTTCATAATTTGGACACTACACAGTGGCTGTCACACTTAGAGTGGGAAAGGCCATTCCTAATGTTATGAGACCTATGCCTGTTTCTATTAGGAAAATAAGAAGTAGAGCTGTTTCATCCACAGATGAAACATAGAGAGGCATAGATGACTTTCATTTAGCAGCAAGCAGAAAAAAACACTGATCTATGTTAGAAGTTAACAGACTTAAGAGTCAAGTTGACTACTATAATATAAACAAAGAACAATGTTGAGGGATATTGGAATGCCGGAGTACAGTCCTCTTCCCATTTCTGTACTTTGAGTATATACTATAAATCTTTTTGATTAACTGCTTCTCTTTAGAACTTGTTATTCAGAAAATAATGTTTCATCTTTCTCTTCCCCTTTTTATTCAGTCCTATTCTGCACCTCTAAAAGCTTTCTCTATTAATATTCATTATTCATATTTAATTAACTTACCTTATTATTCAGGATTAATTGGCATCCACAGATAGCAAAAAGTTTGGCCAGCCATTTTGATAATGTTCTATGTTAGTGGCTCACTGCACTGAAAAAATTTGCATAATAGTGTCATCATATTACAATATTATGCAAATCCTTGTCCAGTGATTAGCTGACAATACATCTTGGCTATTGAGAGCTACGAAAATAACTCTTTCCTCACGACAACAGTGAGCTTAGCACATTTTGTTCTGTGTCTTTTTAAGAAGCACAGTCTTATAACACTGTAACTCTAAGAGAAAAATGACCTTATAGTAAAAAGGACATTTTGAAACCACAAACCAAACACTCTTGCCAGAAACTGTCTCCCTATCTCTACTTTTTCTTCTGATAAACCTCCATGTTTAAATCTGCAGTGAAGTTTCTCTCATTTGGAACAAATTTCAGTAACACTTCTATTAAATATTAATAACCTTCCAAACCTTCCCAGGAGTAAATGAATGCACTTCTAGTCAGAATATTAAGTTTAAAAACCATGTTAAAGGCTTACTGGAATTACTACCAACTTGTACTTCTTCCATTTTTTTTAAAATTTAAAACCTATAAAAAGGAAAGCAGACAGCTTGCAACAGAGAACCTGACCTCCTATAAGTAAGAAATTATAACTGCAATATTTCTGGAAGGGTTCAGGCATGGCAGAAGTCCAGTCCCATCCAGAACTTATACGAGGGCTGGTAAAAGGTAGAGCTTTTTGCTTTAGAATACCTACTGAATAAAAGTACTGGGTTACAGCGTGGTCAGTGCTACAGCAGTTTCTCTCTACCTTGGCAATAGGTAGAAAGCAGCTTTAGAGCTGTCTAGAAGGTTCCTTGTAGTAGGATCTATAGGTAACTTCTGTATGCTCTTTCTATGTGTGTGGCACCATTGTTTCCTGGGGCAGGCATAAAGATACCGAAGGAAATTCTGGAAGCTCTTTGTTTATCACACCTCAGGCAGGTATTTTATATTCTAAGGCTCAGCTGAAAAAGCACTTGGTATCTTCTGGAGAACTTTACCAGTGGGGTATCAAAAGCACCATTCTCTCTTCACCAGCAAGAGTGTTCCTTCATGCATTTCCTGTGACTGTTCCCTCCATTGACACAGAACTATTGAGAGGTGTGTTTGCAGGATGCTCTCCACCAACCTCTCTCTTTCACTTTTAACTCCTTTGCTTTCTGACACTTTGTCATTCCTTTTTTACTGCACAGGAGTCTACCGCAGCTTTCAGACAGTTATTAACACAAAGGTGACTCAAGAAAGACCAAGAATCTGGCTCCAAGTCTTTTAGACTTAGAATGACTCCTCCAGTTCTTTCAAAGCCAATCTTTAATTACCAAATCTTGCAAGATGCTGGAATACACAATCCTAATTATTTCACTTTTCTTGTGGAAGAATTAGGAGGACACATTTTCTATAACATAGAGATACATTTTTTATCAATATGCTGCTAGAATTATCTACACATAAGATTTATCTATTCATTTGGGGAAACTCTAAATTGGATTAAAAAAAGTCTCATCAAAGAAAGATGGAATTCTTAAATACACTATAAGCACTCCTAAAATCTCATCACTAAGGAAAGAAAGTTTGAACATGCCAAATAGAACCAGTAATTTAATCTACTACATGATATGGGAGTGGGGTTTTGTCGAAAAATATATTAGTTTCATCCAAAATGAAAGGACATTGTGTTCTCTTGCTTGTCAATAAATACCTCTGAACTATGGCTGCATATCAAAAGGTCATGCTTAGAACACTTCTCTAGTGTCCTGGTATTTGATGAGAGACATGTAATTGAAGAGAGCACAGGTTATTCTAACAAGAAAATATTTACCATGAAAATGTGTCAGAAGCTGACACTGTTTAATGCACACCCACCAAGCATGTCCATTATTTTGTAATGTTTAAAGCAGTTTAAATTAAATTATTAAAGAGCAAGTTGCAAAAAGAAGTTAAATATGTCAGGTGTGATTAATCTATGAATCTTGCGTTATTTCAAGTACAGTGCCCTTATATTTGCATTCTCTTTGTAGACAATTCTGGCATAAAGTGGCATAATTAAATCAGATATCATCTAAATTGCTGTTTAATTTGGCCCTTGGTCTCTCTTTTTCTTTTAGGTCAGACTGTTTGAGAGCTGTGTGCCTAGCATATGTATAAGCATATTTAGCCATTCTAATGACTTTGTAATTTTAAAATCAAACTTTGGAGAAAAACACAGTCTTATCAGAAAGCATAACTGCCAAGCCTAGGAATGGAAGGAAAGTGAAAAGGGAAAAGGTAAAGAAAAAGGAAAGGGACAGGGAAAGGGAAATGGAAAAGGTAAAGAAAAAGGAAAGGGACAGGGACAGGAAAGGGAAAGGGAAAGGGAAAGGGAAAGGGAAAGGGAAAGGGAAAGGGAAAGGGAAAGGGAAAGGGAAAGGGAAAGGGAAAGGGAAAGGGATTTCAGTTGGAAGGAATTGTCCCACGAAAATTTCAGTTGGAAGAGGCTGTCCAACTGTCTGACTACCTCAGGACTGATTAAAAGCTACAGCTCATGTTCTTAAGAGAATTGTCCAAAGGACTCTTAAACACTGACAGGTTTGGGAATATAGACCTCATCTCTAGGAGACAAATTATTCTCTAGGAGAAATATTATTCAGAGTTTCTTCAATAAATAGAGCAATAAGTGAAGCAAAGAGCAGGAATCAAAGGTGAAGGTTATTAACTAGGAAATTTTCCTCCTATATCTATACTTCAAAAAGCATCGGGCAAACAAAACAGCAGCAAGACCTCTACACTTCAAGGAATAGCTTTTGAAGTTTAAGAAGCGTCCATGGAACCTGGCAAGAGAATATAAACTGATTCTTAACAAAAAAATATGTCACAAACTTTGTAAATGCATAGGTAAGCTGATGCACTTTGAGAAAGAGACATGTCCAGAAATCTTGATGAAGAGAAGTAATTTTTATAAGGAATTCAAGCTTCAGGTGCTTTGCTGGATGGTGACTAGAACACTAATCACATTCTGTAATCAAATGTTAGGTAAACAAACATTATTCCTTGGACTTATCAGAAAATCTAATTTTTTAGAGATAGGTAAAGAAACAGTGGTGAGGGTTAACAAAAATTGTAAAACTAATACTTTGCATTTAGAACTTCAGAACAAAATGTGAAGCTGCTAATTCTTTATCAGTTATAATTGAGGAACATTTTTATCTTTTACATATGAATAATAGTTTGCTGTGACTCACAGGCAGTAAATAATAAGACTATGGAAAGAAAAAGATCATATAAAAGTTTCATTATTTTGCTGCTAAATTAACTGAAGAAATAATACTAGAACTTGGGATTTTTGATGCAAGGTTATTTCACTGGAAAATGATGGACTACTCAAGTATAGTTTATGTTTGTGTGAAAAATTTCATTACAGCATGTAATTGGATCAAAGCACATCAAGGAATTACTGGCCAAAACCTTACAATAATTCCCTCTAGAAATAGCTCATAGGCTGTAGAGATCCAAGGAGTACCAGAATCATAAAAACACTCCCTGGAAGACACTTTTTAATGGAAGCCATGGCTATCCTAGTCTGGTTTGGGGATCACATTTACAGGCTTACAAAGCACAACATCCACAAAGGACTGACATGCGCTGTCACTTTACACCTGAGAATTTATGCAATTATTTTGATGAGTCACTTCTAATGTGCCACCCAAAAATGACAGATCCTTTTAGAATCCAAGCAGATAGATCTCTCCATTTTCTGAGGAACTCAAAGCGTTTTTAATTTCACAATGCTAATTTTATATTCCTTTGCCTTATTTTTTAAGCAATTGAAACAGTTAATTATGGGTTCAATTAACATGAAATTTTCAAGCAGAACACAATGAGAAAAAAAAGTCTCCTTGCTTTTGTAGATACATAGTTACATCATACCCATTCTTAATTTTATTTTTGGTAACGAAATGTATATTTAAAGACAAAAAAACTGGATCCTTAGTTGTAAATTCATTAACGTTTCAGAAAGATCCAAAAACTATGCTGATATAAGCAAAGGGGTAGAATCCTATTCATCCTGAAACTGCAATGCCATCACAAAAGTATCAAATACCAATTTGGTATCAAATACCAAATCAAAACAGAATGAAGAGATTTAGTCCTGTCAGGGTCAAAGACCTGAGTGAAATGCACAATTCCTTCCTAAATATTCTGTAATCCTTGTATTTATTATCAGGCAGAATGATTGCCATAGTTTATTTGAGGTTCTGAATGCAAATATTTCAATAAAATAAAATGTGCTGGTATAAATAATTTCTGGAGGTAGGATTTAGATCATATATAAGGAACTATAATTAGTGTTATTCTTCAGCTGTGATTCTTGAACTACAGGTGTTCTTTCAGAAATCAGAATTATTCTGCCTTAATGCATGATAAAGGAATGGGAAATTACTGTCTAATGGAAGCAGAAAAATGACCAGCTGTGAAATCTGTAGCAAGTGTAATTATAATCAGAGCTACATTAAAATACTAGCTACTTCAAAACCAGACATTGGACTTATATACAGTCAAAGAATAGTCTAAGAGCAAATTGAGTGTAAATAACTTTCAAAGGGCTTTGCTGCCTACAGTGCACCACTGACTACACTGCAGTAGGGAATGTCTGATCACAACAATTCTGCTTTAATTTATACACTGTGGCATTTGTTCTGTAATTTAGAAAATCAGTAAAATTAAGAGACAGCTTCCTGAAAACCACCATATTCTACTACATCTCTATGCCATTCCTACCCAGTCTTCTAACTCTCACATAATAGTGGTTATAGAGTAGTAGTAGTAGTAGTAGTAGTAGTAGTAGTAGTAGTAGTAGTAGTAGTAGTAGTAGTGTTTCCTAATTTGTTAACAATATAGTCCCAAAGGTGAGTGTTCCTTTGTACATACAGCAATTCATAAGTATATATGTGTAAAATATGAACTTATGTAGGTAACATAAATCATGCATATTCCTCTATTCCTATTGTGATATAAAAAGTTGTGGATTTTTGTAAACTTGCCCCATGTACTATGCCTTTATGTTAGGGAAGAAGAAAGCAAATTTTTCACATTGTAAATTTGTGCCTTAAGAGCCAGAATTCTTACTGACCTCCTCAAAGCATGAGGAGAAAGAAATATACTTCTCCATAATTGTTCCTTTATACATTTGCATTTCATTAATTTTAAACAAAGTAAAGAATTAGCTAATAGGAGAACTAAATTCAGGAGTGTGAATCAGAACTGCAAGCATACTAAGACATGAGAATTATTTTGGATTCATAAATTATTTACCAAAGTAAATCAAATATAAAGTTAAATGTAAATGATAGCAAATTAAATGAATCTTTCTCAAATACAGATTAGACTAAATTAATTTGAAAAGTCATGTCGATAAATCCCTTGATAGAGCAGCTTTTAACTACACAGCAGAGAACATAATTCAGGTTCCTTAACAATGCCTCTCCAGGCTTCTTTCAGTGCAAAAGACACCTTTTTGGGTGGACTTGTATTTTTCCTTGATGCAAACTCTGCCTTTGCTGCAACCTGAATAGAAAGCCCAGTAATCTTTTCACTGAATATAGCACTGACCAGCATATTAACTGGAAATTGCATTATTAGACATTAAACTACATGCTCTTTGATCCTAGATAAAAACTGAAGATTTTTTTTACCCTGATTTGATTAAATTGTGGGACATGCTATTTCATTGTGCAGACATAACTGAATTATCATCCATCAGCTGACAAAATTCTTGTGTGACTGAAAAGGCAGACTGACAGCCAAAGGAGAGACTTTATTAAAGATCAAAGTGAGAACTGATCCCAGAAAGGAGGATTGGGGGGTTTTTTTCCTAATATATAGTTTCTGCTATACTTTGATGGGAAAAAAAAGGTCTGCTCATTTCACATGTGAGCATGCTCAAAGATTGCTGCTTTGAAGATAATTTGCCAGGGTTGTATATTAGGAGGCTCCATATAGGCTCTCAGGGGTCTGTATTTCAGTGCACAGCACACAGCTCAAACAGAAGTTATTAATTTTCCTAAACCTAACTTCTCTGGATTTAACAGTCACATTTACTGGTGAGCAGAGGCAACAAATGAATATGGGGAGCACATGATTTTTTCCCATTTTTACCCATTTAATCTTCAACATGATGAAAATGTGATCTGACACATAATTTTGTCTAGATGGATATACTACAATCTTTTGGTTTCATACTACATTTTCTTTGATGAAGTACCATCAAAGTTATTGGATGCTGCAGGAAGTATATGTTTTTCAAAATTTTGAAATCAAACTTCTCTAATATACAGGAGTTCCTGAGTACTTTAGGTACCTAGTCTTCAAACTGTGAATGAGGACAGGTCCATAAGTCATTATTAAGTGTTCAAGAAGATTGAAGAGGTTCAGGCAGTTCCAGCATGGATGTTTCATAATAAAGTGCAATATGTACTTTATTATGTAATATACATAAATAGTAGATTCAATCAATAACTAAGTAATGCTTTCAAATCTCAAATTCAAAAAAAATACACTCAATTTAGTCACTTCATATACCCAAGAAGGATCTTGATCTCACAGTACAATTTAACTGAACTTGGAGCAAAATTATCAACCACAAAAATTACTCTCTGCCCTCAAATCTTTTATTAGACTTGCCATATGCTTATCTAAAATAGAATAACTGGAACATCAGAGTCACCCTGTATTTTATCAGAACATCTTGTGAATTAACAAGTCTTTGGAAACATTGCTGAAAATAACCCATTAAATCCATTTCAATAATGTGTACCACAAAAGTGTTTAGTAAGAGATCTATTATATATAATTATACATTATACATAAACCCTCCTTTAAAATAACAAACATATACAGATTCAAGCATAAAAATGTTAATTCCATTTTTATATAAGACAATTTAGACTAAATCTTACCAAAGAAAGCATATAAGGTAGAAATATAGTGTTTAAGATGGATGATATGCTTTCAACCCATGACATCCAAGCAGGTATCTCTCTTCTCTGCTGACCATCACCCCAGGATCCACACAGCATGATCAGGGCTAGTGAAGTCTGGACTGACTGCAGTGTGGCAGGAGGTGTGAGCAATGATGTGCTAGTGACAATAAATGAACTTGGGTCCTGACTGGTGACTTAAGACCATTCATACTCCATTGTGGTCTCTTATTAAAACCTCACTTAATTTAGAAAGTTCAGAATTGTTTGGAGGTTGGTTTGTTTGTTTATATTTCAATTCTCTAATTTGTATAACACAATGCTGAAGACTAAAGCTAGAAAAATCTCTTCCGGCTGCAATTTTTTTTTCTTAGTGCTCAATAAAACTCCTATACTTTGCATTTTAAGTATGATGTGTTTTTCCCTCTGTCTTCTTTCTGACTCTTAAAGATCCTTTGTGCATTTATAACCTGTTCGTCTCTACAGGACAAAGAAATAGGCAAACTGCATTCCTGCCAGGTGGAGTGTTTGAAACACAGAATATCTCCAGTGAATTATCCATGTATAGTGGCACAGAATATGAAATCCAAGACCTCTTGAAACTGTGCCAGTTTTTCTCTTCCCTTCCCATTTTCTTTCTGAGAAGTGACTAAGTCCTTAGTATAGCATTCATTTGCCCTTTAAACAGTAAAATCTGCTGTATACTATCATTCCATGTCTTTCCTCATACAGAAAGCAATTACAACATGACTGTGCAGAAAAAAAAACCTTCACACTATTATATTACCTACATTAATTCTCAGAGTTGTGTAATGTGTACTTCATTAGTACATAAAAAAAATCTAGCATTATTAAAAATTAATTGACATAGGGCTAATAACTGGATTTTGTGAAAGATACAGTTAAAGGTGTTTACTTCTGTAAATATAGATTACTTCTTCTAATAATTATCTTGTATCATCCTGTGTTTTATATGTTACATACCATACAGAATAAACTTATAAATTAGATCTGTGTCATTAGGACACAACAGCATAGATAATGTCCTCTGACATTTAGTATATAAAAATGCACTCTATATTAATTCAATCTATAACTTCAACAAAAATTTAGATCAAGATTAGATTGTATTATATTTCAAAGTTTTTAAGAATCAATCATGACATCTTTTCAAATTAAAAACCTGTCACATCAAATAGCTTTTTTCTTAAGCAGGGACAGGAATCATAACTGCTGCATATTTTTAGGCAGATTTTCGTGTGTTTCAATGAAAATCAAAAGAACCATTTAACCAAGTTGCTGAAAATTGAAAACTTAGCATGAAAATTGGTATCTTCAGAAGGTAATTGCCAGCCACAGTAATGAGGATGTGTTGCACAGCAAATTCAAGAACTATTGGCAGAAAGGGTATTGTAAACATCTTTCTGCTGAGGCTTTCTAGTTCAGCTCCAGCACAGCATCTTAGGCCTTCAGGCCTGCAGGGAGTTACCCTCTTCACTTTCATTACCTACTGTCCCAGCTGGCAGCCACTGCTCACGTGTGACAGCCCAGCATTTGCCAGTTTGGGTATGGCCAGCTGGATGTTCTGCTCTGGCTGTTCACCACACATCACTGCACTGAGAGAGATGAGCTGTGCATTGCACATCACCAAAGCGTAACCAGATTCTGTTTACCAGCTATGGCACTTCATCCACTCCCTCATCCACACTACTCTGTTTTCATCTCATTCTCTCTGTGTCTGCTTCTACTGTGCATGAGGCAGCTCCCTTGGCTCTGCCTCTAGTCCTATTCCACCTCAGACTTTTGCTATACCCTTCTGCTGTACTGCTTACAGTAAGCCACTGACCTCCCATAACCACCTGTTGTGAACTGCCCCATTACCAACCCGGGCAGTATCACACTGAACTGCTTAGGGCCAGAGCTGGGCACACCCCTGAAAAACAGCAAGCACAGTATGGGAACTACTGCAAACAAAGAGCAATAATATAATTGTGATTCACATTTTCTGTGCGAAGGTGTGCATCATAAGTCATATTAATGGTGCTCTGAATGGGATCCAATTGTGAGTTGTATGTTCTTTCCAGCCCCTGCTGAATGCTGCCAGAAGGCAATCTATAAATCACATTAATGTAAGTAAGGTCATTTGAACTACACAATGTGCAGTACACAAAAACGATGGCCATGTTTCCCCACATTTAATAAGAGCTGTGGATATAGCCAGTATCTATTTGGATATTCAAATACATTTTCATGTGTTTTGTGGTAATTTAGTTGTTAATACTTCAGTCTTTGCTATTACCCTTTTTTTTTTTTTTTTTTTTTTTTTTTTGTAGATGAATCACATAAATACATGGTTGTGACCTCTTTCCTAAAACCCAGAGACTGTGAAGTATCTCTTCAGTTGTACCACTGCTATGTGGACATGTATGATAGAGAATTCACATGCCATGCATGCAATCCACACCTTTCTTGCCTGGCTAACAACGTATGTGCACACCTTACCATTTTTAATAGTCCTCTTAATGATGTAATTATGCCTGTGTAAAACTTGCCCCTACTCTAGGTCAGGTGTCCCTCTTGTTATTGTAAATATATTTGGAAATTGCAAACTAGAAACCCAGGTATTTAAACCCCAAGGAGTTTCCCTTCAAAGCATCTTTTGACATGCTGACAGTATTGAGTTCAACAAAAACACTGCAGTTACTGCCACTTTTCTCACAAAAACCTCTGTGATGATTATGGTGTCAGTCACCATTTTTATATGGTAACCTCACAGACACAGCTCTGCTCCAGGTGCTAAAAGATGGATGCCAAAGCATGGACAGTTCAGCTGCTGAAGACTGCTCCCACCTTTTAGGAAAATGTTCTTTTCTCTTGACTCTCCTCATGTAGTGAATGTCCTTTCTCATCTCTGGCCTTAGGAATGCAGACAGACATTGAAGGACACCTATGTCTTCTACAGATAAACACAAGACTAATCTCCAGGGCCAACAGGTCAGACTTTTTGCATGAAGAAGAGAGCAGTGGCTCTGACTCCTGGCAGCAGTGAGAGCAGTGAACACTGAATTCAACTCCCATAGACTAGGTATAAGCTGGTTATTCAACATATAGATAAAGAACATAGAAGCCACTTAAATCTAGCAATCTCTTAATGCATTTGAGTTAGAAGAATGGATTTCTGAGCTAGACTTTGCTGATATCTTCTTTTTAAAAAATCTGTTGCCAATACTGATACTATCTTATATATCACACAGAGAATTCTAGAAATCTAGGGAAAAATTAAAAATAATAACTATAATAAAATTATTTTGCATTTCTAATCCCTCAACTTATTTTTAACAATCTATTTTTTTTTTACCAAATCTAGGCTCTCTTTCCCATGAAAGTTTGGACCAGATGATCTTTTGAGGGTTCTATGTTTCTATGCTACAACTTGTGTAATAAATTCATATAAATACAAACACTAACTAAAACAGTGATAAACCTCTCTGCTGTAATAGCATGTCCCATCATCTGTATGCTGGTGAATAGCCACTGAGCTTTGCACAGAGTTCTTTCATAATCACTTTATGAAATTGGCAATGTTTTCCCCGGAGCTGACATGTGCTACTTTACCATGGCTATTTAAATTTAAAATAAAAGCAGAAGGAGCCAGTCCCTAATTTAATCAGGAAAAAAAGCAGAGTAGATCTTGAATATTTGACAGTGCCACTAGCTTACAAAAAAAAAAAAAAATTTAAATGAGACCAATATTTTAACTGTTTACAAAGACATGAGTTACTGGAACTTCTGTTTTGTAGTAGGACATTTGAGCTGCTGGATAATTCTGGATAAGCACCAAAATTCACAGTTTATTCTTTGAATAGGCTAACTTCTGAGCTGAAACCCTTTGTAAATTAGAGCAATATGAGTAGCTCATAATATACCTATTTGATTTTTAACACTAGGGATAAAAAAAAACCCAAAATGTGTACAGAAGGTAAACTATTTAATCTGTCCTTTATCTTATTATTTTTGTTGGACTTATATTGTTCTCTAACCTAAGATGGATATTGACTTGGCTAACACACCAAGTATTGTGTTGCAAGTTTCGCCTGAGCTAAAGAGCTCTGGAAGTCACTACTTTGTAAAGTCCAGTAAATGAACTAAAATAAAGAAGGTTAATTTTATCTACATATATGTAAACTATCATAGGAGAATTATTATGATTCATTTGATTGACAGCTTTCTTTCCAAACTATTACAAAAAAGTACTTTTCCACACTGTGCCTTGAGGAAGAGAACTCTGTGAAAAGTAAATATAGTAACATATTTAATTTGTGTGATTTTAATTCCACACTTTAGACAGGAATTAGACTTCAAACCCACAGAATGTGTAAATGTTTCTAAAGTGAGCTAAGCAGTTAACATTAGCTTGGTTCTTGACCCTCAAGGCTGACATTCTGTATTCTTAGCATGAAGGTTTTCAGCACTTACATTTACGTGGGTATTTTGTTTCTTGTCTGTATAGTTCCTCTAACAGTTACCAAGAGTTTTATTTCCCATTTAGTAAAAAGTGAAAATTCTGTGATTTAAACCATACAGTCAACATATGTCTAAGAAGCACTGAACAAGTCTGCTACAACTGACAGGATTAAAAAAGAATAGTTGCCTCTGTTTTTTTAAGTTGAGAGTCCACTATTTTTCTCTTTGTGGAGGACCTAGGCCCTCAGAGAGGGGAATTTTAATTATTTATGTTTACAAACATGGCACAGGCAGAATATCTTATTTAAAATTTTCTCTCTCTACATTTTTTATTTCCTTCCTGTCATGAGTTATTGCAAGGTTTCATATCTATATGGATTTCTAGCAAGATTCTCCTCAAGCCTGCTGCAACAGATGGATCATTTTGTAAGGGGTGTAGAATTAGTTTTACAGTACTTCCAAATTAATTTTAATGATGACAAACTGAAGAAACACCAACTCCTTTCCATATTTTATTCTTTTAGGATATTTTAATTCCTCAAAGAACAGATAAAATTAATGTGAATTATAGGAGAAAAGCACACATTTATTTTAGTTCTTTACTTTCCTAATGAGTTTTTGGAAAGAGGGAGCTGCATAACAACATCTGCATTAAAATCTGCATTACCAAGGTCCAACTACATATGTTTAATTGTTGAGTATCATTTATTTATTGCCTATTGAGCAAATCACTAATGAAATAATCTTTACACCAGACATTTAAAGAAAGAGCCTTTCATGTCCATTAAACTAGCCACATATTATGGGACAGACATCAGAGAAATTACAACTATTTGTAGAATATTCCCACATTATCTGTCTTGACAAATTCATCTGACAAGAAAAAGAGAAAGCACCTTTGCAGAAAGAAATTAATATCTCTGTATCCTGAACTCTATAAAAATGAGGTCAGAGTGAGCAGAGACAAGGACTGATTTCTTCATGCTACCCATAGCTTCCTGCTAAGGGGAAGGAAATTATTTAGGCAGACTCCTTTAAATATGGGTGATTTATTCCAATTCAGCACTTCTTCAAAAGCTCATACATAAAAATCTGAAAAGTGTTTCAATTTCATGAAAAACACATCAACACAATTCTCAGCTTATAATATTGTGGCTATTTCACTGAAATATCAAAGTTCTATATTTCCTTTTATGAATGAGACATCTATCTAAGGAATATTAAGATAATAATATGCATGTGAAGCCTTTTTGTTTTGCTTTGAGTGTGTGGGGATTTTTTGTTTGCTTGTTTTGTTTATGGGGGTTTGTTGTTGTTGTTTTTGTTTTAGATAAAACCCCTGAAGGTGATAAGCATTATAGTTCAGTGTGGAAAATACCCTTCTTCTCTTCATCAGTCTGTGTCCCAAGGATAGTAACAAATTAATACATTTCCACTGCTTTCCTTAATTAACTTAAATACTTCAAAGGTATTCCTTTGGTGAATTATAGCTTGATGCTTAAATAAAGTATGTTTAATCAAGCCTTGTGGAAAATACATGAAGTTATCAGAGGAACTGGATTCTGCTAGAAATTTTGTCTTTTTTGGCTATATTTTAGGAACTTCTGAGTTATTTGCTAATGACTTTTGTGTTTCCACAAATGTAAGAGAACACATGGAAGTATAAAATTCATCCAGACCCAGAACAGGCACCTTGGAAAATTGTTAGTAAATTATGCAGAATGTACCTTTATAGAAATTAATTTTGCATTATGATTGTACATAACTTGCAAAGTGACAGCTATTATTGATTGAATTTAAGATTAGAGTAACTTGGGTAAATATGATATAAAGCTGTTGCATGCAATGGGATTTCAAACATTTATCAAGCAAATTTGACACTGTGAAAATTTATACAAGATCAGTGCTTTCTATATGCAGTGGTGTGGTCATGATTGTGATTCAATACTCAGTGCTGTACACAGAGTATTGTATTCTCCAAAATCCACAGTGCCTGAAGCATTTCCCCACTGCAGCAGAATTAGATGTTCAACTTGAAGTTGGTCTAAAATAAGCTCTGAAGTGTACTGAAGATGCTTAAGAGCTCATCCATATTAAAAGACTTCTTGCACAGGTCCTGCTGGGCCTGAAAAACAAAGCTGTAGAAGAAACTGTAAAAAACAGTTACGGTCTTGCTGCTATGAAAATACAAAGGCCTGAAGAAGATCTAGTCAATTCATAGATATATGCGTGTAGACACTCCTTCTCCACACAAATTTGATAAACTTCTTGTTTTACCTCTGAAACCCTGACATCCTCTGATTTTCATCTTCAGTTACTGTTTGAGTTGGGACTTGGAGGCTAGCTGAAAACACAAATTAAGTTAGCACTTGGGGGTGGGAAACTGAGTGTCATTTTCTTCCAGCTTGAACAGAGGTTGTAGGGAGAGTAAGCAGGAATAAAAGTGTGGCCAGATCAGAAAGAAAACCTAGAAGGTCAAGCAAAAGAGCTATGAAAGGTCTGGTTAGGTGCACCAGGAGAAGTAAACACATGCTCCAAGGCAAGATACAGTTTGAAGACAAATAAAATAAGAGGAATGCCAACCACAGCATAACACAGGGACACAAGGCCCACAGCTTGCAGCAGGCATGACAGAAGAAACGCTGAAAAGTCAGTCAGAGAACACACTGCAGAAGCCAGTACACAGATCAGGACAGAGCTAAAGACAGGGGCAATAAAATCTGAAAAGACTATCAACCAGACACTGACTGAATAACAATAGAAAACAACTGAGATTCCCTTATACATTAGCAGGGAAACAAAGTCAGGTGTGCAGGCCAGGGATTTGCTAGACTGTCAGCTGTTTAGGATGCCAGCTGAAGCTATCTGAAAGGCTGACAGCTGAGTTAAAGCCTGATGGAGAGTTTTTAAATGACACACAGCTTTCATGTTCCACAAATGTTGTAGAATTATTCTTCCAAGTGCTTCTTTTTATTACTGTAAAAAACCAAGGATGCTCTATAAAGAAAACATCATATCCTATCATTAAATTCACTTCAAAGAATGATGCTGTTTTCTCTTAAGGTCTATACACTGATGGGAAAAGAAATCCCGATATTAACTGGTCATCTAAAAGGACCTCTGAACTATCATATGCATAAGATTAAGGGCAAAGAAGCCCTTGGTTTGTTGGCAGCAGAAAGTCTGCAGAGAAATTTTGTCCACAGAAATAAAGGCAAAGTTTCCACTGACTTTAAAGTTTAAGCATATGCTTTGCTGATAAAATCATCTATGCAGCAAGACTTGCACATGTCACAATGTTATTGCAAAATCTGTGGACAGAAAATGTCCAGAGAGTGTTGAACATAATGGATTCATGGTAGGTTAAAAGCTATGGCAGTCAGACAGTAGCTTAGAGAAGCAATACTTCAGTCCATAATATGTAAAACAGCTAAGTTAGTAAAGAGTCCATTATCAAGAAAAGTGAGGAAAAACTGTCACTACTCTCATGTGATTTCTCCCAGCAAAAAATGTCTGTTACTTGCCTTAAGTCATCAGCTATTAAATACAGTTAATTGTGAGAATTGCACTAGTTTATTTATGATCTTGTTGTTTCATGCACCACTTAGGAGTTGTAACATTAAAATTCTGAAATGATAGAAGTATAGAGATAAAAAGTGTTTTATAAATCTAGATTCTCATTGTTCCTGTCCTATAGGACAGTAAGAAGTGAAGAAATCTAACTGCATTACTAAAACCAGGCTTTTTTAAACTGATCTATGTCATATCCCTTTATATGCTCTAAGGAAGAGAAACTTAAATTTAACATAGAAATGGCATGAAAGTGTCTACTGGAGGGTTCTTTAGTAAGGCAAAGTATTTCCCACCTGGGACTCAAGGGAACACATGACAGACGAAACAGAATATGGAAATTCTGATACAAATATGTCAATAGGAATCTATGATTCATTAAAACTCAGTAGTTACTCTGTGATTTGAATCAGATTTGCTATCTTGGAAGAGTAGCAATGTTACTTCCCCTGAAATATTTTCCTTACTAATCTTCTAGCTGATACACAATCCTTCTCCTACTGCATCCTGCAGGAAGCCATGACTGTGAGAGAAAACCCTTCCTTCTCTCTGCTGCTCAGGAAGGAGGTCTTTTCACTCATATCAGCAGAGTCAAACCCACCAGTATGAGACCTGTGGAGCTCTACACCAAGTTAGGAAATCCAGACTTGGGGTCTTGTTCATTTTGTGAGTCTGCAATGTAAGGCAAACAAAAACATCAACTGATCTTTGAGACTTTCAGTCTTGGCACCAGAAGAATTTTCAGGATCTCCTGCTTTCTATTCATCTCAGTCACTTACAGGACATGAATAATTAGTTTTACCTTCCTTTATGACAGAAAGACAACTATTGTAATCTCACTGTCCACAGAGACATTAATATTCTAATAGAGTTATTCTCTATTTTTCCATTTAAACTAAAGCATAACAGTTCACAGCGGAGATGGCCATCTGCACACACAGAGTTAGTATTCAATTCTGTAATATATTCATATATTAATTAAAAGATTAGGAATTTCCTCAGTTTTTAATTACTGATGAGCAGATCTGAAACAACACTGAAAATAGTTACCCATACAAAAGTTACATTTAATCCAGTTGGAATGCAACTGTTCCTGTTCTCTTTTTACTGCTTCTTCTACACATGTCCTTGAACTACATTTGTGGGGGGAAAGAAATGTCATTGCTGTGAAAAAAGTGCAGTATCATAGGAATATGAGTGAGGAAAGATTGCTTATATATGAACTATGGCACTGTTCTCTTAGCTACGTTTGTGTCTTCAGTCATGTCCTGATTACAAAATGACCATTTGAGGAAAGCAGAACTTTATCCGTACCTCTGGAAAAAACAAAACCAAAACCAACAAAAACACAAAACAAAACAAAAACCAAAAACACCAAAACAAAAACAAGCCAACAAAACAAACCAAAACATCCCCCAAAAATACAACAAAAACAAACCAAAGTAAAACAAAATAACTCCCAAAAAATGAACAAACAAAAAACAAACAAAAAAAAAGCCAACAAAAAACAACAACAACAAAAAAAATCACAACCCCAAAACACAAAAAAATACCCAAACCAAAAAAAAACAAACCACAAAAAACCCCACCAAGAAAATTCCAAAACCTAAGAAAAATCCAAAAAAAACAAGCTCAGGTTGAGAAGACGCATTAGATGACTAATTTCAAGCACTGATCTGGACAGGCTGGATTGATGGGCTGAGGCCAATGGTGTGAAGTTCAACAAGACCCAGTGCTGGGTCCTGCCCTTGGGTCACAGCAACCCCAGGCAGCTCCACAGGCTGAGACAGAGTGGCTGGAAAGGAACTGGGGGTGCTGGTGACAGCAGCTGAACATGAGCCAGGGTGTGCCCAGGTGGCCAAGAAGGCCAATGGCATCCTGGCCTGGATCAGCAATGGTGTGGCCAGCAGGAGCAGGGCAGGGATTGTCCCCCTGTACTGGGCACTGGTGAGGCCACACCTCGAGTGCTGTGTCCAGTTCTGGGCCCTCAGTGCAAGAAAGACATTGAGGGGCTGGAGTGAGTCCAGAGAAGGGCAAAGGAGCTGGGGAAGGGTCTGGAGCACGAGTCCTGTGAGCAGCAGCTGAGGGAGCTGGGGGTACTTAGCCTGGAGAAAAGGAGGCTCAGGGGTGACCTTATCACTCTCTACAGCTGCCTGAAAGGAGGTAGTAGCCAGGTGGAGGCCAGTCTCTTCTCCTAGATTTAGTGACAGGAGAGGAAACAGCCTCAAGTGCTGGGAAGGTATAGACTGGATATTAGGAAAAAAATTCTTCATGGAAAGGGTTGTCAAGCATTGGAACAAGTTGCCCATGGAGGAGATTGAATCAGCACCCCTGAGGACATTTAAAGGACATATAGATGTGGGTCTGGGAGTTTAGTGGTGGATTTAACAATGCTGGCTTAGTAGTTTCAATGATCTTTTCCAATCTAAGTGATTTTATGGTTCTGTGACTCTTTGGGCAGGGGCCAGAACTACACTGACAGTTATTTAAGAATTTGAATCAATTTTTGAGTTATTTTTTTCAGCAATAATGCCTCATGGAATAATGTTTGCCAAATAGAGAGTGGAGATCACTAGAAATATACCTGAACTGTTTGAAAAGCAGATAGTGTCAATCAAGGAATGAGATTAAATGTAGCCTACAGCACATTTCCACTCATAGTGACTTAGGAACATCAATTTCATTAACTATCCAGAATGTATTCCACTTCTTTACGAACACAGCTTGTGCAGAATGTATTTCTGCATCAAAAAATTTATACAAAGTGTAGCTTGTGAAAGACACCACTGGTCTGTATTGTTAGTGTTCTTGGGAATGTTTGACGTCTGAACCAATGCAATAAAATAAGGGATTTGTCTTCTGTCCCCAAAAGACCTTTTTTTGCAGCATTCCCATCAGTAAATTTCTCTGACTCAAAACTGAGTAGCATAGATGAATCAGCATGAATAATGCTGCCTTGATGAAAAGCACTTTTTGCATCTACTAGTAAAGGGGAAACATTTTTAAAGTTTCATAAAAGGAAAAACTAATACTTCTCCACCAATATAATGATAACATAGAGAAACATCTAGAATAAAAAATAAATTGAGGTAAGGAAGCTGAATAGTTTTAATTCAAAGGATCCCTTGTACAGCGGAAAGAAAGGGAAGACAAAGCCCATTTTTAACTGCCTCCAAAAATTAGACTGCACAAGCTCTGAGCAATGTCTTTCACAACTTTACTGTTGCTATTGTGGAAAAAAACCTTTCCTTAAACAGAGAGATACATTTCCTCCTGGTGGAATGTCAATGGCTGGACTTAATGATCATAAAGATCTTTTCCAACCTGAACAGTTCTATGATTTTGAGACATACAGCCTGATACCTCCTTACAGGTATGTGAAAGATGCTCTGAGGTCCTTCTGGAACCTACCACACTCCAGTAAGCCCAGATCACTCAGCTTCTCCTTACAATGCAAGAGCTCCAGCTTCCTGGGCAGTCTGGTGACCCTCTACTCAACTTGCTCCATCCAGTGTGTCATGCATGGGGAATGTGGGAGGGCAGGAAAAACACAGTGTCATGTGTGCAGTTTAATGAAGAGGGTTGTGCTTCTGCTAATAGAGTCCCCAGTGCTACAGAATTCTTCTATAAATTTGCCAGCAGTACCAAGGGTGAATATAGTATGTATATTACTAGCGATCACAAAACACATATGCATATACATGTGATTTGCATACAGTAGTTTAAGTTAACCAACAGATAAAATAATTTTTAGCTGTTAAAAACATACAATGAAGATAGCTAAGGAATTCAGTTCCACCTGAACTTAAACAATTTCCGTAACCACTGAAAGGCAACCCATACTAGACAAGGCTTATCCAGCACCATACTCAGCAACACTATCCTGTGATTTTGCTATTTCAGGTGATAAAAACAACTATTTCCCAGCTCTCAGCAGCCTTGCACTAATCTCTGTGTATTGTTGTCCCAAGCTCGAAAGTGCCATGAAACGTCCTGGGGCACCAGTCTCACTGAAGCACCTGCACATCAAGTTTGTTCCAATTGCTGCCTCCTTGAAGACAGTGAATACAAAAATGTACCTGCATCACAGTTCACACAAGCCATCATTCCATATCCAAATGACAGAGAGGCTTTATAGAAAAACCAAAGAAAGCTGTGCTTAAAAATTGAGATAATTTTAAAATTAGTAGCTGTAATCTGTGCTAAGTTCCCTATTTAAAATCCAGTCTCTGCAAATGCAGAGATCCGATGAATATCAGAACAATGATTGGAGGAGGAACGTAATGAGCTAATTACTGAAAATGGAGCAGACTAAATCAGCTATTCCTAGTATCCATCCAAGGGGGATAATTAGTGCTGTTAGTTCCAGTTAATTCCTACCACTGTGGAGTTTGGCCCTTACTAAGAAAAAGCATGAGGCACAATCAGCATGCTTAGCTTACAGTGAAGTGCCAAACTAAATTGAATCACACACTAAGAAGTTTTGAAAGCCAGAAGGGAAATAAACGCATGAAAACAAAGCAAAACACGTGAATTATTGCAAAATTATTGTTTTCCAGAAATAATGAGATTTTCCAGTTTTCTAGCTGTGCTTTTTCACAGGTACTGGCAGACTTTTTTTAATTTTTTTTTTTTTCTAGCATGAAAACAGTTAATTGAATTCTAGTCTATGGGAAATCTTTAGGAATTTTGCTAGAAATTTTCTACTATTTAAACAGTCCCTTAATATGCTCTGATATCAAGCTGTCATTTTAAGATACAAGAATGATAGTTATGCAAGATGCTAGCACAAAACCTACACACTGTTCTGCTACACCTAACTTCTACAGAATCCATTGTTTTACTGTTAGGACTGTCATTCAGCATATCTCTACAGCAAAGGTCTGGGAGAAATGCTACTTTTAAGTAAAAGTTATCCAACTTTTTTGTCAAGCTAAGTACAACCTGCCCACTGAATTCCCTATGTTAAAATAACATTAGAGAATAACATTGCAATGTTATTAAGTTACGAAATATTGAAATTAAAAGCCCAGAGTAAAGCAAGGCAAAAATCAGATATAACCATAACTTAGTGCTGCAGCTTTCAATAAAATTATTTGCAAGCATATAGGAAGGCCATATATGCTGATTTCTTCACAGATGCTTATGGTAAGAAACAAGAAACCTCAAAAAGCAAGAAGAAAGCTGAAGAATTACAGCTTTGATCTGTAATCCTGATGGAAGTTGTGGACACTCTCCTGTTGTTTGTCAATGTTGGGGAAGATACCATTATTCACATTATTGCCAAAAGCAGATTCCCAGCAACCACAAGGATAATAACTCCTTACTCAGTGTAACATGAAGTCACACTCATAGAAAGAAATAGTGACAAGAGAGGAAACACTTCAATATTTAAGAATGTTTTAAGAGGTGAAAAATTTCACAGTAAGCTTCTAAACCTAAATTTATTTATTCTCTCTTATGTCATCCTAGTTGCTATTCCAACTTTTTTAACCTTCTTTTATGCAAAAGAAAATCTCACCTCAGCCTACACTACAAGAATAGGTCATGTGTATACAAACAAGAAGACTAACAAGTCTTTAGGCTGTGAAAAGCAGGAGGTTTCTTGAACCTGTAAGTGTGTCACCTAATGTTACTGCACTTCTTTCCTTCCTTCCTTCCTTCCTCAAAAGCTCAGTAGGGAAGCCAAAGTGCATTACTGTTCCTCACAAATAATAGTAATATTTTATTATAAGGTAATTTTTTACAATAAGAACAAAGGAACATATGCACTCATCTAACATCAGTATTTCAGATATTCCACCACAAATTAGATACTCCCAAAATATAAAATATCAATATGAATTTTTCTGCTATTTTTGAGGAACCTTAGGCAATATTCTCCTAATCAGAGTAAAATGTAGATGCTTTCTTTCTACTTGTTAATTCTCATGATTTTTTCTCTATGCAGACTCAATAGGACACAGATGATACTCAGTGTCCAGTGTAACCAATCACAGGTATCCCTGCACACAATTAATGAGGGTTTCTGAGTGGCTGGACTCTAATAACATTTTCAGGTCCTTTGTTATAATTAAGTACATGTGTTACAGGCACATGGGTACAAAATGTGATTTGAGAACAGGCAGCTGCCACTAGGAATTAGTTGCTACTAGAGAGAGATATATTTAGCCATGAGATGAACTGATGATAACATTTGAAGCTGAATGATTTTAAATGTGGACCCCTCTTTATTGTTCAAGTTAACTATTTTGCAATAGTACAATTTGTGTGAGCAGAAATCACTCTCCTAGAGAATGCAGAACTGAGATCTAAAACTGAAAATTAAGATTTTCACTTGCAAGTGATTTCAATTCTGGAAGCTCCTGACAGCCAGAAGGAGTACAATGAGAAAGAGCTGAGTTTCTTCTGAACACGTCCTTGTGCATGCTGGAAGAGGCAAGCATGCTATTTTCATGCACATAAACAGCATACTGGCATGGAAGCTGAATCACAAAAATTACTTATGACTTCCCTCTTTGAAGAACCCCAGAAAAAATTTTGAAAAGACATGGAAAAGTACAGATTTGTGCCAAAGCCTGTTAGAGACTAGAAAGGACAAAACAAAAATTATTAATATCACATGCAGCTCATTTACTTAAGTCATATGCTGCAAAATCTTGGCTTGGTTTCAAGGGAAATGCCTGGCTTTTAGGAAATAAACTATTTAGGATTTCTAATGCAGAACACTACAAAGGACAATTAAATTACAGCCCAGATAATTAACAGTAAGAGGAATGGCAGCAAGCATTACACAGTGTTCTCTGACAAATATAAACAAATGAGAAAATGGATTGGTGAGCAGAACTGGCTACTGAGAAAACTAATTGCACATCTTCTTCCTAAGCTGTCATTATGAAGCACAGACTCCTGCCCCCATACATAACAGAAGAAAACAAATAAATTCATCCCAGTTTGTTCTAGAGATCTTTCCTGATCTAATGTATTGCCCCCAGGAGACCTTTTGCTGCCTGGCCCATGTCCCTTTGGGATCTCTCTTGTCCCTTTCCAAATATGAAAACATACACATTTGTAGAATATTCTGGAAAAAGAAAACAACTTTTAAAAGCATCATAAAAAATGGCCAGTCAAAAATTCTAAGAGACTTAAAAAATCATACAAACTCCCCAGCAAGTTGTTTATAAGGCACTGTATCACTGACTATAAAGTAGCTTTTTCTTACAAAAAATCATGCCCAGAAATTCTTATAAAATATCAATTTTAAAGAAGTACAGCCTCTTTCTCCATGGGAAGGATTAATCACAAACAACACATGGTGGCATGGGCACTGGGATAAAGTGGACTCTGTAGATTGCACCAAGCTGAGCGGTGCTTCTGACACACCTGAAGGATGGGATGCCATACAGAGCACCTGGACAGGCTTGGCAGGAGGGCCTATGGGAGTCTCAAGAACTGCAATAAGGCCAAGTGCAAAGTCCTGCACATGGGCCAGGGCAATCCCAACAAATACAGGCTGGGACACCCTAGGACAGTAGTGAATGGATTGAGAGCAGCCCTGAGGAGAAGGGCTTGTGGTGCTAGTGGATGAGAGGCTGGACATGACCCAGCCATGGGGACTCACAGCCCAGAGAGCCAAATGTGTCCTGCACTGTATCCAAAGTAGTGTGGTCAGTAGGTCCCAGCTGGGGCCACCAGCATAAGAAAGATTTGGATCTGTTGAAGCAAGTATTGATGAGGGAAAATGATCAGGGGTCTTGAGCACCTCTTTGTGTGTAAAGGCTGAGAGAGCTGGGGTTGTTCAACCTGGAGAAGAGAAGGCTTTGGGGCGACCTTATAGCACCTTCCAGTCTATAAAAAGCCTGGAAAGGGAGGGTTTACAATGGTATGTAGTGATAGGACAAGGGGGAAAGGCTTTAAACTGAACAAGGGCAGATTTAGATCAGATATATAAAAGAAGTGCTTTACTTTGGAAAGAGGATGGTGAGGCACTGGAGCACATTGTCCAGAAAAGCTGTGGATGCCCCATTCCTGAAAGTGTTCAAGACCAGGCTGGATGGAACTTTGAGCAACCTGGCCTTGTGGAAGGTGTCTCTCTCCATGGCAGAGGTGTTGAAACTAGATGATCTTTAAGGTCTCTTTCCAAACATTCAACCCAAAACATTCCATGATTCTATAAACAACTTTTGAAACTATAAGTGGTGTACAGAAGATTTTAAACCTAGCAGCCTGAAACAGGTATTATGACCTATCTTCAAAGGACTGGAAAATATAACCTCACACCAAAACAAATTGGTGTGTATTTGTAAAAATATAGCATTAAAACCATTTCCTGCACCAAAAAGTACATATTACCTAGAATATTCAGGGTTCTGTTGCAAAGGCTTTTCAATAAACATCCATGACTAAAATAGAAGTCAGACTATCATTTGGTCTCCATAGAGACATCAGATCAAATAATCAATATACCCCTTTTTTTCCCTTAAAATGGATGCAAGCATCTATACATACACAGTGGGATTAGGATTTATTGTTTTGCTTGAAATTTATGTCTTGATGGCTATGCTTTTACTCAAAACACTTCTGAAAAATTAACAAAGTTGGCATATTCACATCTTTGAGCTCTAAACTTTCCTGACTGATAATTATTACCATCCATCTTAATATTCCTTCTGAAAATTTTTTTTCACCAGACAATGAAATTCAGAATGTGAACAAAGGCACCTGGTTCTAATAAACAAAAAAAATGCCCTGATATTATTAACTGCTGGCAGCATCTCAGCAATGGCATCCAGCTAAAGGAGGCTTCTGCATGCATAACACTGATTCATTGGTTCATGTCTGTCTCCTTAATATCATTTGTGCTCCTCATAATCTGCCCAAAGTGCTCTGGTGGTCATCAATTTACAGCATAGTGATTTTTACAAAAATTCTGGAAAGCCATGACTAAACTGAAATTAATCTCTCATCCATTGGCTGTTCTTGCTGTCAAAGGCCTCCTTTTATTTCAGCAGATAAAGGTGTGATTCAGCCATCAAAAATATAAGCGTCTATTTCACTATATTTACATCCACTTCTTTCTCTATTTAATGGCACATCTATTTCCAGAGAGGAAAATTTTAGATGGAACTTTTGTTTTCGAGATGCATTTTGAATGAAGATAGATATTTCTGGTCACCAGTCATAAAGCCATGGCCTATGACTGGGCCACTAGCTTCAGACAGATCCCTAAATTTTAGCTTATTAAGACCTTAGGTTTCTGATTCCACTTCTACATGACCTCCCTTTCCTCCACTTTCTAATCTTAAACCTTTATCTCCATCTAATGAAGCTTGTTTGTTAACTTGGCTCTTTTCGCTTTGGGGGAACACTGAGAACCAGCTGCATACCAACTGAAAACCTATCCCTATGTGTAAGAGTTACAACTTCAGAACAGATTAAGTGAGAAGTTGATACCGTATACTCTTATGAAGGCTTTTTTGTTTGAATTACTCAAAAGTGAACATCATCAGGTTTGGAAGTTCTGTCCATAAATTTAACAGATTTAGAAATCTCAGTGGAAATCTCATCAGATGGGTCCAGGAAACAATTTAGCTGTGTAAGAGAAAAATTTTCTGATGTAATAGTTAGAAGTCAACTTTGATATAATGTGGCTGTTGACTCAATCACAATAGTCACAGCACTTAGAGAATAATGGCTAAGTTAGATTTACAGGTGATTTGGTTCTAGATGAAGTACAGTCAGTCACTTGAATTAAGATTTCCAAGGACATTAAAAGCTATTAAATTTATTTTGTTTCTCCCTAACCTACTCAAAGACCAACTTCAAAATCCCTTTCAGAAACAGAAAACAGAGCCTATTAATCTCCAAGATGCTAAAAGTCTGGCAGCCCTTGAGATACAATTTGGGTTGCCAAAGGGATAAGTCACAGTGATCTGACATTAGCTGTCTCAGTCTTGGAAATGATTGTCATAGAGGAAGATTTTTTTCCATGATAAGAAGCTATATGGGATCAAAAACTATGAAACAGTCAACCACGTTTGAAACGTTTTTACTGACAAAATCCGTAAGACATTCAGAAAACAAAAAATCTTGTATTACTTACATTTGTAGTTATAGCCACTGACACAAAACAATGGAAAATATACTAATGGATATTTTATGTGGATAAAAATTTATAAAACAAAAAGAAATTTCCAGCATTTAAAGTTCCATTCTAAAGAAGTTTATAACTATGGTTTATAACTATACTGAAGTTAAACTATAGTTTATAACTACACTGAAGAAGATATTCCATATCATTGGATTGAACTGTATGCTTCCAAGAGAAATACCATAGTAGAAGGTGAGAACTACTTTTGAAAACTTGAGTCCTCACAAGAGACATACACTCACTTTGGTCTGTTGAAAGTTTTATTTGGGCAACTCACTAACTCAGTCTTTCGTCTACATGATCAGAAAAAAAAAACATCTGTAAGGAAATGAGTCCTCCTGGCATGCAGAACAATCCCATTTTCTAAGAACTTATGTACACAATGGGAAACAAACCAAATTTACTTTTGCATTCAGCAATTTATCTGAGTTGGTCTGTAAATGAGGGCAAACTACTGGGTAGTCTGTATGTTCCCACTATATTACATGTAAGTAAATCAGATAAAAAAGCAAAAGGTCAAATAAAAAACTCCCCAAACTTAAAAATGCAAGGGCAGTCATGCTGTACCCCTGTGCCACTGCTTCATGTTTGAGATCCTTGGCTCAACACATCATACTGTGTGTTGACAACACTACTTTGCACAGGGATTGAACTGAGACAAAATTGTTTAAGATGAATGTATGTTCGTCATTGCCAACAGAGACAGCCCTTAGCATATTGCCAGAATATATTCAAAATACAAGTCTCCTGATCCACACCTAACTCAGTCTTGCCTGAATATCTCCCACTCTTAATGAAGGTGTATATATTCATTTATTCTTTTATACCCAAAGAAGAAAAGTCATGCAATGCTATTTCACTTCCTAACTGGCAATACAAAATGAAAAATATCACAGGGTTAGGTGCCAAGGGCTGTGTAGTGGTCAGAGTGAACCTCATAGTTTATACAAAGGAAGAAGAAAAAAGAAACTAAGAGCTCAAGAGAGAAAGGTCATTGCAAGTTGGGTGGGAGACAGTAATGCTCCTAGGTTTGCACCAGGAAAATAGGACTTTCCAAGTCAAGATTACTGAACTTATTTTTCCAAGGTGCCCCACAAGAGTTTTGATTTCTAACTAAATACACTAGGCTAGGGTATTAGTGTATTTGTGTACAAGCTGGAATAATAATGTAAACTACTATTTTTCCCTCATTTTCCTTCCTTATTTAGATGTGTGAGAATGTATTTTATATCTGTGTTCAATCCACAGATCCCATCTGATTGTCCTGATCACTAGCCCAAGAAGAAAAAAAAAGTAATTGAGCAAAGGAAAACTAGTATGTAATCTATCAGAAACTACAAAATACAGAATTTAGCTCTTAGCAATATTTAAAAATGGGAATCAAAGCATAAGTATTACCAGAAGATTTCCTGGAATCCACCCAGCTCCTGACTGTGCATCCTTCACCACAGTGAAACAAGAAGACTGCAGTCCTGCCCTACCTTGCCTTCAACGTCTTCTGTGATCACTTGTGAACTACTACCACACAGCTCTTAAAAATCCTTGTTGTAAAGGACAGGCAGGCAAATTTCCTATTTCCCTGCATCCTGTCATTTTCAAAGTATTAAGACTCAGTTGTACATAACAGAGGCCTGAGCATTGAAATGGCCACGACTGAATTATCTTGCCCTTGTCTAGCTACGAAATATAGCTTCATAAAAAGCAGGGAAGCCTTTCCTGGGAAAAGAATAATAAATATATATGTATGGCCAGTCTTGCTGGGTCAAATGCTGGTATCCTCTCTAATAGAGTTCATTAAATATTTAGGGAAAATTGAAACAAGGAGAACATGTATGATAGTCCTTTTTAATATCCCTCCAATCTCCAACCACACGCAGCTCTCTGGTTTCCTGAGCTAGAAGCAGTTTCTGCGACTATAAATATTCCCAGTGAATATTTATAGTGAATAGTGAACTCTCAACAGGAGTTTTCCCAGACTTTTCTTAATTCACATAAACTTTTACCAAGAATTTCCATTGCTTATCTACATGCATGGGACTCACAAAATTTATAAAGCATTCCAGGTTTTCTTCTTTCTATCCATTTAAAATCACAGGGTCATTCTTCTCAGACCGGCTATTATGATGGCTGGCTTAAAACAGGATATTTCTTTAGAGTGCCTTAGCCTTTCAATTAAAGCAAGAAAAAAAATTTAGCTCTAAATATATGTAAGTTTAATCTCCAGAGCTAAAGACCAATTAAGAGTGTTGTGCAAAAATGTCTTCCATCATTGCTTCTTCTACTTAGCTTTAAGGTTCCTGTTTCTGCACAATCAAAATGGCATTCATTATCTTCAGCACAGAGGCATTTGTCCTGGACTACCTGACTTTTCTGTAAGGTCTTTTCATCCTTCAGGCTGCTAATTACAATCTTGCTTCAGGTTTGCCATTCATTTTCACAGAACTCATCATCTTTCTTTTTGTTTTCTCTCTTCTCCTCTAATTAGCATAATACTGGTTATCCCAGCACTTCCATTTCCCAGCCAAAGCCACTATAACCCCTTTTGCCATTATATGATCTTTTTAATGTCTTTCTGCCTTGATAGGTTCCATATTACCTGCAACATGGCAAAAGACATGTTCACACTCAGCAGCTGTTTAGTGAGCTTCTTTGTCTACCAGACAAAGACACATCAAGTCCAAGGACCAAATTGATTTCCTATTGATCACCCTCGCTTCTGTTGTTATTCTGCTACATGCCACCAGCTCTACCTTATGGGATGCAGCCAGCTACTGACACTTTTTTGATCCTCTCAATAAATTAAACTGCCAGAAGCAGACTGCTGCAAAAAGAAAGCGTTATTAGTATCTGACAGATGGACATTCTGAAAGGGAGTTGGTTTAAATAAGAGCAGAAAAAATGTTGTTGTCTCATGGAAAAGAAGCAAAACAAATACCTGAATCCTTTAGGTACTCTATACAAGACTACTACCATATTCAAAATATCATATGAGCATACAATTGGGGAAGTAGCAATTGTGAGCATTCAGAAAGGTCTAAATGCCACTTGCCAGCCCAAATCCACACAAGCTTTCTAAGTCAAACTATGAATGTCTCTGTCTGTAATACAGATGATCAGTGCATATCTTGTTCCCTTGTTACATGTTTCTTCACATTGACATCATGCTTACACATTTTTTTCTAGTCTAAACTGCTTCTCAATGGAGGATTGTGCATTTTGGACAAAATTAAGTGTGTTTGTGGAAAAAAGCTCAAACCAAACCAAATCACAAGCTTTATAAAAAAACTAAATTATTAGTCTTGCCTTTGTTTCCTGGAGTAAAAAACTCACATTATTTGTCTCCTATTTCCTTTAGTTCTACTATGTAACACAAAAGGTTTTTTCTTCACCTGTTGTCAGTTTGAATTTCTTTCTCTATATGAAGCATCTCCAGTGCAGTAGATAATGAAATAGTCCCATTTCCTCTGGAAATACTTCATCAGACACATGCAAGAACCATACTAACTGTTTTTCCTTGTAAGGTTAGTAGGGATCCTTTTGTTTTCCCATATACCCAGATTGTGCCTTTATTCAGTGGTTGTTAACTAAACAACTTGTAATTTAAAAAGTAATTTCTTATTCTTATTCCTGAAGTGACCAATTTGATATTGTTAAATTAAATTCCAATTCTATTACCTGACACTTGAAAGCTAGTAGGGTTTTTTTATGTATGATATACTGATCCTCTTCTACACTGGTAAAACATTCCAACTTCCCATCATTTACAATCATTATTAGCATATAACTATAATGTATTAAGTTTAGTAACTATATGAGTCCTAAAACCTTTCCACAACACATTTTAAGTCTGATGTCCTCTCCTGTCAAAACAGCTTGTCATTAGGTCCTCACCCACTCTTCTTTCCAGTACTTAAGTCAGTGTTCTCCAGGAAATTACCTTGATTCCTTTTGTTCATACAGTTGAAGAATCTTGCATTTACAGCCAGCCAGCTGAGATGCTCTCACACTTCAGCTCTCATCTTTTCAGTTCACTGTTAGGGTACATTATGCTATATTGTGTGTGATCATACCCACTAAAATCTAGAAACCCTAATCACAGAATTCTCCAAAGAAATTGCTCTTGAAGTAAATTGCACTAATGGCTGGTAAGAAGTCTTGTAAGATGAGTAGAATTTTAACAACTTTTGGAGAAGAGGCCAGAAATAAACAGTCCCAAAAGATTTGAGGACATTGTAGAAAGTACATGTCCTAATTCTAGGTAAATATAGAATTCTGAGACATTACATATCCAAGTGTTTTTTATTTAGCTCAGCTCATTCTGGAATGGTTCATTAAGATGAGAAAATATAGGCCTTGGCAGTCAGCATCACAAACCAAATCATCTACAAAGGAAAACCAGAAACCCCTATGAGAGTTTACTTCATATTTGTTTCTGCAGAGTGGGCTTTATTTCCAAACAAAATAAACCAAAGTCAATAGTATCTAATCTTTATGGGGCAACAATGCCTACTGAGTATCATTCTTGCTGTCACAAGACAAAAACTGATTTTGTGTGGCAGACCTAAATTCTTTTTCCTTTTTATAAATGCACATAAATAATAACCTGATATCCAGAAAAGTAAGAACTTTCTCTCTCTCTCTCTATATAGCTGCCAACATAGATAGATAGATAGATAGATAGATAGACAGATATCATACTAAATTTAGAGTAAACAACTCGAAAAATTACACCGTTGACAACTTCCATCTGAGTTATTGACAGAATTCATTGAGGTAAAATTCTCTGTATTTTTCAAACTGCAATTAATGAAAAAATAAAGTCATTACAGGTAAAAACTTGAGAAAAAACTTGTTTATGAAGAGTGAGTAATAAAACAATCTGCGTTAAGCCAGAAAATAACAAGATGATTACAAAAGAACAATATGTTTATTCAGGAAAGATTGAAGGAGATTAACCTTCAACTGCACTGAAAAGAAAGAAAAGTGGGAAAAGCAGTTTCTCTAATGGAAAAAAAATACAACTGATATACTGACTGTTTTTTCTTATCTGACTAAGAAATAACAATGTAAATACAGCACTAAATTCTCCAGATATGGTCTTTGTATCATAATATCATAATAAATGCATTGCACATTATATATGTAAGATACTACAAACATCTTCTTGTGACACAAAGACCCTGATGGCTCTGTGCTCTTACAAAATGCACCTAAACTTACTTCCCGAAGAAAATGCAAATTGACTAGCATTAAATAAAAATGAGTTCCTTTTGTGTGACCCCCGTATCCTCCCTCAGTCACTTGTGTCCCTTTCAACCCAGCATAATTCCACAACGACTTCAAGATGTTCTAACATAGCACAGGGAAACAGCTTGCACTGAACAGCAGGAGAGAGCAAAACTGAGCTTTAAATACTATCTCTACACTCCTATTTTCATGGTATTTACATTATGGCTCCTGTCCAAGGCCCTGGTCCTGTGATTTCAAAGCAACAACTGCACAGCAAGAGTGCAATATTTTGCTCTAATCTACAACATGAATCTTATTGAAATTCAGCAAAGAGCCTGTATGGGCTTCTTTTTTTTCTTTCTTTGTAGATTCATTGCAACTCTATTGATGTTATAAATTTGATGCTAAAGTGGTTCATGGGGCCTCACAGCACAGTTAATTTCACTTTCACGAATGCTGTCAACATTAATTTCATTTTAGAAATAGGCTTAGTTTTGCTTATAAAAATTATAACTTAGTAAGTATAAATTACACTGACAGTTTAAAGTATACTGTCAGATTTTTCTGAATTCTGTTGAGCTTATACAATTAAAATAGCTTTTTATTTTTCAAATTTAGTCCAATGTAACTGTTCTTGATCCAGATCCCTGTCACAGCAAAATCATTCCTTTCATTATTTCTTTCCCACCCTGACTACTCACTTAAAAAAAAAAACCAAAAATCTTGATATTCAGATAGACATCTACAAAATACTCTACTATCTTCTCTTTCCTTTTCTCATCACCAACTTTCAGGGAGCCTATGTACCATTTATATGATGTTTGCACGTACGTTAAGTGCTGGCTCATGACAGTTCTTCCACTAATATATGCTCCCTGACAGTCACAAGCTGGTGACTCGCAGATCATTATGCGGAAGGCAAAGGCAGCTGAAAAAATGTTATACCAGAAGGCAGTCTGGTCACAGGTTAGGGGGAGCTGCAATTACTTGAAGTGTGGCAGTTTGATGATTTGTAGGCCTAAAACATGGCAGGATGAATTTCTCTGGAGTCCAATGAAGAACACTGCCTAATACACGATAAAAAAGTGCTCTGGAAAGGATCTTACACTGGCTAAATTTCTCTTAAAGAATTCCCACATAAACTTCAACTTAAACAGTGAGATAAGCCTTATTTGAAATCTCAGTTGTGCTAAATGACCCATTTTCTTTCCAATTAATATATGCCTTTGAATACAGATGTATCAATTTGCTAATAACAAGAGTTTTTCTCAAAGAATATTCAAAGTCCAGCAATGTGAAGTAAGCATTGTAGGGTTTTGTAAAGCACAGAACTTTATAGAAGAGTGAAATCTTTGACCAAAGACTCTGCAGAAGGGTTGGAATATTGAGAAAAATACTGGAACTTAAAGCTACTTAGAGTTGCAGAACTGATGTTTACCTCGTATTTCCTCTCCAAACTATTTGAGGCCAGAAATTTGCAACCACTTTGGTGTGCATTTTAGAGCAAGCATGCAGCATCAGGACACAGGGCTGCCTAGACAGGGTGCTGAATGTATATTCACCATCCTTTTTTTGAGTTGGGTTTAAAGATAGTGTTTAAAACCCTCAAGACAGGCTCTTTTTAATAGCAATAAAATTGTAGTGTCTCATAAATATTTGAACAGCCAGTGCTGCATTTTAAACAAATAGCATATGAATTTTTAAAAGTACAATCACTGGCCAACATGGCCTGTCCCACAAAGTGTACAGCATGTACTCTTTGCACTCAAGCCTGAACTGAACATGCCTTCTACATTACCAAGGTCTTTGATACTGAAGATTGAACTCTGGTTCCATACAAGAAATGCAGTTAGTTTTACAAGATGTGTATTGACTATAATGGATACATGTATATTTTTACACGCCGAATAGCTCCCAAGGCAGCATTTCTTGAAAAATTTTTTTAATGAGTACAGTACTGAGTTTTCCAGTAAAGGACTGTAGTATCACATCTTTTAGCACTTTTGTTGTGTGATTTTGTAGTGTTTTGTAGCGTGAAAAGAAATAATACCAACTATCACATGTAGTATGTCATTTTTCACACCGTTTATGGTGCCCTAATTCATAAACACTTGGTCCCATTTTCACTCAGTTTCTTGGTGCTTTCTCTCACATCCTGCCTCATTGTATGAGCAATGTCGAATTTCAAATAGCAGCACACATCTTTCCAGTCTTTGCTGATATTTCCCTCTGCTCTGATGCCTTTAACATTTAAGCTATACTAGTTATTTATATTTTTATACATTATATAGATTATATAAATTACCAGTACATACTAATGTTTAGAGAAAAGACAAACTGTCTTGTCTCCTTTTAGGTAAGCAGTATCTCCCCTTCCTACCTGTTCATTACCACTTAAATGGCTGAAAGTGAACTATTCAACAATTTCTTTCTTGGCTACATGCCTAGGGTGATGGAAAATTGTAGCTGAATTGGATTCATGGGTGAAACTTTAATATCAACAGAAAAAAGAAGTACAGAAAACAGAATACAGAATAAACAGGGCAAGGTAAAGAGAGCACAAAGAAACCCTAAATTCAGGAAATATGCAACTTCTGAAATTAACTAAGACTCCCTTAAAGCTACACAGAGATTAAAAACTCCTGGTGGTTCTCTGATAGATCTGAATACAATGGTTCTCTCTGTACTATAATAGGCTTTTTTTTGACCGTACAAATTTTCAATATCTGTTGTTGACAACTCCAGATGCTGTGAAAAATAAGGGAAAATAACAACAAAGCAAAAGTAATGATTAATAAATGTCAGTATTTCTGGGAAATAAAGTATACCAAATATGAATATACTTTGCAGTGGCTATCACAGGAAATAAAAACACTCAGATGAGACAGATGTGGCAAAGTCAGGACTTGAAAATCCTGTGATGGAATATTTGCTATATTTACTATCCTCTTTCTCCACATGCTACTCCTACCTCCACTTTTATTGCTTCAGCTTTTACTACCTTTCCACTGAACCAGTGTATTTAGGGATTCTTGAACTGATTCTTACAGCCCCAGTCAGTGTTTCAGGGTATTTCTGCAATATTGCACTGCCTCCACACTTTTAAGTTACTGCAGGATACCCCCTAAAGACTTCAATATCAAGGCAATTCTCATGCATATTGGTACTCCTAGAGACCCTTCTGTCACACACATACACACACATAAACACACATACACACTTTTTTTTTTTAATCTGAATTCTATTTACTGCTGAAGGACTGCTAGGAAGCTTGCAGAGAAAAAATGAGGTGCTTAATATTTATAGATTTTTTAACAGTTACAATGGTTTTAATTATTGAATGATGACATTGCATTTTCTCAGCTTATAAAACCTAGTCCTCATTTTGTTCCTAAGCCCTGTGATGATTTATAGAAGCTGTTGAAGTGAAGGAAGCAACATTTTGGGTATCAAATGAAACTGTCACAGACACTTCTAAGGATATGCTGACACAAGCTGCTCTTACCCTGTCTTCTCTCGGAGGATGTCTTTCTATGGGATTATTGCACCTAGTCCTTGAAGTCTATGGCTAGTCCCAGGGAAAAGCCATCTAAGCAGCAAAAGGCAGTGCAGTGCTCTTATTTGATATTTGCACCAAAGTGCTACAGTGAGATATGGCCATATGAATGCAGTTATAAACTTTTTGTGCAATAAACAGATTACAGAGGGAAAATTCGATATTTCATTCTTCAGACAAAATTTGTACTGAAATCAGTTTGAAATCACTGAGATTTCTGATCAAGTAAATTTTTAAAATGAGCCAAAGATGCAGTATGGATAAATTGCCAGTTAAATACATTGACCTGTATTTTCAAATGCAATGCTTCCTTCTAGGAGCCAGTATTTGGACTTTATTTTTCCTTATTTTTTGCTCCCTATTCTATAGTTTATTTTGACATGTTAGCTAACAAATTCTACTGTCCAAATAAACCTATAATAAACTCTTGCAGGATGTTATTTTTATTATACATTTTACAGTTCACAAAAGTAATGCAAGGCTTTACAGCACCACAGCTACAGATAGATTTAAGAGGTTCTTATTTTTATTTTCTGATTTACACAATTTTGAGCTTTTAATAATTTTAGTTAGAATGTATTTTTGTCTGAACTAATATTGAGAAGTCATTTTTTAAAAATTCAATAGAAGTTTGAAAGTGAGAAAATCTTATAGCCTTCTAGTTCCAGCTCTTTCCTTTAACATGACTAATTCAAACCAAATGGAGGAAAAACATACAACTTTTTATTATTTTACACTGTAAAACATCCTAAAGCCCTTTAATGGACTTTTATCCATTTGTTTCTGTATGTGCTGCATACAGACAACATTTCTTTGCAAAATTTTTGTATAGTTTCAACAGAGAAATCAATGCCTTTTTAGGTAAAGTACTTTTTTTTGGACTCCTGTCCTCTGAAAGGTAAGAGACATCTTAATATTCTGTCTTCCTAATGTCCACAGCAGATTGTCACACTTATAATGTGCCATGAAACAAAATTTCAGGGCCAGATGGTGGTCCTATGATAAGGTAATATGCTACCATTAATCAATATAGCACTTGAACTTTAAACTTCTTTCAATTCCAGTAGTAAATACTGTGGAACTAAGGTGTTTGGCTCAGAAGGAAAAGAAGCAAATGCTACAGTGCTCCCAGCAGGCTCTTTCTGACCATTTGGAAATGATATTACAGCAAGGACTAGATGGAGCCTCATTCTCCCCGACTTGAAAAATGAAAGAAGACAGTTCAAGAATAAGACACGATTGCCTCCAAGCAAGAAAAAAACTCAGACAGACTTGCAGGGCATCCCAATATGTAAGCAGCACCTACCTCAATCTGATAGCCCTTCCTAATTCATCTGTGATAACCCACTGTGAATTGTATTATTAAATAATCACTCTGCTTCCTTAAGTCCCCATGCTGACTTTAAACAAACTTGTAACCTTCACTAGTAAGCATATGAGAATCTTATTCTGACAGCTTCTGCAAGCTCCAACAGGCTTCAAGTCGAACACAAACTCTCTTGTTGAAAGCACTATTAAACAGGAACTTTAACCTAGAAGAATATGTACAAAATTGTAACAGGACAAAATGGATTGGATTGATTGATAGGGATAGGATTGATTGGATTGCCTAGATAGGGAATTTCAGTGACTTAACAGCATTACCATTTACATATTTCTTCATTTTATTGTCAAGCAAGAATAGCAGAGCAGCATCATTCCATGTATTTCTTCACTTAAGTGCATGGCAAAGTAATTCAGTTCTGATTTTGTCACAGAGTACACGTGTTAAAGTTGTATTTATAGTCTTCTGACTTTACAAATCTGTGATTTTCAATAATATTTTATTTCATATATGCTGAACATCAGCTATCATATGATGCCACCAGATTGTTTGTCACTGATTTTGAGGGAAGTGTTATAACCTCATGCAAGTGCTATAACCTCATGTTTCCACTCAGATTTAACATCAAATTACCCTCGCTATGATTAATTTGATTTTACATTCTATCTAATATAAATTGTCTTTCATAAATGAATAAATGAAATGGAAATTGATATTGCAAGAGCACTATTAATTTTAGAAAGTAATCCCCATAACCAATAAAAATAAAAAAGTATAATATAATATAGACACAAGTTACATATATAGTCAATGCCTATAAAGAACAATTCTGGTCTGGATATAACAGGAGATGGGGCAATAGTGCTCTATTTCAGATTTTGTGCAGTAGAATAGCTTCTGAGATCTCTTACTGATTTTGTTGAAGGCCTCAGACGTTCAACAATCAAAGGATTTACTAGCAAGCTTAACTGCAACACAATGCTCCAACACAGAACACTCCCTCTAAAAAGCACAGACAGCTATAAGTGAGTTGATGCAATTTGAGTTGATTTGGCAATGACAAGGCCTGTTAAGAACCAGTATTAGAATTTTAGGGGGAAAAAACTGAACAAACAAACAACCACTAACATAAACAAAGATGCAGCGCTGGCTGGGATAGAAACTTTTCATATGAAAGTGTGATCTGAGGCCTTGTCTATAACCTTACATCCTGGCACATGACGCTTCAAGAAGCAGGAAGGTCTCTCCTATGCTCTGAGCCTCTGTTTCCTCTTCCCTTAGGAACACAGAGCTCTTGGGTTTGTTTCAGTCATTTTGGTTGCAAGTTTTTTTCAGGCAAGGACTGTCAGAGCCTATTTGGATTCTGTTGTTAATGCCATGCAAAGAACAACAAAACACATTTTGCTAGAACTGGGATGAATACAGCTGCTACATCCCATCTGTGCCAGGGACAAACCTGAACACATCTAGATCACTGGACAGCTTTGAGCTAAGCATATATTTGTGACATGGAGAGGTGAAAAACATACTGGTGTCAAACTAATCACATGACAACCTTGTAAACCAGCGTTGCTGCTTTTGCTAGGAAAGATATGAACAATAAAATCTACTGTAATTGTTACTTGGTGATTAAAAGAAGAACTGTGTAAAAACTATAATATGAACACAATTTTATTGCTCCATTATAAAAAAATAATAAAGCAATGTCAATGTGATCTCCAACATTAAACTAGTTCAATGAAACCAGCATGTTATTGAAGATATATATCACAGTAAATTCATACGATACATAGTTACATAGTATGCACCACTGTTATGCTAATGATAATAGTGATAAACTAAGCTTAAAAAGGTTGGAAGGCAAAAAGTCTGTGTTCCAGCTCCTAGAGGGGACAGACCAACAAATTATGTGAGATAACAAGGGTTGATGCCTAGTGAGATAGCATCTAGAGAACACTGGGAAATTTTTCATTGTACTGTATTAAGAAAATATTCAATTTATCTGCTGTTTAAATCTTGTTAGATGAACTGGTCAGATTTGAACCAAGATTTTCTAAGATTTAATGGCTGCCCGTCATTGAATGCATTTTCAATTATCTGTATTCATAAAAAATAAAAACAATTTTTTAAAAAAATGTGGTATTAAAGGCTCTTACAAATGTCTCACAAAGGAAAAACTGCTCAAAATCCTCAAGCACCCCAGGAAGACCTGAAGTTTTAAGTCCACATTATTAAAGGTCTTGCTATTTCTCACTCTCCTTTTAGTATCACCCTATCACCCAGGAATGAGGGGATAAGCATCAGTGAATCTGTCCTAAATCCAGCCGTGTCCTGGGGTACATCAGGCATAGCCAGGCAAGGGAAGGGATTGCCCTGCTCTGCTCTGCACTCGGCAGCTTCACCTCAAGTCCTGTATGTGGTTTTGGGCACCATAATACAAAACTGACACAAAGGTATTAGAAAGCATTCAAAAAAGGGACCCAAGGGTGGTGAGAGGACTTGAGGGGAAGTCGTATGAGGAGCAGCTGAGGTCACTTGGCCTGTTCAGCTTGGAGGAGAAGAGACTGAGGGGAGACCTTATTGCAGTCACAAGTTCTTGTGAGGGGAAGAGGAGGGGCAGGCACTGATCTCTTCTCTCTGATGACCAGTGACAGGGCCCAAGGGAATGGCCTAAAGCTGTGTCAAGGGAGGTTTAGGCTGAATATTAGGAAAAGGTCTTTCACCCAGGGGGCAGCTGGGTACTGGGACAGGCTCCCCAGGGAGGTGGTCAGGACATCAAGTCTGCTGGAATTTAAGAAGATTTTGACAGGACTGTCAGGCACTTGGAGCGATTGTTGCATTAGTCCTGTGCAGGGCAAGGAGTGGGATCCCTCCCAACTCAGGATATTTTATGATTCTTTGGAAAAAGTTTTGGCTATCATTTATTTTTAACGAGAAAAAAGGAAACCTATTCCCTGGCATCTCATTTTTCTCCTCTGGGCACCCTTCTACTGTCTCTAAGGTATTGACAAGGAATGAGGCAGTTTGTATGTCTGGGTAACACTATTTGCACATGTTTTCTTCCTCAGCAAAAGATGGAAGATGTTTCAGGTGAACAGGATGGCAGAGCAATCTTCTGCATAACAGAGTGCCTTCTGTTATGGACCCACTATTATAGCTCAAACATGAATTCATAATTTTTTAAGTGAAGACACCAGATCCTAAAACTGATATTTCAAGGTACTTTGATATAACATGTATCACTTTCAGTAGTCTACATATTGCACAGATGTTTAGAACTCATTGCACAGACATTAATATGTGTCAACCTGTATTATTTCCTAAAGGAATTTTAAATCATGATAAATAACTGTACTTAACAACACCTTAAAAATACTGTTTGCACTCTAATAGTCAAGATATAAAAATTATACAAGAAGTAATTACATGCTATTTCATTCCTACGCTCTCTCTCTATACATAAGGGTTATGACGCTCAGTGCAAACCAGCAGTTGTGTAAATCTATCAAAATTACTACAGTTTGCTTAATTCACAGAATTATTTTTTGGCTTACCCAAATCTGCAGCTTAATTCTTTTTTCATTTCTGAAAACCGTTTTTACTTTGAAATCAATCCCAACCGTGCTTACAAATGCAGATGTAAAGGAATCATCAGCATATCGGAACAAAAAGGAGGTTTTTCCAACACTGCTGTTGCCGATAATGAGCAGTTTGAACATGTAATCAAAGTTCTGGTCAGATGTATCTTTCTGGCCATGTCTGGAATCTTGAACGGATGCCATCTGTAATTCAAAATAAAAAAGAAATATCTTACTGACACTTTTATCATAAAAATGGAAACATTTAGATTTTATTGGAGTTTTTCATGCCAGATACCAATGAAGCTCAAGAAGAGTATCTTCTTGAAAGATTAGTAATGTGTATGCTTCAATGTGAACTTCACAGAGGTCTAATTCTTTTTTTTTTTTTTTTTTTGTAATTCTTGTATCTAGTAGTAGTTCTGGTAGCAAAAGAGGATGCAAACATGCTTGATGACTGGTACCGGAACAAAAAATAATAATTCCAAAAATCCAGGACAGTTCTTGAGTATACCACTAAAAATACTTGTTTTCAGAAAATGTGATGAATAGATGGTGAAAATACAATGACACTTCATTTGTATAAGAGAGAAATAAGAGATCAATGCTTCATTTTGACACAGTAGGTATATTTCCAAACAGAAGCTTAGTAAGTTTTACATCTAATAAAATTCCTGAACCATTTATTTTACTGTAAATATGTTGCTATCTTTTGCCATGCCTATAAACTTACTCAAAGCATTTTGTCTTTACCAGCTTTTAGTTCCCATACCATTAAATAGTGAGTATATACACCTCTGAAATAAAGTCTTGATTTTTTTTCCAGTACTAGTATATTCTGTAGTTTTTTGAATTTGCAATATTTATGCAACATCATCATAAGTGGAATTAGAATTATAGAATATTAAGGTTTGGAAGGGATGTCAAAGATCACCTAGTCCCAGTCCTGCTGCCAGGGACACCTCCCACTAGACCAGGTTGCTCAAGGCCTTATCTAACCTGGCTTTAAACACTATCAGGGCTGGGGCATCCACAGCCTCTCTGGGCAACTTGTGCCAGTGTCTCACCACCCTCACAGTAAATCATTTCTTCCTAATAACTAATCTAAATTTCCCCTCTTTCAGTGTGTACCCATTCCTCCTGGCCATGTCACTCCAGTTCCTGTCAGAGAGTCCCTCTCCAGCTTCCCTGCAGGCCACTTCAGATGCTGGAATGTGTCCATGAGGTCCCCACACAACCTTCTCTTCTCCAGGCTGAACAGCCCCAACTTATTCAGCCTATCCTCATAGGGGGAGTGCTCCAGTCCTCTTACCAACCTCCTGGTCCTCCTCTGTATTTGCTCTAACAACTTCTTGTCATTTCGCTGGGGACCCCAGAGCTGGATGCAGTGCTCCAGGTGGAGTCTCAGCAGAGCAGAGGGGTAGAACCCCTCTCTCACCCTGCTGGCCAATGCTGCTGTGGATGCAGCCCAGCATTCCCTTGGCTTTCTGGGCTGTGAGCTCTCACTGCCAGCTCCTGGTGAGCTTTCCATCAGAACCACCACCAAGTCCTTCCCCACAGGGCTGCTCTCAATCACTTCTCTGCCCAACCTGTGGGTGTGTCTGGGATTGCCCCAATGCAGGTGTGGGACCTTCCACTTGGCCTTGTTGAGGTTTGCAGTGGCCCATCTCCCAGCTGTGTCTAAGTCCCACTGGATGACATCAAAATTTTGAAATTTGTGTCCTTAAGATACAGCTTTTAATCCATATAAAGCATTTGAATAAGCACAGATTAGCAAATACAGTTAAGAGATCAACCTGTTTTGCTCTAGGGACTTCAAAGATCATGGATTCCATTTATATAAAGTACAGCTTAGGCTTTCACAAAAATTGCAGAGATTAGTGTGAAAACCACAGTTCTACCTATTAAAAAACTAATGGCAAAAATAAAGAACTTAGACTGTTTCAGCTGACTCTTTAAGAAAAAATATCCAGTATTTTGAGAGCCTGTGGAAGTTTTTTGGAAGTGATTATTCTAAGAACAACACTTTGTAAGCTGATTTGAGACAGAAAGACAAACCATAACCTAACATAAAGGCTTACAGAAAAGCAGCTCATGTAAAAGCTTTCTAATTTAGGCACCTCAGAATGCATTTGGGCAATCAAAAAGGACAACTGGAACCAGGGTGAGAGCTGTGCACTAACTCCCCCTCTCAGCAGAATTGTAGTTATTGTATAATTGTTTTAATTCTATCTAAATTTTGATGCTATCTCATAGTATCAAAAACATTATGCCAGCTTCTTTGGGCTATTTAAGAGGCATATAGGAGTGGGGATGAAAATTTCTGAAGAAGACATTGGAAGTAGAAAATTCAGTGCCAGATTTATATTTCCTAAATGATACAGCAGGGAGTGTTCGATTTCAGAATTTGATTTCAGAATTACCTTCTTCTACTACATTAAATGTAGTATTGGGTACCTACACACTTGCAACCTGAGTGTTTGCATTTGCCTTAATATTTATTTACTTCTTCCACAGGTATGCAACAAAGAAGCTTTAGAATAAAAACCTGAATATTGCCAAGCATACACGTTACGTTATTCTTTCAGCTTTCTGATTTCTATAGAAAAGACAGAAACCTTCATTACTGTCCCATATTGTGTAACTATTTGGAGATATTTTGCTTAGAACATGAGAAAAAGGAAATCAAATATTCTTTATGCAAGTCTACTCTCAGGTCACTATAAAGCACTGTAACACAGGGCATGTTGACATTGTGTACAGTTTGCAAAAACAAGTCAATGAAGTCTATCAGACCAATGACTACAGTGGCTGCAGTGGGTGCCAGATGTGTGACCACAGCGTGCTGCTACAGCTGCCTGTTCCACTGCCCTTCTGGCTCCTCTGTGGTTCTGCAGCTGAAAACAGTAGTTACCCCTTGTAGCAAAGAGGAATATCATATTCTTTCCCATTTTTATCTCCTAGGAAGCCTTTCACATAGCTTCTTTCACATAGCTTAAGATTTACAAAAGGAGGTTTAAGCTTTCATCCATTTGCTGCCCTGAGTCCCATGAAGCTTCCAACTCATCCCCTTGTACTTTAATGCCTAACACTTCAGAAACAGTATGATTCAGTGAGCAGAGAAATCAGGAGACCTGGATTCTAATAATAGTTCTGCTAAACCATGTACATTGTGTAGCCTTCCTGAGTAAGAATGTGTTTCCTGTGGATAGTTTTAAACACAGACTTTAGCCACAGAAATTTCAGTGCTCCTCTAAATTAGTGTACTTACATGCATTACTCATGCAGCAGTTTCCTTAGCATTTCTGATAAAAGAAAAAATTTAAAAACCCAACATCTTCACTGTGCCGTGAGCTTATGGAGTCATTACTTGCAGTATCATAGGCAGGGTTACAGGCATGTTGAACATATAATTGAAGCTATTTCTATTTCAGGAGCAGGAGTATGTCTGCTTATTACAGGAAGCAAAAGGCATAGGAAAGGACTAATTTCTCCAAGAGGATTAGTAAGGCAATAACTGAAACTGTTTGGGCAGACTAACTAGCCTAGAGAGCCAGTCTCCCTGGACTACTGATAGTGATCCTTTCTCCTGTCCAAAACCCAAATGAGCCTGCACTAGTGTAAAGAAACATCAAAGTCTGTGCCGTTGCTAAGACGTTGCCATTACTTCCCAAACTCAATCCTTCTGTAGTAAGCAAAGAGACAAATTCTTCCAAGCACAATCCACATTATGCTCACAATCTAGATGATACCCTAAAGGAATATCTATATTTCTGTTTACTGTAAGGGAAATATAGATGCTTGCTCCTCTTGAATTTTTTGAATAAGCCTGTAGTGCTTCTCCTTCTTAAATGCAAGCTGCTGACTGAAAAATTAAGTACGGAATGCACTGTAATCTACTTCCCAAGGTATTAGTTCACTCCTGACAGTACTTGTCCCTACTATTGGAGGCATTTGTAAAATATGAAGAAGACAGTGATGATAGTTCCTCCTTTGGAAATTATGCTGGAAGCAATCATTAGGAATGCTGTGTTCCCACCTGTAATTAAACACTACATACATGAATGACAACGAAATAAACCTCGCTAATGTTATAATATTCTGTTTCCAATAAAGTAAAATGCATACCTTTATGTTCACAAAATTCTTTTCTTAAAAGAAAAGATACAAACGAAAATGGATATATTAAATGAGCATCATTTTCAACAAAACACACTGAGTTTTCTCTTCAGTAAAATTTTGCCCTTATTTAGTAAAATTGAAGAGAAAATGCACAGGTTTGTTTTCATTAGTGCCAAAAGCAGTCTCAAGCCATTCCTTAGAGGACTTAGGACAGACTTGAGAGTCGACTGAGAAGTCTAAGCTCAAGACAATGAACAGAAAACCTATAGACAGGAGATCTCACATGCTTGCTCCTTATCAGAGCCAGGAGGAGTTGTTGCCAGTTTGAACATGGTGCAAAGAAAAATAAAGAATAGCTTTGTATGCTTCCCTGCTTGCAGCACATCTTTAAACTCCTTAGGCATGAATTATTTAAGGGCATAGGCAAGTTTAATCATTAAGCAGAGTTTTCTATTCAGACCTAGGTGCTTTCCAAGTCTCATGTTTATTGGTTTCCTTGAACCCAAAAGAAGAGATGAAAATAGAGCTGGGTTGAAAACAACTGTCAGAAAAACTGTGTTTACTTGCCACCTTCGTGATCATAACAAAACATTTGGCTATGTTACTCTTTATGCTTTGGCAGGCCTCCTTCTTTGGCAGAATCAATTTGAACAGCTTTCTTACTTCAGCAGAGCAGGATGCTGTGACCGCCCTGGGCTGCACACAACTTCAGATTGCACTTATATATGCACCTGACTCTGCATGCTTAGTGCAGGATGATTTGCCCCTGGAAAATACGATGCAAAAGGTAAGAAAACCTGAGACTGTAAACACTGAGATTCATTCCTTCACGCCTTTAGCAAGTATGTTGTTTTCTTTTAAAAACTCTAATAACAGGCATGTCTTAAAGAAAAAGATGGACAGTGAGTGCAGAGAAAATGTCTTGCTTCTATGTACAGAGAGGATTCATAGAGACTGATTAGTGAACTTACAGTTGTTTCAAAGTGCAACACTCTCTTTCTAGCTACTGCTGTTACAGCCTGCCCCTGAAAGTGGGGTAACTGAGGTCCTTTTCAATAGATCCCTTTGGTCAGATTAGAGTGAAGTAGCACTGACTGTTTATACATACTTAGTTGCAGTGGAAAGAGAAATGCTTCTTCTCTGTATACAGGATATATTCCTATATACACTTCTATTTCTTTCCATAGTCTGACTTCAGTTAATATTTTAGTAAAAACAGAGTTTCCTGCATACACAGCCTTTTGTGAGGTGATCTTTCTGTCTTTTGTAAAATAGAATTAGTCAGACATAATCAATGTATATTGAAACAATGGAATACAATGGAAAAATTCAATGACTGTAACTCACCAAACTGTATGTACAATGTACAAGTTACACTCACTGTACATAGTTGTTTTTCATGTGTAGATCAGTTTACATCATCAGAGTAGTTAATATGTTACCAAAATCCTTATGTATAAGAACACAGTGAAAAATAACCCCATCATGAAGAAATTAATTACTTTTGAGGTGAAATACCAGACTAATCTAGAGAGTGGATTTTATTCTTAACTCTTTCAGAGGTGTCCTATGACTTTTGTTTTCTTCTTTTCTACATCTTGGGCAAGCTTAATCTCCTGTATTTTTGGTATGATCTCAACAAACACATCGATATCCACAGATGCAGCCCATAGCCAATTCTCACAAATCCTTATCATTTATTTTTTAACCAATTAATAAGAATTAACAGGGTTCAGTAGACAATGCACTGGCCACTTATTTGGAATTTACTGATTGCCAGCCATCTGCAGAGCACAGCTTGTAAACTAATGTACTTGGCAGCATCAGGAGAAGCTTATCTGCTTCAAGGTATTATGAGGTCAGAATCATGTATATGTGTAAATGTATCACAGCCCAACTAGAAACATGTAGTTAGAAATGCAAAGGGTTTTTTTCAAGAAGAACACTGAAAAGTGAAGTTGGGGACTATCAAGAAGACACTGAGATGTTAGGTCTAAAACACTTCAGAGAAGCTCTACTTGCTTCATAACAGCAAAACTAGCATGAATATGGCCACACTGCCAGGAGCTGCCCAGGACAGTAGAATGTAAGGTAAGTAAAAAGCAGTTTTGGCAAGGCTCTAACAACTGGGTTCTTGTGGTGAGCTAGCAAATTATCCCTCATTTCTCTTGCTTTAACCTAAATTCACTTCGTCTATGAAAAGAGTCGCTTAGGAAGCATATTTCTAATTGCCACTCTGAGTAGCATATAAAAAACCCCTTCAAATAGTGGCAAAACCAGAGACACAGTCCTAAGTGGGTTAGTCTAATACAGGATGTTAGGAGACCACCAAAATAGTGCAGCTATGAAAAGAAGAAATAAAAGCTGTGTCAGCCCAGATACTCCAGAACAAAATAAATTTAGATTTACCAGGG